>CM072543.1:12020000-12620000 GCA_036898165.1 Silybum marianum | reverse complement strand
TTTCCAAACTATTTATATAGGTACAAAACTAAATGAAATGGAACTTATAAGGAAAGACAATTTACAAGATATACAATCCCTATAACGTAGTCCTACAATCCCTATAATATAGTCTTACCATCTATTAGTCCCCCTTAGTCGGAACATTAGAAGTTCGGACATGAAGACTATCCCAAAGATCGTCAAAGAGTACTTTTGGAAGACCCTTGGTGAATATATCCGCATATTGGTATCGTGAGGGTACGTGTAAGATGCGAACTAGGCCGCGTGCCACCTTTTCACAAACAAAGTGGATATCTAACTCTATATGTTTTGTCCGTTGATGTTGAATTGGATTCCTGGACATATAAATTACACTCACATGATCACAATATACCAAAGTTGCTTTCGCAATTGGTAACCGAAGTTCCATAAACATGTTTCGTAGCGAACTCCCCTCGGACACTGTGTTGGCTATACCCCGGTATTCGGCCTCGACACTTGATCGAGATACGGTTGCTTGTCTCTTTGATGACCAGGAGATTAAATTATCTCCAAAAATACACAATAGCCGCAAGTGGATCTCCTAGTATCCGGACACCCCCCCCCCCCAATCGGCATCCGTATAGGCGATGAGAGACTTACTTGGCGATGGGTATAATTGTAACCCGAAAGATAAGGTACCTTTGACGTATCGAAGAATGCGTTGAAGAGCTTGTAAATGTTCTTCCCGGGGATCATTCATGAATAAGCACACTTGTTGGATCGCATAAGTGACCTCCAGTCATGCAAATGTCATATACTGAAGTGCGCCAACAAGGCTCCGATATTGAGTTGCGTCGAAAACTTGAGGACCCGAGTTGGCGCTAAGTTTGGAATGGGTATCGACCGGTGTGCGAGCCGAATTGCAACATGACATATTATCTCCTACGAGAATTTCCCGAACATACTTTTCTTGAGACAAAAAAAGACCCTGTTTGTTTCTGGAGACGGAGATACCCAAAAAATAATTAAGTTCGCCCAAGTCTTTCACGGAAAATTCGGAGGCCAATTTGGATGTAATAGCGATCCGTAAAGAGGTTGACGATGCAGTCAGTAACATACAAGAGCAAATAAGTGGTGTCAGTGCTTAGAGAATAAAAAGGCTCATGTTCGATTTGCTTTGAGCAAACCCAAAAGATGCAATAACATTCGCAAATCATTGGTACCACACCCTTGGTGCTTGCTTTAGATCGTAAAGGTATCGTTTGAGGCGGCATACCTGGTTGGGGTATTTGTCATTTTTAAATTCCAGAGGTTGATGAATAAAGACAGTTTCACGTAAATATTTATGTAGAAACGCGTTCTTGACATCTAACTGATGAAGATCCCAGTTCTTAGATAAGGGCGATGCTAAGAACTAGACGAATGGTGGCCGGTTTAGCAACCAGGCTAAAAGTTTTCGTGCAATCAATGCCAACCTGTTGAGACCTGCCATTACACACTAAACGAGTTTTGTGTCTCTCAAGAGACCCGTTAGCATGAAATTTATGAGTAAAAATCCACATGCAACATATCACATTAACATCAATAGACCTCGGAACAAGCTCCCAAGTATCATTTTTAAGTAACGCATTATACTTATCAAACATTGCTTTGGTCCAATTTGGGTCATGAAGAGCATTAATATGAGACTTGGGAAGAGGTGAGATAGTCTGGGTGGCTAAGAACACATATAGGTTAGGTTTGCTAATCCCATATTGACTACGAGTAGTCATGCGATTTTGAATCGGTGGAGGTGGGAGGAATATGCATGAGGAGATGCAGGCGTTGGAGTTATAGGCGGAGTTTGGGACTGATTTAGAAGGGCAGTGGGCAGTGTGGGTTGTATTTGTGAATGATATTGTGGTTTTTCGGTAGGGAGCGTGGTGTTGGAGGGTTGGCCACATGTAGGAGGGGCTTCCATAAGGTTCGAAAACAAGTGAGCTAGCGAGGGAGAGGGGGTTTGTGGGCTGTTTGCATTGTTTTGGGAAGGTGGGGTACGGGATGTCGGTTTTTGGGAAGCAGCGGAAAAAACACTTTAGTCAAAAAACAATGTGGTATGAGATAATGACATGATTTTTAGTAAGATCGTAACACAAATAGCCACGATGATGCGATGGATACCCAAGAAAGACTCACAGAGAGGATTTTGGAAGAGTTTGTGTTGAGGAGAAGAAGTATGGGGAAAACAAAGACAACCGAAAACTTTTAGATGTTGATAGGATGAAATTTTATGATAAAGTCGAATGGTTAGTGAGGAATAATTTATGACCTTGGTAGGGTGAATATTATGTAGGTATGTAGCCATGTGAATAGAGTATGGCCAAAAAGATGTTGGAACATTGACATGAAAGAGAAGAGTTTTGAAGATATTATTTAGTGAACGGAATTTGCGTTCGGCCTTCCCATTTTGGGAGGACGTATATGGATAAGAGAAACGTGAATGAATGTCGTTTTTTTGACATAATTGATGAAAAGAATGATTATTAAATTCTTTGCCATTATCACATTGGAAAGACTTTATATCTCGACCAAGTTGATTGGTGATATAATTGCGCAAAAGAATAAAATAAGAGAAAGTTTGAGATTTATGAGTCATCGGAAATGTCCGAACATAATTAATGAAATCATCAACAAACAATAGATAGTACTTGTGACCACTTGTACTCATATCCTGAGAAGCCCAGACATCACTATGAATTATATCAAAAGGTGCAATATAATTTGACATAGAATTGAAAAACGGTAGTTTGTCCTATTTTCCATGTTGGCAAGACTTACATACACACAAACTAGAACAACTCGAACAAGTAATTAACCTATCACTACGTAATTTATTTAAAATATTGCCGCCTGGATGACCAAGACGATCATGCCAAATGGAACCAGTAACGGAAAGAACTGCAGACTCGGTAGGTACTTTAGGCTTGATAGAAATTGGAAGTGGGTATAAGTCGCCATCACTATTGCATCGCATTAGATTGATCCCCGTCCGTAAATCCTTCACACAAAAGCCATAAGGATCAAATTCTATAGAAACGGAGTTGTCTTTAGTATAATGGCGAACCGAAATAAGATTTTTTACAACGTTAGGAATGAGACAAACATTTTTTAGTGAAAAAGGAGGTGAACGCAGAGAAAGTTTTGTTTGAACATAAGCTTTGATAGGAATGGGATACCCGTTACCTTGGTTTGATGTCATGTGTGATATTGCCCCGGTATCCATATACCATTGATCCTCCGAAGTATGAAGAGACATGGTACTGAAAGCATCATCAATTTCAGTCGGAGCATATGAAGAAGAAGCTTGAGAATAGTAAGCTTGTTGTGGTCTCGGGCCCAAAACTCCCTGTGAGCTTGTCCTAGGAGAAGCTGGACCGCAAAGACCCCAACCGGTCATTAGGTAGGGGCACGGCATTGGGGCCCACTGCTACTATGAAGGCCATTGATACGGACCTTGTTGCTGCCAGGAATAGCCGCCTTGGGTAGATCGACCACCAAGACCTTGTCTACCGCGTTGTTGTCAACCACCGTGGCCTCGACTAGCCCCGCGATAGCCGTTGTGGACGACGCTGCTGCTGTTGGTCATGATAGTGACGTGGGAAGTGGGTGGTGGCCGGGGCAACATGGTGGAGGTAAGGAGGGCGGTGGGACTTGAGGCATTTGCTTCCACTTGTTTGTTTTTCCGGGCTTCATCCAACGATAGCATGCTTCAGATTGATAGAACGAAGGCAATGGATTCGTTTGTTGAATTATAGTGGCAACACCATCATAGGCGGAGGTGAGGCATGCGACCAACTGGAAGATAAGTCAACTTTCGGATATCGGTGCACTAACATTTGTCAATTGGTCAGCGATCATTTTAAGGGCTTGACAATAGGCCGAGATAGATGAAAAGTCTTCTTGGCATGTCGCGGATAATTGTTGCTCGAGATAGACGGCCCGGGAGGATTTGTTGTACCACAGTTTGTATTCGACTTCCATAGAAATTTAATACATAGAAATTTCAAAATTTAGATTTAGCCAAGATCCAATCAGAGGCATAATTGAAACAATAGTATCAAATTTCTTTGTGGACAGTTTCATGCAAGATGTGCGGTTGAATCTGTGTCAATGATGGTGTGGAGAAGGTCGTTTGATATCGTGCCATATATCCATTGGAGGACAATGGCATCGAGACGATACCAAAGAGAAGTCTCGACGGAAGTATCATTAGGTGGGACGATATGATCGATAATGTTAGTCCCCAAAGAGAGATGGCTAACTAAGTGAGGGTTTTGTAGAAGGGGGGAGGGGGGTTGAATATAAAACACACAGAATATACTCTTTTTAAATTTTTTAATATAAATATCAAAAATTTACACACAGGTAGTTTGATGCGGAAAAGAACAGACACACTATTCTATCAAACTAAACACACAGATAACAATAATTAACTTATACACTAAGGAAATTAAAACAAGACTGTTATAGCACACAACTTTGCCGGAGTCAAACAAATAATCACTTTGAAGATTTGTTAAAAGCGTGAGATTTCTGGGAAGGACTTCATCTCCTTTTATAGTGCCCATGCATGGGATGCATGTGGACAGCTGGAAGTGTATCTGCTGGACAAAGGAAGAGACCACTCCCTTTGTACTAGAATAATGGATGAACCATTCTTTGTAGCACATAATGTCATATAACTTTATCTTCTTTTCTTTATGCTCTGTGAAGTCCTATCAAACCTTTTAGCTAAAATACAAATATTCCTTTTATAAGAATAAAAGAGAATGTCTTTATTTAAGGCTTGATGCCCAAGTTCTTGCTGCTCACGTGTCTTGCATTTGTTGTGAGTCAAGAACTTATCTCTTGAAAATTGCTAAGTGATACATGAACCTATGTATCACATCGGTGGATACCTTGTAAGGCTGGAATTGATAAGTGTACACATTACTTAGTGAACTTCAAATCTCACTAAGTGTTGAGAGTGTACACCCAGTTGTGACTTGATATCACAGCTTTAGAAAATATACCTGCAATTTCGGTGACCAAGATACATAGTGTCGGCGGATGGGTACTATCTTGATGACCTCATCTTGTATTGATGACTCAATATTTTGATGACTTAAATGTGTACCATCGGTGACCCACTATCTTGGTGACCCAATCTTGACTTTGGCAATATGATCTGAATATTGAAGTTAGTTGGTACATCCAAAATTCCACTTTTTGATGTACAACCCTTGATTGAATAGTCTTTGACTTTTCAATACTTGAAGCATATTTCAGACCTTCAAAAGAACCTGTAAAAAATCAATCATACAAAGGAAGGTGGTTCATCACCAAATCATCGGTGACCCAACAATCTCCCCCTATTTGATGATGATACATGTAAGTTAGAAAAGAATTCTTTTTGACCCTTTCTATTTCTTTTGGGTTCTTTTGACTCAGATTTCTTTTTTTTAATTTTTTTTAACTGAGTACGTACAGTATAAGTATAAATGTGTGCAAGAAAAGTAAAGATATTAACAGGAGTTTTTGAGGAAGAAGAGTATGAACTTTTATTAATCAACACACAGCTTTGTACAACACACAGAGTACATGATTAATAAAGTTCACACTATATGAAGACTATTCATGAAGTAGGTTCCCTTCTTTTTAGCTCATCCAAGATAAGCCTTGTGATTCCATGGTCTTCAACTGGAGGTACTCCTAGAATAGCAGAGAGGAAGGAGCTGTGAGCCCTTGGGATACCAGAGGCTCTAAAGAAACCGATGTTTCCAAAGATATCCTCAAAGAAAACCCCAAGCTCAGGAGTAGTCAGTATAGTTTGCTCCGGGTAAGCAATAGGAGTAGGAATGGATAGATTAATACCTGAAGCATCAATCTTGATGCCACTTTCATGAAGCATAACAAAATGTCCCTTCTTTTTGTTCTTTGGAGGATTGATCACTTCTCCAGTGAGACCTCGTTGAATAAAGTACATCTGTTGTGCTTCAATAAGAGTGACAAGAATGTTATGCTCTTTTTGAATCTTCACCATCTTGATGAAGAATTTTCTGATGGTGTTAAGTATAAACTCCTTGTATTTGCTCTTGCTTTTGGCAATACAATTTCCAACTTCTAGCCATTCGGTTATCCCAAGAACTTCCAGCCATTCAACTTCATAAACTTTCAAGAGTGAGTCAACTCTTTTAATTGTGACAAGTAGCTTGGGAGAATTTTTGGTTGGAGGATGGATGGTAGCACCGATGATTTTTGAATCATCCTTTCTGTTCTTTAATCTCCTTTTAAACTACTCCACTTCCTTTGCTTTCTTGGCTTCATCAAGCATCTTTGCAGCTTCAGATTTCTTTTTAATATTTTCAAGCTCATCTTTCTGAGCTTGAAGAGCATCGGAGACCTGTGCATGAACAGCTTCATCATGAGCTAGCTTGAGTACATTAGTCTGATCATACTCAAGCTGAGCCCTGATTGCTTCTTCTTTTTCAGCTTCAGTTAGAATTACCCCAAGAGGATCGGTCAGTGCAGGGGCAGGCTGAAGTCTAAGAGTATCTGCTTGAGGATCTCTTATCCTTTTCCTTCTATTTTTCTCTTCCTGTTGCTCTTCAAAGGAAACTGGCTTCTTTCCTTTGGCCTTCTCTTTTCTTTTCTTTTCTTCTTCAGTTTCAAGGGGTTGAGCACTGACACTCTCCCCCTCAACAGCTGCTCCAGAAAACTCGGAGACCAAGGGAACAGTGGTGACCACATGAGGAGTCACCTCGGTGACAAGGGGAGGAGTCACCTCGGTGACCGTGATCACACCACCATCGGTGGATGGTGCAACATCGGTGGCTGGGAGAGCCACATCGGTGGCTGGGATGGTGGTGGTGTCGGCGGCATCGACGGTTGAGGTGGTGGCAGTGTCAGCGGCTGTGGAGGTGGCTTTCTTATTTTTCTCTCCCTCAGTGGTTGAACCGTTGAAACCCACTGAAGAGAGAAACTCCTTCATCCTTTCCATATCAGAGCAGAGAGCACCAATTTTCTTCTCAACTCTTTGAAGGACAAATCTATCTTTGTCCTGGAAGAATGAATCACCAACATCAAGTTCAACCGTTGGAGAAGAGGTTGTAACTTTATCAACCTTGGTGTGAAGATTGGAAAGAGACTCCATAATTGCCTTCTGATTGGCAATAATAGAAGATATTTCGGTGGCTTGCTGAGAAGATGAACTTCGAAGTTCCCGGATGGAAGAGAGCACAGATTCTTGACTTGAAGAAAACCCTTGCTGAAGATCAAGGATATCCAAGTGTAGGAGATCTAAACATGTCATTAGAGTTGGGTGACGCACCGACAACTCCTCAATGTTAGATCTAAGAGATGAGGAAAGTGAAGCCATTCTTTCCATTTCTTTAGCAGCATGATCTTCTAGAGTTTCCACCCGACGTATAGTGTCACGGGTAAAGCTGGTGAAAGCTTGGAGAAGATCATCTCCCTGTTTGGAAGACATGGGAGCAGAAGGTTGAGGCTTTGGTGGTTGATCAACATCATCATCACTAGAAGAGTAGTCCACCAAACCTGTAGGTTTTCTTGGGGGGGATTTAGGAGATGAGGGGGAGACACTTTTAGGAGAGTGTCTTTGAGGGGATTCCTCAGTAATGGGTTCCTCCACAACCTTTTCATGTACGGGAGACGTACCTGACCAAGGTGTAGTGTCGGACATGAGAAAATCAGTAAAATGGGATGCTCCATCAAATACACCTGGTTGTGGTGCACTTTCACATGGAGTGTGGAAAAGGAGCTGAGAGAGCTCTGGGGTGGTGAAGAGGTACCTTGGATGGGAGATTCCAAGTCAACTTTATCAACTAGTGAAAAAGTTGACGAAGGAATAATAGGGGTGTCCCTTTGTACAACCATGTCCTTTTGAGAGGGCATGGAGGAGCTGGGTTTGGTTGAGTGTTCCTTGGGTTTGGTGAGGATATTTTCAACACCTACTAACTTTTGGGAGTCAGTAAATGGCATATGAGTTTTAACCCTTTGGGTTCCCTTAGACTTCTTTGAGGAAGTCTTTGGGGGGCTTTTTGAGTGTCTCCGCTTTTGGGACTTAGATGCTTGGGTAAAAGCCAAAGGTTCTTTTGACTTCGTAGCATCGGTGGGTGCGGAGGTAGATGTGCCCGACGCTTTGGATCTCTTACGAGATCTGGGCACATCAGTTACTCTAGGTGCAGAATAGGTAGAGGACATACCTGAGGTTCTTTAAAGACGCGGTTCATTTTCTCCCCAAGAGAGAGTTGCATTCCTTGCAAACTCAATCATGGAAGGTCGGAGAGGGTTGTCTGTTGCTAAGACTCCCTTTTTCATTATCTGATTTCCCACTTGATGAAGAGGGAGATCATAAATGATATCATCTCTTTTCTCAAGTTTATCTGCCAACTTTGCATGAATAATAAGAGAGAAAAGGCGCTGAAATGGTACCTGAGGACGTCGGAGGGTAGAGAAAGAGGAGATCATTTCATTGAAGAAGTAGCTTGCAAAGTCTATCCTCCTTTGAAATATTAGAGCATGTGCCAATTCAGTTACTTGGGAAGGTGACTGATCCGGACCACCTGTTTTCTTGCTTAGGCACAGAATAAGATGAGCAAAAAGAAAGTTCCATATGTTCCCCATATTTTTCCTTAGTAGTGTACCTGGACCCTTTGACTTTGGGCCCCTCTTGTCTTCCAGATAGTTCATAACAGACACCACTTGTTGGTGTTCATTTCCAAGAGGGAATGTTTCATATGTATCATAAGTGGAAAGCCTCAGAATGTTACGAACATCCTCAACATCAAAAGCCACATCATGTTCATCATTGCTGAGAACAGATGCCAAGATTTGATCTGTAGAAGCATCAAATGTGCATGATAACCAAAAGTTTACAAGAAGAAACTTACTCATCTTGGGTTTTGCTGTAAGAGCATACTGGAGAGGGCACCTTTGAAGGAACCAACAGATGTCATTGTACTCGGGATGGGCATTATCAGTTCCAATACGACCAAAGTAATTGCAAGCAGGAAAGGAGAGAGACCCAAAGGTCATTGTTTGTTCTTCCGAGGATCTTGAAGGAGAAGCCATTGAAGAAGATGAAGAAAGTTGCAGGTTGCAGGTTATGCTCTTGTAAATGTGAGAGAGAGGGTGCGAGAAAGGTGGTAAGGAAGTGGGGAAGTGGTTATATATGAGAGGGAATTTCAATTTTCAAAAATAATGATTACTTTTGGTGATTGAAAGGTCAGAATTCTAAGGGTTTAGACTTTGAAATCGGCGCATGCTTCTGACATTAATGACGTTGATGATGTCATTTGGGATAAGAACAAAGAATCTTGCTCACCAAGAGTGGTAAGTCAAGAGTTATCTTTAAGGGGTTAAGAATGTGAAGGGTTGTAACGGTTACCTCGGTGAGTGGTTTGAACGTCGGTGGATGGTCAGAGGGAGAGAGAGTAAACGTCGGTGGCTTGGGAACGACATCGGTGACTTAATAGAAAGATCGACGTCGGTGGCTCGTGAAAGGGGTAAACGTCGATGGCTTGTGGTGATGTCAGCGTCGGAAAGTGACGTCGGTGTGTGTGTGAATGACGTCGGTGACCGTCGGAGGCTGGGGCGACTGTGGGTGTCTTCGGAAAATGACGTCAGCGGGACGTCGGTGGCTCGAAGTACAGTGGACAGCGACGGAGGTCTGTCGGAAAGTGACACGTCGGAGACAGAGAGCAACCGTCGGTGGATGGCGTGTCGGTGGTTCGTCGGTGAAGATGTCGGTGGCTAGAGATGACGTCAGCGTCAATGGTTTGTCGGTGTCGGAAAGTAGACGACGACCGTCGGTGGGTGCTTTGAGAGGTTGACGTCGGTGGCTTTGATATATGGTGAACGTCGGTGGATGATGGCAGGGGCCGCCGTCGGTGGATGGTGGTTCGATGGTTGATCTCGGTGGATGGTTGTGTCGGCGTTTTTATGAGAGAGGTGTGTATGGTTTTAGGGTTTAGGTTAAAATATAGAGAGAGAGAAAGAGTTGCCACGTCGGTTCTTACCGACTTTATATATATATATATATATATTATTTTTATTATTATTATAATGTATGACTTACATATATATAAATATATAATATACATAAATGTATATAATATATACATATACTATATAAAAATATATAAAAAATATAAATATATAAATATATACCATATATATAATATACATAAATGTATATCATATATAGATACACATAATATATAAATATATATGTATATGTTAGTCTATATTTATCATACCTAATTCGCCGATGAGGAACCTGAACCTTGCTTCATCAAGGGGCTTTGTGAACAGATCAGCTAATTGATAATCAGTGGGAATGAAATGAAGTTCCACATCACCTTTAGAGACATGATCTCTTATAAAGTGATACCTGATATCAATGTGCTTAGATCTTGAATGAAGCACAGGGTTGTTGGCAATGGCTATTGCACTTGAGTTGTCACACAGTATTGGGATCTTTGAGAAAATCTGATTGTAATCATACAGCTGATTTTTCATCCACAATATCTGTGCACAACAGCTTCCAGCAGCCACATATTCTGCTTCAGCAGTAGAAGTAGACACCGAATGTTGTTTCTTACTTGACCAACTCACAAGCTTTCCACCAAGTAACTGACAACTTCCAGTTGTACTTTTTCTGTCTATTTTTGAACCTGCAAAATCAGAATCAGAGTACCCGATGAGATCGAAACCTGAGTCTTTGGGATACCAAAGACCCAGATTTATGGTACCCTTCAGATACCGAAAAGTCCTTTTCACAGCAGCCAGATGTGATTCTTTAGGATTTGCTTGGTATCGGGCACACAGACAAGTAGCAAACATAATGTCAGGTCTACTTGCAGTTAGATAAAGAAGGGATCCTATCATGGCTCTATAATTTGTGATATTAATAGAAATGCTATCAGGATCAGAAAAGAGTCTAAGAGGAGGAGCCATAGGAGTTTTCATGGTAGAGCAAGTATCAAATTGAAACTTTTTCAGAAGATCTTTAATGTATTTACTCTGATTTATGAAAATACCTTCTGGAGATTGTTTTACTTGCAAACCAAGAAAGAAAGTTAACTCCCCCATCATGCTCATTTCATACTCTTTTTGCAGGAGGGAGCTAAACTCATCACACAAGGATTCATCGGTGGCTCCAAAAATAATATCATCAACATAGATTTGAACAAGAATGATATTACCTTGTGATTTCTTGAAGAAGAGGGTGTTGTCAACCTTGCCTCGTACATACTTATTTCTAAGTAGATATTCTGAGAGAGTATCATACCAGGCACGAGGAGCTTGCTTCAGTCCATACAAAGCTTTATCCATCCGATACACATGATATGGATGGACTGGATCTTCAAACCCAGGAGGTTGCTTCACATACACTTCTTCAGCAAGTTCACCATTCAGGAAGGCACTTTTGACATCCATTTGGAATACCCGAAAATTCTTGTAAGCTGCATGGGCAAGAAATATTCGGATAGCTTCTAATCTGGCAACAGGAGCAAAAGTTTCATCATAATAAATTCCTTCCTCTTGCCGATATCCTTGAGCAACCAGCCTTGCTTTGTTCCTTATGACAGTTCCTTCTTCATCCATCTTGTTTCGAAACACCCACTTTGTTCCAATAATAGTTTTGTTGGATGGACGAGGAACTAACTTCCAGACTTTGTTTCTTTCAAATTGTGAGAGTTCTTCTTGCATGGCAATTACCCAGCTAGGATCAGCTAGGGCTTCATTTATCAGCTTAGGCTCAACAATAGAAACAAAGTTGACATATAAGCACAGATTGCTTATTCCTCTTCTTATTTTTACACCAACTTGTGGATCACCTATGATTTGATCTATTGGATGATCCATGGTCCATTTTAGTGCAGGAGGTAAGGGAGGAGGTAGAGAAGAGGAAGAGGTAGGATTTTGAGATGATGAAGATAGGTTAGTGGGAGATATGGTGTTTTGGTGGGTAAGGTCTTCTGTAGAGTTAGTTTCAGGAGGTGGAGAAGAAAGAGAGGGTTCTGAAGATAAGGTGGTGTTTATGGGAGGCTGAGAAGGGTTGCTATCTGGAGGATTGGGTTGAGAGGATGATGGAATTTCACCAACACATGAATTTATCCATAGGTTTACTTCTTCTTCATTACAAGATAATGAAGATGTTTCAAATTCATCAAACTTTACATGCATGGATTCATCTATTCATTGCCTTCTTAGGTTGAAGATTCTGAAGGCTCTTGAGGAGAGAGAATAGCCTATGAAAATTCCATCATCAGACTTCGGATCAAATTTTCCAAGTTGTTCCCTGTCATTTAGCATGTGACAAGCACAACCAAACACATGGAAGAAGTCAACTGCAGGTTTCCTACCATGGAAAACTTCATAAGGAGTCTTGTCATGCCTTTTGACTATGATAAACCTATTTTGAGTAAAGCATGCAGTGTTAACTGCTTCTGCCCAAAAATAGGTTGGCAACTTGGATTCACTCAGTATTGACCTTGCAGCTTCACACAGCGTCCGGTTCTTTCTTTCAACAACACCATTTTGTTGAGGAGTACGAACAACAGAGAAGTTCTAAGAGATTTCTTTTAGGTCAAAGAAATCTTCCAGAACAGCATTTTTGAATTCCGTGTCATTATCACTTCTGAACGACTTCACCAGTTTACCATTCATATTTTCAATCTTTCTTGTAAACCTGATGATTTCTTCAGCAACATCACTCTTGTGTTTTAGGAAGAACACCCAAGTATATCTAGAGAATTCATCGACGATTACTAGCATATACTTTTTACCACCCAGACTAGGTGTGCTTACTGGACCACATAGATCCATGTGAAACATTTGAAGAGGTTGAGAGATAGATGAGCATTGTTTTGTTTTAAAGGAAGTTCTAGTGAGTTTTCCTTTTTCACATGCTCCACACAGCTTTTCTTTTTCAAAAACTATTTTTGGCATTCCAACAACTAGCTCTTTGTTGGAAAGTTTGTTCAAGGTTTTAAAGTTTAGATGAGAGAACCTTTTATGCCACAACCAACTTTGTTTGGCTAGTTCTTGAGAGAGGAGACACACAGCTTCTCCTATTGCACTTTCCTCCATGTTGATTATGTATACATCATTCAGTCGGGTTCCTGCCAGTACAATCTTATTCTGTACATCAAAGACCAAGCACACACACAGCTGAAACATGACCTTATAGCCCAAATCACATATTTGGCTGATGCTTAGAAGATTGTACATCAGCCCTTCAACATGGGCTACTCTAGAGAAAGTGATGGTTCCATTTGATATGGTACCATATCCTTTGGTGATCCCTTTTCCATTTCCTACAAAGGAAACAGTGGGTCCCTTTTCTTTTGAGAAGTTAGAGAGAAGAAGTTTGTTTCCGGTCATGTGTCTTGAACATCTGCTGTCCATGTACCATATGTGATCTTTGTTTGGTACCTGCACCCAGAAACAGATTTAGACTTTTGGTACCCATTTTGAGGTGGGTCCTTTGGGATTAGAAGGCATTTTATTTTTACGAAGATCCAAATCTTTTGGGCAATTTTTAGCAAGGTGAAGAGTATTGACACAATTATAACACTTCTTTAAAGAAAAGGCCCTTTTAAAATCCATATCATCAAAACTTTGGACAGAAGTTGATGACTGAGAAGAGGAGGGGTGACCGACACCTGGTCTTGGTCCAAGAATACCTTTACCAGGATTTCTTGATTTCTTCAAGTTCACTGACCGAGGAATAAGATCAGTAACTATTTGAGATTTCCTTTTAGATGAAAAATTTTATTTAGAAAAAAATTTCTTTTGAGGAGAAAATCTTTTTGGAGAAGGATACTCAGCAACTTTTGACGGCTGCTCCTAGGAGTATCTTGACTCATGAAGACTTAGAGAATTTAAAAGTCTTTGAATAGGTTTGGGAGAAGAAGAAGAAGAGCTTGGAAGAGTTGAAACTTTTGAAGACTCAGAAGAGGGTTCTTTAGCTTTAACAAAGACTCCAAACTTTTTGGCATTGGACTCTACTTTTAGCATATCTAACAAATCTATTGAATGGACAGAAGTAGAATCCTCAGATGAGTAATCTAGAAGATCATCATCGTCATCAGAGAAGAAACCAGCAGGAAAGCCTTGACACTCGGATGATGGAAGTGGAAGGTCGGAAGGTTGAGGATCATCTTTTCCATAACCAAGTCCAGACTTGTCCTTACAAGAGATTTGATCTAGAAGAATCTTTTCAAGATTTTTTGAAGATTTAGTCCACTTAGAAAGAACTTCTTGTTCCTTTTCAAGAGTATTGGAAATCTTTGTTTTATCTTCAGAAAGACTGTCATTTAAATATCTTAGGTTTTCTAGATCAGCTTTCATTTTGTCAAAGTCCTTGAGTTTAGAAAAGCAAGAGAGAAGTTGATCATTTAAACATTTAATGTGCATGTCAGCCTTTTTCTTTTGATCCTTTAAATTGCAAAAGTCAATAGTTAAAGAATCAAAGGCATCAACCTTTTGATCATCAGAGAGAAAGGTAAAAGGATGTACCTGGGGCTTTGTTCCTGAAGGAGATCCCTCAGCAGATACAAGGGTAGTGTAGAGTGACTTTTCCATGTCTTCCAGCTCATCGATTTTGGCCATGAGGCATTTTGTGACATACTCACTCTCACTCTCAGAGGTTTGCTCGTCCTCCCAACAATGAGCCTCAGCAACCAAGGTTTTACTTTTACTTTGGTTTCTTTCTTTTTCCCTCTTGTATTTAGCTTTGTACTTCTTATATCTAGAGGTTTCTTTTGATTCAAAATTTTCTTTAGAGGATTGGCTATTTCTCCCTTCATGCTTCCTAGAAGCTGATTTTGAGAAGTCATGGCCATAAGGAGAAGAAGGTTTGAGAGAAGATGAAGCTTTTGATCTGCACTCAGAAGCAAAATGACCTTTCTTTCCGCAATTGAAGCATTCTTCATTTGCTTTATCAGAAGAGGATTTTTGAGAAAAAGGTTTTCTATTAAATTTAGAGTGGTTTGAAGAAAATCTTTTATTCTTAAGGTTTCCAGCAATCATTGCCATACTATCAGAAAGTATGTCAATGGCTGATTCTTCTCCTTCATCATCAGCAGCACTATAGTATGCATCTGACAGATGAGAAGAGTCTTCCTTAATATCGTTTTCAGAACAGAAGAATGATAGGTGATTCTAGGAACACAAGAAGAAGATTATGAATCACCTATCAAAGCAACAGAAGAGGATTTGATATCCTTTATAAGAGATTTTCTCTGGTTCTTAGTTTGTTCATAGTGGAGAAGAGCTCCATAGAGAGCAGTTAAAGGCATTATTTCTAAGTCCTTGGTTTGCTTGATGCAAGTACAGATAGTTTCCCAGAAGTCTGGAAGACAATCCATGAACTTGCAAAGAACTTCTTCATTATCATAAACTCGTCCAAGAACTTTGAGATCATTGAGAAGACAGTTAAAACGATTGAAGTAGGTAGAGAGAGATTCTCCTTTTTCATGGGAGAAAAGTTCATACTTTCTAACAAGACAGATCCTGTTAGATTTCTTGACTTCTTTGGTGCCTTCATATAAGACACTCAAAGTATCCCACATTTCTTTAGCAGTGGGAAGGTTAAGAATAGAGTGATACACTTCATCAGAAAGAGATACAGCAAGAGCAGATTTGACTTTAGTGTCTAGAGCAACTAGGCGTTTATCATCTTCACTAAATTTGTTTGAAGGTTTGATGATATATCTACCAGTTTTCTCACTTCTTTCATCATCTGACTCTATGTCCTTTCCTTCAGCGTCTTTTTGAGGGCCAAAGCGAGCCCATATTTTAGGAACAATAGGTCCCTCACTGAGAATGTTGGGATACCTGCAATCGATCCCTTCCAAGAATAATAACATGCAATTTTTCCATAACCCAAAGTTACTTGGGTTGAACCTTGGAGGTTTGGCCAAGGATCCTAAATCATATGTATTACTGGAGGAGGTCTGCAGAGTACCATCAACATTTGAAGTAGTAGCCATCACAGATCTGGTTTATTGAATTAAACTAACTGCTCTGATACCACTTGTTAGTCCCCAAAGAGAGATGGCTAACTAAGTGAGGGTTTTGTAGAAGGGGGGGGGGGGGGTTGAATATAAAACACACAGAATATACTCTTTTTAAATTTTTTAATATAAATATCAAAAATTTACACACAGGTAGTTTGATGCGGAAAAGAACAGACACACTATTCTATCAAACTAAACACACAGATAACAGTAATTAACTTATACACTAAGAAAGTTAAAACAAGACTGTTATAGCACACAGCTTTGCCGGAGTCAAACAAATAATCACTTTGAAGATTTGTTGAAAGCGTGAGATTTCTGGGAAGGACTTCATCTTCTTTTATAGTGCCCATGCATGGGATGCATGTGGACAGCTGTCAAGGTTTCTGGGAAGGACTTCATCTCCTTTTCTTTATGCTCTGTGAAGTCCCATCAAACCTTTTAGCTAAAATACAAATATTCCTTTTATAAGAATAAAAGAGAATGTCTTTATTTAAGGCTTGATGCCCAAGTTCTTGCTGCTCACGTGTCTTGCATTTGTTGTGAGTCAAAAACTTATCTCTTGAAAATTGCTAAGTGATACATGAACCTATGTATCACATCGGTGGATACCTTGTAAGGCTGGAATTGATAAGTGTACACATTACTTAGTGAACTTCAAATCTCACTAAGTGTTGAGAGTGTACACCCTTGTAGTTGTGACTTGATATCAGAGCTTTAGAAAATATACCTGCAATTTCGGTGACCAAGATACATAGTGTCGGCGGATGGGTACTATCTTGATGACCTCATCTTGTATTGATGACTCAATATTTTGATGACTTAAATGTGTACCATCGTGACCCACTATGTTGGTGACCCAATCTTGACTTTGGCAATATGATCTGAATATTGAAGTTAGTTGGTACATCCAAAATTCCACTTTTTGATGTACAACCCTTGATTGAATAGTCTTTGACTTTTCAATACTTGAAGCATATTTCAGACCTTCAAAAGAACCTGTAAAAAATCAATCATACAAAGGAAGGTGGTTCATCACCAAATCATTGGTGACCCAACAGATAACAAGGTATGCGTGACTTTTAACAAGACGATATGAAGTTGGAGCATGCGTGACATTTTGTTGTTGAGAAAAAACTTATCAAGTTTATCCCATAGGTTTTTGGCGGTACAGTTGTCACTAGAGATTATCTATAGAAGGTTAGCATCACAGGTAGAGTAAAACCAAGATTTTATCCGAGAATCAATAGCTACCCAATCCTCATCGTCATCACTTTAAGGTTTGGATTTTCTAGAGATATGACCATGAGCTTAGCACCCTTGCACATGTCGAGAAAAATATGACGCCACAGTTTGTATTTGGACCCGTCAGCAGAAAGTTTAAAACTGAACTGCGAATAGACATTGGTAAGGGCAAACACAAGTTGGCTAGCAGTGGGTGACGAGAGGGTGCTTGAGGTCGCAGAAGTAGTCATGGAGACCGGAGAAAATCGAGAAAAAAATAAAGTAATAGAGGCAGAAAATAAATGACAAATTGCTTAACAGTAGGTAGGGAGAATATAATGTACCGATAACCTGATGGTGGTGGGGATGGTGGATTCCGGTAGCTGGAGTGAGTGGCAGACGTTGCGACTTCTGGAATGCTAATCGATGATCCGACCGATGAAAACCTAGTTTCAGATGTTATGGAACTACTGCCCAAAATTAAAGACGATCCGACCGTTCAATCTCCGGGATTAGGCAAAATGGCGCGACTGCGCTTTACCCAAATGGTCTGTCGAATTTCTTCACTTCGACGGAGACTTCACGACTCAGGTCTCTAATCGGCGATCCAACCGGTGAAGTTGTATATCCAGATGTTATGGACCTACTGTCCAAAAAATAAGACGATCCGACCGTTCAATCTCCGGGAAGATGTATATCCAGATGTTATACATCAAGGGTTTGAAAATCAACGCCACGAACTCAAATGTTGGGCAAAATCCCAAAATGGGTATTTATATCAATTTCGAGCCATTAAGCTCATCCACTCGTTGGGCACTCTAAAATACTTCATCATACACTCCAAAATTTATTTAAAGGGCTTAATAAGTATTATGACCCAAAATACCACAAAGTCCAATGAAAACTAAATCATGCATATTATTTGAATGATTTATAAAATCAATGTACCAAGATGCATTATTATCAAATAATCCTTATATGCGAAATAAACCATGAAAACCCTCAAACTTTATGATTTATCTTTACATATCCCCCCCCCCTCCCCCCAAATATATATGTATTTTCTTATGACTTATAGAATCAAATGTATCAAATATGCAAATCTAATCAAATAATCAACACATATGATAAATTTCAAGAAAACATCTTTAAAACTCCAAAATGGACATTTTTGGCATGAAAAAAGTTTTCATTTTTCATAAAGCAACTTCAAGTCACCTTGCTAGGTTAAGTTAAACCTAGTTTCAAACCTAGCTCTAGCCTCCAAAAGGTGAAAACTTGATGTCCATAAGCAATGATCTTAAAGATTCTTCTCAAGACCACAATCTATGTGTAGAAATGTTGCAAACATCAATACTAGCTTCAAATCTACAAAGATCCCTAAATATAGATCTCAAAATACTCAAGGAACTTACATCTTCAAGAGTTTGCAATCTCCTAACCCAAAAGTTCTAAAATAGTGAATTCAATCCTCTACTTTTGAGGCTTCTCTTGCTTCCAAATGAACAACCAAAATCTCTAAAATTCCAAACAGGCCCAAAATTGAGAGAGAACTTAAGAGGTTGAAGAATGAGTAAACCTTAGCTCAAAAAATGGGATTTTATCCCGAACTAGGCGTTCCCGCGGCCTTTCCCTCGACCATAGTCGCGGGACAAGTCATCCATATCCACAAAGTTGTTTGTTGAAACAAAGAGTGGCACGAATTTTCCCGTGACTTAAGCAACATGATATTCTGTTTCGTTCTCGGTGCCACTTTTCTCTACTAGAACTAACCATGGAAAGTTATAAGCCGTCTTTTAAAACTTCACTTTCGAGATATCGGGAGTTCTTTAGATTTCTTATAAGTTGCCGACCATATTATTATTATTTATCTTAAGGGACACTTGAACCAATACCATCTTTTAATTTATTAGTTAATCTCGTTATTTACAATTATTCACCAACTCTCAAAATCATTTTAAATCAAACCAAAACCGAAACCAAGAAGTTCATAGAAATCTCAGATTCTCAATAGTTCCAGTCCATGTGGGAACGATAGTGGTATTTTACCACTTTATTACTTGAATGCGACCATAGTGTCGACGTGCAGTTGCACCGCCACTGGGGGGACTTTATGCCAACTGTGTGTACATGAACGGTTTTCCGCTACCAAACATCCACAACGGAGGTTATTCTTGAGGTTTTTGTTGAGGTTTTACCAAAAACCTCCACTGTGGAACACATGTTCTTATCCAGTCACAGGTTCCTATAGACACCCAAATGTTTGAACAAGAACTAAGGTTCTTGCAAACATTCCTTTTTTATATTTATTATTTTACTGTTTTCTTAATCATTTTATTTTCTTTCAATAAATCTATAAACATATAAGTAAAAATTGATTAAAAATGTATAAACTAAATATTATAAAATATATCTTTTAAATTTTTTTAAAAATTATTTCTTTAAAATTTTATACAAGTTTTTTTTTAATTATCTCATTATATTATTACATTTGGAGTGTTTTTTAGTCTCGTTGGACGATAATTAAAGGACCATCATGATTGTAGTATAATGAAGCATTAAGGAATATTATGCATACATGCATAATTTTGTATAATATGATTGTTGAAGATGAATGCGACATAGTGATCAATTGGATCGATGAACAGACAGATGTTTCAACACAAAATATTTCAAAATTCCACCCATAAATTCCAAGAATCTCTTCAACGAAATTCTAATATGCGCTCAAATAAAGTTCATCATCAACTCTGCTCCGACTTGATTAAACATATTTAATCAAATTGAGATTACAAATGATTTATATTATTATTTATTATTTAGTGTCATTTTTTATAAATATCAATTTATTTTTTTAATTTTACACTTTTTTTAAATTGTAGTATAAAATTATGTTTATGTTTTAATTGTTTTTTCAAATATATTAATAAACTAAAAAATTAATATAGAAAAGTGAAAATTAATAAATTATATTTGAATTTTGTTAATAAATTTATAATATATACATATATTTAAATTTATATAATAATCTATAAATAAAATTACATTTTATAAATTAGAAACAAGGAAAATAGGGTTTTTGTAAGAACGTCCGTTGTAGAGTTTTAATGAAGGTTCTTGTTTTGTTGAGGTGACAATAATATGGCTGAAAAAAATATGTCAAGTCAGGTTCTTGAAAGTTCCACCAGTATATATACTCTTAGGATCCGTTTGGTTTGCGGGATTGTTTTTGAGGGATTTGGCTTTCATTGGAAGGATTTGGATTTGGAAGGATTTGAATTGGAATGGATTTGGAAATCATAGGTGTGTTTGGTTTGTAGGATTTGGAATGGAATTGGATTTTCATTATTTATAAATAATTCATATAAAAATATAAAATATTATAAAAATAATTAAATTACATTTTTATTAATCAATTATTACAAAACAAATGTTTTTAACATTTTTAAAACATTATTTCATACAAATCCTACGAAATCCCGAGCATCCGTCAAGGATTTCAAAATTCTATGTTTGTTGGATTTCAATTGAATCATATGATTTTAAATCCTTACCATTTTGCAAACCAAACACAGAAATGGATTAGATTTAAAATCCAAATCCCTCAAAATCCAATCCAATCCCGCGAACCAAACGCGCCCTTAGTGGTATCATAAGCTGTCATTTTTATTTTCCAATTTTACCATTACACGCTCAAATTTGGATAAGCCACAGTCAGACTTTTCATTTTATTTACAAATATGCAACCACGTTTTTTTAGCCCTTGATCTAATCTTACTTTTGATCAACGGACAAGATTGGTCCTCACACTTACAATGAAGATGTGAGTTTCATTTGAACCTACCTCTATATATACACACAAAAACACAAAGGACTATTTTTTTGCACCTACGCACATCATATTTGGTAAATGCATACGTACATTACATATACATATAGATCAAGGCATATGTATGTTGACGCACATACATATTACAAATACATAGAAAGCCATAGAGATGTAACACACTCACATACATACATATATTACAATACATACATACATACATACATACATACATACATACATACATACATACATATATTACAATACATACATACATACATACATATAGATAGATAGATATCTATAAAGATACAAATAGAGGGTGGAAATCAATTGTGAGAACTATGAGATCCAACCACAATGTATGGATTCCGTGAGTAATCAAAGTATGAATTACCATTGTAGGTTTAATGTTTGAAACATAAAACACTCACCTTGGATCAATGAGTATTAACAGTATGAATCACCATGTTTGAAATAAAAAACACATTGGTTTTGATTTAGTAAGTAATCACAGTGTGAATTACCATGTATAGGTTCAACATGTGTGGCTATGAATGGATCTCACAATTCTCACAAAATATATATTTCTCTCGTAAATAGACCCATATATATATATATATGTGTGTGTATGTGTGTATATAAACACTAGGATGGTGGTTAAAAAGTGGTTGGATTTGATGAAAATTTACAAAAAGAAAATCCCAACGCATCCAAGTATCAGTTAAAACGATAGGTTTGAAAAACCAGCACCTTTTTGATAATCATATATATCAGTGAAGATTGATAATGTTTGGCAGTGGCTTCATATCTCTACTCCTAACGTAAGTCAAGAATTGGCCTGGTAACTCTTCCAATAGTCCCTGCACCATCGATATCTCCCCACCTACACAATCACAATCACAATATATACATATATATATATATGTATAATCTCGGGTTAAATAAATAAATAAATAAAAAGCGCATAAGAAGGGAAGGAATACGAGTACTTACGATGTACATCACGCATAGAAACAAACTGAACATTATCTCGAGTAGCGATTCTTCCGGTTGAACTCTCCAACCGTTGTCCATTATCTCCATCCAAAATCTGCATATATATATATATATATATATCACACACATTATCTCTAGACTACGACTTTCAATCAAGCAAAAGGGAAAGGGAAAGGGAAAACTGAAAAGGGTATTTACCTCCATCGTTTTAAAATCAGCATTACCCACTCCAACTATTAGAATTGAGAGAGGTAGATCAGAGGCCCTCACCAATGCGTCTTTAGTCTCTTGGAGATCCGAAAGTACTCCGTCCTAAATATATATGCTAAAAATCTATTAATTTTCTACACAGGTGGTTAATAGAGAAATGCATATACATACATATATATATATATAGAGAGAGAGAGAGAGGGTTCAAGGGAAAACCTCAAAAAAAACTGAAGAACACCTTGGGAGCACTGCATCTGGACGGTATGCATTTGTGCATGGACGCGATTGAAGCTATTTTTTATGCATTTGTGCATACCGTCCAGTTGGAGGGCTTCCAGGGTGTTCTTCAGTTTTCTCTTTTTTTGAGATTTTCCGCTGAACCTGTACCTGACCCCTGGCCCTATACTATATATATATATACACACACACACACAGAGAGAGAGAGAGGGAGGTTCAAGGGAAACTACTAGAAAAAGAGAAATCTGAAGAACGCCCTTGGGAGCCCTCCATCCGGACGGTATGTTTAAATGCATACAAACGACTGAAGCTGTTTTTTTTCTATTCACCAATGCATATATATATATATGCATTAGCATAAAAAAACATGTTACAAATTACCGGTATGCACTTGTGCATACCGTCCAGATGGAGGGCTCCCAGGGTGTTCTTCAGTTTTCTTTTTTTTTTGGCGTTTTCCCCTGAACCTGACCCTATATATATATATATATAATTGTTTTGGTACATGTTTACCGTTATAATTAGCAACACAAAGTACTTGCTGGAATTTTGTGAGAGGGACTGAGCGGAAATTTCTGCAGCCTGATTCACTATTTGACCAAATAACGTAGGTCCATGAAGAGAAACGGTATGCAACACACTTTGATAAGCAGCCATTATCCCTTGTACCCCTTCAACCTGCAAATTACAAATACATTTAGCTGCATCTTTTTAATAACTTCTACATCATCATGTTTCAAATTTCCTATGAATTCACTCTGTTATGGCTGCTTCACATCATCAATCACCCCATCACCATTTTCTTAATAAAACTATTCACAAACTTATATATATATATATATATAGGGACGGGTTCAAATGAGAATTCAAATTTGGTTGTGAACGTAAGGACAAATGAGAGCGCGACACGTGTCTGAATGTGAATGTAGATTATTCACTGAATGTAGCATTATTCCTGAATAAATACTATATTCTGAATATTTCTTTGATTATTCAGTCTGAATAATCTACATTCAGACACGTGTCGCGCTCTCATTTGTCCTCACGTTCACAACCAAATTTGAGTTCGCATTTGAACTTTCTTCTCTATATATATCTTTTGGATTCTTCCCCATGATATTTCTATCAGGTTTTATTATCAGCATACCCCAACTATTTTGGAATAAAAGGCTTGTTGAGATCGATGGTCTTTTATTATCATCAAAATTAGTAGAAACAAAAAAATTATGGTTAAGAAAAGAGAAACAAAAAGATGTAGAAAAGACAGTCATACCCCTAAAACCATAAAATATTAAAAAGAGGATTGTACCTCAAAGCTGCCAACATTTCCATTCAGATTGAAACAATGAGATACAGGGCCATTATACATTTTCCCACCAAATCCCCAAGCAGGAAACCGTTTGTCTGAATCATAAAACTGTATCACTTCCCCAACTTCCATGATTGCCTGTAATGGAAAATAAAATAAAAAACATTATTATATTACCAAATACCAACTAAATTGGATATTCAGCTAGTTCTATTTTGTAACATAAGAATTACAGTTGTTCACAGGTGGGACGACCCGCTAGGCCCTCCCTGTCCGGCCCACTAGAAAAGTGGGCTTGGACGACCATTCTCAAAAAATGGATGGGCCCGGACTGACTTGTTGAAATTAATGGGCGGACACGGGCGATGCAAAAAAATATATGGGCAGGCCCGCCCGGCCCATTAATATATTTATAATAATAAACTTTTCTAATTAAAATTTACAAATAAAATTGAGAATTATTGATACTTATCAATTCTCACTTAATTATGACATGTTAATAACACTCTTTAAAAATCTAAAAAGTAAAAACATAATTATCTCAATAGTCAATTGATCAATTTCTTATTATCTCATTTAGGTATTTCATTTATCAATACACCATATTTTGCAAAACAATTTCTTTGTTAAATTATGTACATTATTATATATTCACGTCTAATTTTAAGTTGGGAATATTGTTGTGTATTTTGAATTCTTTACATTAACTTGTGATCTTATATAATTTTGTTTTCTTAGAAATATAAAAAGAATTTTAGGCCCGTTAACCCGTGGACAAGCCCGACCCGTTTATTTGGCGGGTAAGGGCAAGTTTTCAAGACCATAAAAAAGGGCTTGTGTTTGCTAAAATTAAGCCCATTGGACAAGAAAAATAACTTGGGCCCGGCCCAAACCCACAAATGATCACCTCTAATAAGAATGCAAGTAGAACAAGATTCAGAAAAGTAGGAACCATCTCACCTGCTGGTATGCATTAAAACGGCCAGAAGGATCGATGTAATGTAATGAATCTGGCTTTTGAGGATCTCCATTTGAAGCTGTAAAGAATTGGAAGTAGTAAGCATTAATCATATAGGTCATCAAGTAGATAGTTAAATTTGAAAATGATTAATTTAGGCATATTTAATTACCAGTAAAATCAACAGCAACCATGAAGTTGAGTTCAAACCCACTAGAGATGTAATCAAGAAAACTATAAAGTTCCTTCTCAGTAAATCCATCCACAAAAAGTTTACCCTTCAGAATCTATAAAAAGATGTAAACAGAAATGCAATTTTTAGTTTTAACGTTTCATTAATTACAGCCAGTTTTTTCATTTTTCTTGGTCAAATTTTTATTCCACCATCTTCTTTTAATTTTCTAAGAAAATTGTAGCACACCAAATGAACACAACCTACCTTTTCATGATCTCGGTGACGAGAAGATGGAATGACAAAATTTGCACCTGTTTTTTCTTGGTAAAGTTTTTCCAAGACTCCAATCGATGTTTGCTGTTTACTGTCAAAAATAAAAAGCTTCGAACACTTATTTCCCAATGATTTCAAAATCAACAAGCATTATATCCCAAACTAGTTACTAAACATGAAACCCAATAGAAATGATCATGTAAAACTCCGATAAACTTTCCATCAGATTCACTAAGAAACTGGAAATAATCTTAAAGGGTATGGAGAATAAATATTTTAGTGAGGGTATCCTGGGTATTTCTGTTATTTTTATTTTCTTTTTTAGCTGAGGTAATAGCATACGGACCACAGGGAACCATAATTGGTTATTTGTCTGCTGGTAAGAACATAAATAGTAGAGGGTGAGTATGAAGGATGGCATCTGTTTTGGTAATCCGGCTTGAGCCAATCCGCTTTTTCACTTCTTTTCCTTTGATTCAGCTGTATTAGTAGCTGATGATTCCTTTTTTCCAAGTGTGTCCGATTGGTATCACTCGCATAAGACTTTTCCTTTATTTGTAGCGGCCATGTGGCATAGTCCATCTTTTCCTTATCTTTTTCCCTCAAAATAGAATATATACTTGCCTTTACGCGAATACGCTCCCAGTGTCGGTCCGATCACACGAGCCTGCTACCCTATAGCCTGCGCCGCCTAAACGAGCCAGTGTGGAGAAATGTTTCACTCCATACTTAAGCCCGAAGGCAACTAGACCAAAGGGTGAACGAGTCAAGAGAGCTAAACGGAGAGAAATAGGTGAGTCCTAAGTTTAGAAAGTTTTATAAAGAAGGAAACGATTGATTGTAATATTCTTTATTATGTTAAATATCTTATGGGCTTGGGCTTACATTGTAATAGACACCTCTATATAAAGGAGTCTAGGATAGAGGTTTCGTTAATGAGAGTCGTCTAAATTACTTTCACGTTTGTAATTCCTTAAAGCTTTCATTAATAAAACAGCCGACTCAATGATTTGCATATGATTCCTCTATTGATCTTGTTGAATCGGACCTAACAAAAGCAGCTTCTCGAATTAATGGGGCATTATAATAATCAGATTAATAGCGAAAGTAATCAGTAAATACTTAATTCCCTTTCCCAGTGGAGAGAAAGTCTACTAAGCTAGTGTTTTGAGTTTTGACCACACCTAAAGGAGGCACATTTCCTAAGAAGGTGTCAGCAACTAGAAAGTTGTATTGCATCTTGTGTTTTAATATCATACCCAAAACCTCTATTGACGCTTTCAAAGCCTCTACTACCGCTTGCATGCACATCAAGATCACCTACACAAAAATCTTGATAATCAGTATTTCTTGAACTTTTATCCAGATTTACCCAAATTCTCATCTTTAATACATTCATCCAAGCCAACCTAAGGAGCATATGCACTTGCTGATATTCACAACCACCCCTTTGTCCCTAGTTTGGTTAAAGTGATTCTACACTTCATCTTTGAATTTGAAATACGCTATCTGTTAAACTCTTCTTTATTATAACATGTACCACATCCCTATTCAAGTAGCCCAAGTCAAAGACTCAAAATAAACCCCCCAAAAAAAACCAACCTAAATACCGCTATTGCGGACCCACAATTTGACCCTAAATGTCGGTCAAATATAGCGGAACCGCTATTTTCCATAGGTCCGATATCCGATATTGTGCCACTATTTTCCATAGGTCTGATATTCTTAAAGAAATCTCTTTTGGTTTCATTTTCATGAGAATAGACATACATTGTCTGTTCATAAAGTGAAAGGCCTCTCACACTCCCTCCTCCATCTTGGCCTTGAACATGTTATTTATCAAACTAAAATTGAGATTCTTAAACTAGATACGTAGGTAAAAGAGGCAACTTTACATGAAAAGTGAAATGTCAAATATGCAACTACAGTAAAGAACTAAATAATTACCCAATTAGGATGTGGTTGCCATTGCTATTGAAGTCAAAACACTCCATAACTAAAGGGTTCTCCTGTAAAAATCAAACAAAATATATGATATAAGTAGAAAATAAAAGAAGACGGAAAACATGGATTAGTAGAAGGCCATGACCTTTAGAACCACTCCAGCTAATAACATGAAACAAAATATATCATATATAAGGATGATTTTCAGCTTAAGGATTAGCCAACCTTACCTTGCTCCCATATTGTTGTGTACTTAAACATAAAGGCTTCCATACTGGGTCCAAATTGTTGTTCACGACTTCTGTCTTGCAAATTGGAACTGAACCACCAGTCTCAACAATCCTAGAGATTCGTAAGAAAGGATCCTAAAGAGGTAAAATAAGAGGTTTATAAATACATGCCAAAGATCAAGTTGACCATGATTATATAAATTACAATACTTTAAGCAGCTTTTGAGTGAGTAATTACACTTTTAGAGAACCGGTCCTTGTTATCCAAGTTTGAACATCGGAGTCTCATCTCAATAGCAGTTCTGGAAGCTATGGTTTCCTCTGCATGAACAGTTATTGAACCCAAATTTCCATCACTGTGCCCATTTCTATTACGAAGTTTTAGGGTTATACTTCGGCTCCGGAGAGTCACAATCTGCCAATGTTTTAAGAAACAGGAACCAACTTTAATCACGCAAATCTATGAATATTTATGAAAATTTCTTGTATGAATAATAAATTTTAAACTTAGCTACATCACATTATTTGTATAGAAGAAGGTATGAAGATCATGTAAGGTGTTTCTAGGTTAAATATCATGAAACACATTAGTTACAAAGACCTGATATATGTTAATGGAAAGTCAGATAAGTCTGACTTTTCCTTGGTGAAATGACATTCATTACAAACAAAACAATGATTGAAATTTCTGTAAGGGGCTGTTTGGAAGTTACTGAATGGTTTGTTGCAGAATAATTAAGTGGTCAGAATGATTAAGAGGCTCTTATGATATAGTGCAAAATAAAATATAATTGCTTGGTAATTGTTCAAGATGTAATCAGGGATCTTAATGGTTAAGAGAGGTCCAGGATACAAAATGATTCAGAGGGTTTGAAACCATTAAGAGGCAGACTTATTTTTGGTCAAACAGGATTAACCTCTTAGCGATTCAGAGGCTGCCTCTTAATGGAACTGTTAAGAGGTAAACAAACAATCCCTAAGACTAGGAAGGAAAGACTGCCTTTAATTCTGGATGGAGAAATAATGATTAAAACATGTCCTAATTCAGTGGTCATCCGAGTCTATGGACCAAAAAAACTTTGCTAGAATGACATATAAGTTTGGACTGCAAATAGACTTACCTCTGACAAAACACAGCTGGCTTCGCCAAGAAAATCTTGGTCTTTCAGTTCCAGCATCTGTGCACCATATACCAAGGATGATGTTATACATTAAGCAAGTCTGAAGAATATATCAAAGGTTAGAGGGTTAAAAAAGAATATATATGCACCTTCATTGGCAAATTATGATACTTTGTATCCACATCATACACCTGAAAGCTTTTGAAAAGAAACAAGAAATATGCAGAAAATTTACTAAATTTATAATGAGGTCTTCCAGTCGTTATGAACAACTAAACAAACTAACGGAATGCTTACACCAGTGGCTGAACAATCTCGAAGTGAAATACAACATCGATTTTCTGAATCCACGTGGGATTCAAGTTGTTCATGATTACCTCCGTGCGGCCAAGTTGCTCCAGAGTTCCATCTTTCTTCTGGGCATATACTACAGCCATAGGGTCACTCTACAATTTAAGGAAAACATAACATCAAAACACATAATTAGATTCAGTGGCATTGCAAAGCACGCAACAGGACAAGATATATACATATATATAATATAGGGGTGGGTTCAAATGAGAACTCAAATTTGGTTGTGAACGTGAGGACAAATGAGAGTGCGACACGTGTCATATTCAGACCGGATAATCAAAGAAATATTCAGACTGAATAAGCATTATTCAGACCGAATAAATACTTTATTCGGTCTGAATATTTCTTTGATTATTCAGTTTGAATAATCTACATTCAGACACGTGTCGCACTCTCATTTGTCCTCACGTTCACAACCAAATTTGAGTTTGCATTTGAACTTTCCTCTATATATATGCATATATTTATATATATATATATATATATATATATGTTGGGTACATTGTTGTCATACAGTTAAGAGGCATTGGAAGACAGAATCAAAGCAACACATAAAACAATAAAGAAAACAAATTTAAGAACTAGTTATGGTACCTTAGACATGATGTCATAATCGCGTAACTTTGAAGCTGATATATTCAACTGCAATTCATTATTGAAGAATCTGTAAGATATGGAATGCTTCCAAGAGATGCAAAATATAATTACTAGCACCTTGGACGAAGCTGAATAGCAAGTGGGCATGTGTTTGTTATAAAATATTAGCATCAACAAGTTAAAGTGCTGAGTGAGAAGCAATGATAACTAACTTTTAACCTTTTTGGTATTTTTGTTGTTAAAAGCATACAGTAGATATTTTGATGATGCAAATGATGACTTAAGACTTGTTAAGCACATTCTTTTATAATGTTAAGCACAAATTTGGTTATGAGTTATCTGAAATTTTGCAATCTGTCCAAAATTATGCTGCAGGAGGTCCAACAATTTATTTCCATCCTAAAAACATCGCTCACGTGCAGCTAAGGGCCTGTTTTCACACCAATGTTGGTTTCTTCTACACTTTTTTCCTTCTTTTTACTCAGTAGCGTTTTTCACATTATATACATATATGTGTGTATATATATAGGCATAGGATCGTGTGAGAAGAAGAGTTAAGGTGAGAAGCGTAAGAAGTGATCTGAACCCTTGATCACTTTTAATCTCATACCCACCCATGAATTGCGCCTTGAAGGGAGCTGATCCGGTGCATCTCAGTGCGTCTCATCCTAATTCGCATCTAAGGGTGGAAATCCCTTCTTACGCTTCTCACCTTAACTATCCTTCTCACCGGAACCGAACCCTATATATATATATATATATATATTAACTGATTGACTAAATTGCAAGCACAAATTAAATAGGATTCTTGCCAGGGCCCAACCAGGCCTTGTAACTTAGCAAGCTCAAATCTTCACAAGAAGCAATTACGAATTTGTAACGTCATGTAGTAACTTCAGAAAAACTGCAAAAATGTTGTTTATCATTCCAATCAGTAGAGTTGACATGTGAAACCAGAAGAAAGAGTTGAGCAGGATTTATTAAAGTGATTGATATCTGAGAAGTTTTAGAATATGTTTAGGTTCTTAAATATGGCAACAAAGAGAACTAAGCTACATTGAAACAAACAAAAAAGCATCTACTATAGTCTCCATTACATCCGAAAAAAGGACCACAAAATACACAGAACCAAGAAAAAAACATTTGCAATTACATGTAACGGAAACTGAAGTCAACTTCACGTTGGCATAATAATCTACTAAATGAAAAACATTGTTATCAAAAGCTTCTCCAGGGCCCTAATCCAAAAAAAAAAACTAGATAAATAAGATATATTATAAAACGATAAGGAAAATGTTGATAATGCCTAATAAGTGAGTGATAATAATCAAAGGACCCGTGGAATAAAACATGATACCTAACAACCACTAGATATGTGTGGCCTTATTCCAATTCTCTGCTAACAAGACAAATTACTGTAGCAAATATATGTTTGGGCTTGCTTGTATATATGGTCCAAATTTAATCATAGAACACGACCCGAAATCCATAATGCAATCTATGCAAGTGAAAGGGAAATGTGGCATAAAATTACACGCAAAGTTTGGTGCACTGATGCCAACAATGGTCTGAATACAGTTGAATGGCGACCTAACCGGCCACTAACAATCTATATTATATTATAAAGCTTTTGGTAAAAACTCTTTAAAAAACTTATTGAGCATAAAGTATTGCTTATTAAAGCATAATCTTACAATATATTAATGCAATATGCACAACTACTTAAACTTCCACGTTTGAAATCCATAAAACCAACTGATAAACGCGTTCAAATACAAGATAAATGTTTTTTTTTGGGAAGGGCGTCCCAGGTTAAGCCTGGACTAATCCCGGGAAATTATGGCTGCAATACATCAGCCCGATAAACTCAATGGCCACAATTGTTGTGTACGCCTGGATTCGAACCCTGTGCAGATGGGATATTCCACCACATCCCCCAAGGCCTCAACCAGTACACCACAACCCTTGTGGTTTACAAGATAAAGTTTGAGCCCTACTAATACGGCAAAATAATCTATAAATTTCAAATTCTCTTTTTTTAATGATGAGTTGTGCCTATTTTCCATTCTCGGTTTAAAATTTACATCCCGCAGCGTGCAGCGTACTTATCTGACTACTCTTCATTGGTTCAACTTCCAACAATTTTGATTTTGAAATGTATAATACTAATCACTAGTTGTAGTATTATTCTGTCCTTAACCCCATTCCTCTCCATCTGTGTTTAAAAGAAATTGCATCCAAAAGTTTTGAACCATTAACCACATAACGGATATGGATTTTGTTACACAACTGAATGGATTTTTGTAAAATGTTAAAGATTACCTAAAAATATTTTATACAATAATAAGGATATAAATAAACCCAAATACAACATAACAATTTGATAATAAATAAATAAATAAAGCTTGTACAAAACAATTCAAATTTCAACATGAGAAACATAGCTTAAGAAGATAATTAAAATTTATCTAGTGGTATCAGTCTATCAGAACACAAAAACTCAAAAAGACAAACATGTCGCTTGCAAACACTATGTAACTACAGAAACAAAACAAAAAAAAGAATCAATTACTATTTGAACACAAAAGTAGAATTAGCATTAAGGATGGCATAAACTCTTGATGGATCAATTGCGTTACTTTTGAGCACTTGAACGGAATCAATGGCTTTAAACTAGCTGTTTAAAAGTGAGTTTTAGGTTTTCAAACAATGTGCCAAACTACATTCAACGGGAAGCAATTTGAACTTGTAGCAATAGAACAACAAATTGTAACCAAATTAATCAACTAATTCCGATGCAACTACAACAGAAGTTAGAAAACACGACGATTTACGAATATATATATATATACCTCGATTCGAGTGTAGAGCGGTACAAGGCCTTTGGAACGAAAGAAGAAATCAACGGCATCATTTTGAACCGTACCAGAAGAGGAAGCAGTAGCAACGTTGCTAGTACTGACACCCCTTTGTAACCTTAGGTTATGAACTTCTCCACCTCCTACTGCTGCTTTTCCACCCTTTACGTCCGAAAAACACCCTCCCATTCTCTAAAAACTCCGATCAAAACCAATCAATTTCGATGAATTCGAATCAATTTGTACCTGCAATCGCAACAAACAACAGTTTTGGTTTGAAATCACAGCGAAGCAGTTCACCAAACCAAATCTTCAACCTCATTGGTTGTATACATTAGTATTTTGGTAGTATATAAGTGTGTATATATACACACACACGCAAAAAGAGTCGATGGGATTTGGAAACCGTATTGATGGAAAAGGTAAATCCACCATGATTTTACTCGAGTCATTGACGCATTTCCCATGTCTTTTCTTGGTCGACTCCCTTCGTTGGTTTCGATATTGATCGAGTGGTCCCTTCACAATTTTTAGGGAAGTTTCCACAAATTCGAAATATAATAAAAGTTCAACACTTTCTTGTAGGCTATGTTTTTAAAAGAAGTTAAAAAGATGTCTTTATGACTTATAAGATAAGTTATAAAATCTTATTTTTATTAATTTATCAATAAGGTAACTTATAAGTTAATTTATAGTTATTCAAACAACTACACTAAAAATAAGATACCTTATAAAGTGATTTTACCTTATTTTTGCTAAAGAATGCCTTAGTCTATTTTTATAATACTAAAAATGTACTCGCGCAATGCAATGATACATCTTGATTTTATTGTTTCCTTCTATCCTTTGTTATTGTCGATGTTATAATACAGTTTGATGTGGTTTTGAGAACACAATAGCGTTTTTATTTTTGATAAAATATAAATTTGAGGATATCATAAAAATTTGATTTTTTTTTATCGATATTAGTATCATAATAGAATTTGGTATTTGATTTTCTTAGTCAAATTTTTGTACTTGTAGATCATCAAAGTGTAACTTGTTAAATGATATGACAAATCAAGACACATCATAGTTACCTTAGTGATCATTCTTTGAGGGAGGAACAACTGATAATAAAATGTTAATCAGACGAAAACAAAGCAACATAGTAGTTTTAGAGTATCTCCAACAACTTCTCTAAATTTTCTCTAAAATAGAGAATATAAAGTCAAAATCTCTAAAATTATTATCTTCTAACAGATTCGCTATTTTAGAGAATCTATTTAAAAATTATATTATTAAAATATTCAATAAATTTATTATTCCAAAAATCTCTAAAATTATAAGGATTGTTATTAGTGGAAATCATTAAAATAATATTTCTCTCTCATCCTTTTATAGATATAGCAAAATCTCTATATTTAGAGATTTTTGAAAAAACCTCTACTTTAGAGATTGATATAGAGATGTTGTTGGAGGAGTTTTAAGAAGAAAAATTGATTTTCTTTATTTTAAAAAAGCTGTTGAAGATGCTCTTAATATTCATCTACACCATATGCATAACTAAGAAGAATTGGTCTTGCGAACCTTGAAAATTACCTCCACGAAGAGGATATCATTTGGGAAGTGGTTTGGGAGATTTGAAAGGTAGGTGCCTAGATGTTAGTTGAGAAATTTTAGGAAGTTGGAGGTTATGTAATTTGAATTACTTTTTGTTATGAGGATATGGATGAGAAAATAATTTTGGCTTTAGATGAGAACAATTACGGATTAGGATGAGTGTGAAATAAATATGGTTGAGATAAATATATATGAGATAGTTATAATATGTTGTATTGATGTAATACTGGTTTGTAAATTTGAAATTTAAGTAATATAAAAATTTGTATCTTATGCATTACTAGAGGGTACTCGTACAATACAGCGAGATATATCTCGACTTTAAGTTTTATTTTAATTTTTGTCTCTATCGATGTTCTGATGATTTTATGTGGTTTTGAGAATTTTTTTTAATGCTTCATTTAAAAGTCCTCTTCTTTTATTTAATTTCTTTAATTAGATTTTTTTTATCGTAATTTAATTTAGGTTTGATAACGAATTTATATATTTTTTGTTTAGTAATATAATTTTTATAAAGATAATAATTAAATATTCTGTTAATGATTATCTTAATTATATTTTAGATTTTTTGTATTTAAAATTAGATGTTTATCATGTATTTGATCATAGTTATCTTAGTTAGTTATACAAACTCGGAGATAAATATTTAATAAGTTCTACTTATGCACGATTTACTTGTAATCTTGAAAATTAAGTAATTAGCATTAAATAGCAGGGCTTAAAAAGTTGTGTTTAAGAGTTTTTGGCCAAATGTTTTATAATATAATATAGATAATATGTTTTTAAGAGTTTTGACTAAATGTTTTATAATATAGTATAGATATAGATAATGCAAAATAAAAAACAATTGTTTGGTAATTTTTCTGAATGAAATTAGTGTTCTGAATAGTTAAGAGAGACTAATATAAAAAATCATTTATAGGGTTTTGAAATCATTAAGGGACATACTTATTTTTTTTGTAAAACAAAACTCACCTCTTAACGATTCAGAGACTGTCTTTTAATGAAACCGTTAAAAGATAAACAAACAACTGCTTAAACGTGTAAACGTTTATCGATATCGGTTAATTATTGCTATCGATAGAAAAGAATCGAGAATTTTATCCAGTAAAAAATATAATAGCGACTAACTACCAAGAGTTTTATCAGGTAAACGAGGGAAAACTGTATCTGGTAAATTTTTACCAAGTTTAAAATGTTTATCAGTAATTCATTTTAATGACCGAAAATGCTACTCGATAAAGTAAATAAGGGTGAAGTTTTTTATCGATAAACACTTACCGAGTAAACATTTAGTAAATGGTACGTTTGTTGATATGCAACTTGTAGCATAAAAGATATCTTTTTAAATCAATAGAATAATGTTTTAAAATCTTTTATTATAGACCTATTTTGACCAATAACATGTTGGTTTTATATTAATTAATAACATAGATATTCATTTATGTCTGGTAAAGACAACAAAAAATTTGATATATATATCATCAAATATTATAAGATCGGCAAGTTAATGACGAAAATTGGTATAAAATAGAATATTTTAAAACTTTATTAGAATAATTGAAAATATAATTATTTATCACACTGAATAAGAATTATAACAAATTTTGTTGGATTTTGACGTATTTTTATCTTAAATCGTAAATATGATGGTCAACAATAACATTTTTATGGTTAAAAGTAAGGCTAGCAAAAAAATTAATATTTAGTTTAGTTGTGATTGGTGTGAAACTAGTTATTAAAACTTAGGGGTTGGTTTGGTTTTGATAAAGGAATGAAAATAGCAAGGAATGAATTTTCATTTTCTTAATTTAATCAGTAATGAAAATTTGGGCTTCTAGATGAATGAGTCCATTATATTATATAAAACCAAACAAATTATTTTATTATCATTTTCATTAATTACAGCTTAATACCTCCAATCAAACACCCCGTTAGTTTTTTTTGGAAGGGTATTTTAGATTATGTTTGGACTAATCCCGGTAAATTATGACTACAAGACATCAGCTTCTGATAAACTCAGTGGCCATAATGGTTATGTATTTCTAGATTCAAATCCTAGTCAGATGGATATTCCAACACATCCCTCAGGGTCTCAATCATTACACCATAACCTTAGTGGTTATTAAAACTTATTACTTGGTAAATAAATAACTAGAATCGGTTTTATATCTAATGAACTGCCCAAAACAATGACAACCCTATATGATATGTTATGTGTGCACATACATGATGCATATGTTGTACACATATTTGTAGTATATTGCATTTGAAATAAAATAAAAAATGTGGTCACGTTATTAATGACGAAATTCGATCGGTGAAAAAGGGATACATGTGGGGATCCATCCTTAATGAGGTGGGGTCCGCAGGGACACGCATTGATTTATATATTCAAGATAGGTACATAAAATATTGTTTTGTACCAGCTGATGATTCCTTCCTTAAGAACCTGTCGAAAATTAGACGAAAATAGACAAAGATGAGACCATAATGTATGCCCAACCACCGATGTTAGGGCTCTAGATTCTCAAGTCAGTAGAAAAGACCAATAGTCAATTTGTCTTTGAAGTCATCACCTTGATACTTATTATTTTGTTGAATTCGAATAGATCTCGAATCCTTTTCATATAAGTGTTTAATTTGACCAAAAAAAATAAAGTTGTCGTTTATTATAGGGCAAAATGCAAGAAATAGCAATATACTTTCATAAATTTATTTATTATAGCATTGTACTTTCAGTTTTACTTATTACAGCAATGTACTTTCAAATTATTTTTTATTAAGGCATTGTACTTTGAAAAATTTACTCATTATAGCAATGGGTAACTTGTTACCTTTTAAACAAGTTAACCTCCACTTTTTTTTTGCTTACATGGCTTAAATGAGATGACATAGATAACATGTCATCATGATTACATGGCATTAATAAAAAAAGTCTCTTGTAATTTTTTTTAAAAAATTCTCACTTTCTCTTCTGAGTTCTGATTATTCATATCTCACTCAGTTTATATTATTCTTAATTATCTCAATTTTTTAGTAATTTCTTCACTTCGTCACTTTTTTTTAAGAAATCACTCTTACTAAATTGCATGCAAATTAAATATTTTAGAGTTACATTATTTTAACAAATATGATATTTTTCTTGAAGATAAATATTTTATTTATAAAAAATGTAAAACTTGTGATTTAATTTTTCTAGTTAAAAAAAATACTTATTGTGTACTTTTTAAAAAAAAAATTAACGATATAAATTGTGTTTTAGAAATCTTCTTAATATTGTTACATTTTAATAAATATTTTAGAAATAATCTAATTAATTTAATACATTTATTGAATAATATGTCAATTCAATTTTTAAGACAAATAAATATATTCTTTTCCATATAAATATTTTATTTGTAAAAAAACGTAACAATTCTTATCTTCTTTGTTAAAAAAATATATTTTTAAACATTTTTTAATATTAGGGAAATAAATTGTCACCTATAAATTTTCTTAATATTCTTATATTTATGAATTAGTTTAGTTTAATTAGTCTAATATATTTATTAAATAATATGTAAAGTACAATGATATAATAAGAAATGTCACATCAACAATATATTACATGTGGACAACCTACATGGACAATGAGGAGGCATGAAAACCTAATATAGTGGGTAAATTTAAAAGAAAAAGTTACCCAATGCTATAATGGGTAGATTTTTCAAAGTACAATACTCTAATAAAAAATAATTTGAAAGTACATTGATGTAATAAGAAAAGCTAAAAGTACAATGCTATAATAGAGAAATTTATGAAAGTAGGTTGCTATTTCTTGCATTTTGCTCTTTATTATATATACGAAAGATATATTAAAAGACAGGGTTGTTCCAAAAAAATTGAGGTCTTGTTACATTTGTACTAATAGTAATATAGACTCACTAGACGACTAATGAATAAAAGTATACAAAAGTTCAAACATATATTATATTAAAAGTCTACAAATAACAACAAAAAATATCTTAATACGACAAAGTGACATGAAATTCAATTAAATAAATCACTCTTCTAACATTTTTCGTAACAAATTTTCAGTCAGTTATGTATAATCAATTTTCTCTTAGAAAACATATTTAATAGCTATTAATGCTAAATAACAAGGAGAAGGCCGAAGGAATGGGCTAAAACATAAGCTAAAATAACAAGTGGTGCATGATTACAACTTTTTAAAGCTATATGTTTGAATTCATATAATTAGCCGGTAAACGTAATCAAACACATGATAAATATTTCATTTTAAATATAAATAATATAAAATATAATTAGTGTAATTATTGAGTTTTGATAACAGAATACTTAATTATTATCTTTATAAAAAAACATTATATTATTAAACTAGAAGGGTACTCGCGCAATGTAGCGAGATACATCTCAATTTTAGGTTTTATTTTAATTTTTGTTCATATCGATATTCTAATGGTTTTATGTGGTTTTGAGAAAACGATTTAATGTTCATTTAAAAGTTCTCTTTTTTATGTAATTCTTTAATTCAATTTCTTTTATCATAATATAATTATGTTTAATAACAAAATAATTTATTTTTGATTTAATAATATAACTTTTTATAATGATAATTATTAAGTTTTCTGTTAGAACTCAATGATTATCTTAATTATACTTTAGATTTTTTATATTTAAAATTAAATGTTTATCCTGTATTTTGGATGATGGTTATCTGCAGTTAGTTACACGAATTCAGAAATAAAGCTTTAATAAGTTGTACTTACGCACAATTTACTTGTAATTTGAAAATTAAATGATTAACATTAAATAGCAGTACCTAAGGTTTAAAAGGTTATTTTTAAGAATTTTTTGACAAATGCTTTATAATACTAGAAGGGTACTCGCGCAATGCAGCGAGATCCATCTTAATTGTTTTATTTTATTTTTTGTTTTTATTGATGTTATAATACGATTTTATTAGTTTTGAAAAAAGACATTTTATTTTTTGTGTACTTTATTTAATTCAGTGTTTTCTAATTATAATTTAGGTTTAATAATGAAATAATATATTTTGGTTTAATAATATAATTTTTTATAAATATAATAGTTAAGTATTTTGTTAGAGTTGAATGATTATCCTAATTATATGTTAGATTTTATATATTCAAAATTAGATGTTTATCTCTATAGTTAGTTGTAAATTAGTTACACGAATTTAAACATGAAACTTTAATAAGTTGTACCAATGCATGTAAAACTTGTATTCTTGAATTTTAAGTAATTATGCTTTAATCAATTGTACCTATTGCATAATAATATGTTTTTAAGAGTTTTTGTCAAATGCTTTATAATATAGTATAGATTAAAAATAAATTACTTTATTATTAAACCAAAATTAAATTAAGAAGAACTTTTAAATTATTCATTTGATACTAATATCGAGATATTTTTTTCAAATTTTTACGAGGTCTTCAAATTTATATTTTATTCAAATATAAAAACATTATTGTTGTTTGAAAACCATATAAAACCGTATTATAAAATTGATAGAGACAAAGAATAAAATAAAACACATAAAGTCGAGATATATCGAGTTGTATTACGCGAATATGTTTCTAGTAGATATATAATGTAACTTCATATTTATTTTCTAAATATATCAATTTAAATAGATTATATATTGTTTGAATATAAAATTATTTAAATTATTGAAATCAAAGTTCTAAATGACGTGTGTGTGGTAGGGTAACGAGATAAAATCTCAAGCCTTACAAGTTATGGCGAAATTATGACATTTTTTAAGGTGTAACTTAAGACGACATATATGCACTTGTGTGTTAGTGTTTTGAATAATATTATAGAAGAAATTAAATTCATATAAAAATGATAAAACTAAAAAAGAAAGAAAATGACTGATATCAACTATATAGAGCTTATAGAAATGAATTCGTCTTCAACTCCTCGTGTATGAAAATAAGAGTAAGTATTTACCTATTTAGAGTTTTAGTTTTTAAGTTTCCTTTTTTAAATTAATATAAGTCTTACGTTACGTCCCGTATATAATTATCATAAGTTATATATATATATATATAGAGGAAGGTTCAAATGAGAACTTTTGATTTTTAAGAGAACAAAGAGACACATTGTGGACCACATATGATGTGGGTCCCACGTAATATTAAATTATTTATGATTTAATATAATTTAATATTAAATCAGAAATGATTTAATATTATGTGGGACCCACATCATATGTGGTCCACAATGTGTCCCTTTGTTCCTTTAAAGAGGGGTGGTTCTCGTATGATCTCTCCCCTATATATATATATATATATATATAGGTGGAGGTTCAAACGAGAACACCTCCATTTTACGAGAACGCCGAGAACACCCTTATCACATATGATAATACACGATAGGGGACTTGATGGTATGCGGATGACGTGCCTTGCTATTTAGGTCGCACCAAAGATCGTTTGCGTCTATGATTTAATATCACATATGATGGTTTTGATTGATTATAGTATCACATCAAAGACACCCTTATCACATGAATATATGTGATGGAGCTTAGTGGTGTAACAACGACTTGGTCGGTAACCTAGATCACGCCAAAAGTCATCCGCATCTCTGATTTAGTATCACATGTGTATTATATATGATGGAATAATAGTATCACATGTGATTTTCTATAGTAAAAAGATGTTCTCGCGTTCTCGCAAAATGAAGGTGTTCTCGTTTGAACCCTTCTCCATATATATATATATATATATCAAGAAAACCACTTAATAATGTATCATAACTTGTCGTAACGTATTACAATATAAGTCAAACCTTAAAATGTAACCATAATATTTAACGTGATGACGAAGTCAAACTTTACCGTCATAACACGCTATTTAATATCATGACTAAAATAGATAAAATTTGGTATAAGAATATTTCCAAATATTCTTTTTATATTAAGTTTGATATGTTATAACTATATAAAATAATATAATGTTGAACTTGTAGGTTATAGATATTTCCAAGGTCAATTTTGTGTATTATCTAAAATGAAACTCTTTTCTTTGGGAGATATATATTGTAACTTCCATATACGCGTCAAAAGTAAGTCAACCATGCATTTTTCTCAAGGATTTTCCAACCAACTTACATCTAACTAAAATCTTACATAGGATATGGGAGGAAAAGTTAAAAAAAAAAACTATTTTATTTTGAATAGTTAAGTTTTTAAACTATTTTTTTGATTGAAAAAATTATTAAATTTTTTTATTTTAAATGATTAAGTCTCTGAACTATTGATTTAAATGAAAAAACTATTAAACTTTCTCAATTTAAATGATTAAGTCCCTAAATATATTATTTTGAATAAATAAACCATCGATCTATTAAAAATTAGTTACCTACATTTTTTAAAAATTTACCTATGACTCACTAAAAAGGTTTTAAAGTAAAAATAAACTTAAATCCATTTTACAGTTCCAAAAACTCTATGCAATTAAAACCCCTAGTAAACAACGGTATCGATCCCCCTCGTCACTCCCCATTACCCCAACGTTGTCTGTTCTTCATTTCGTCTAACACGTTGTTGGCCCCTGTCACCGGTCTTCTTTTTTTGATCTATTTTTTATCCATCGTAAGAGAGAGAATCAAAAGATAACGGTTAAAAGTAGTTTATTTAAGTTAAAAAGATGTAAGTAACCAATTTTTAAAAATTCGATGGTTTAATTTCTTGAAAAAAAAAATCAGGGACATAATCATTCAATATGAGAATGTTTAATGGTTTTTCTATTAAAAATGAGAAATTTTAATGGTTTTTTCATCAAAAAAATAGTTCATGGACTTAATCGTTCAAAATGAGAAAGTTTAATGGTTTTTTCATTCAAAAAAATAGTTTAAGGACTTAACCATTCAAAATAGGATAGTTTGTTGGGTTTTTTTGAACATTTCCTAATGTTGGTTACTGGTTATTAGGTTTTATATTTTTTTTTTGAAATGTAACAAAAAAAAATTGACATTGAAACCGATATTAACATACTAGAACCCAAAAACAAAACAGGTATAGGGTGGACTTGGTATGATACCAAGTTTTTGTTAATATCGTATAACAATCAATTATAATTATGGTATACAAAATTATATACTATGTATCGATCATTTATACTTGATGAAGTCAAGAAACTTGAAATCTTGGTCGAGGGGGTATCAGATGATCATGTTATTGAGAATGCCGATCCCTCTTGAATCCGTTTAGGCAGGGTTAAAGATCTTGACTATATTCCCATTATGTATGCCCTTTGCCACAATGAAGGATTTCGTTATATGAATTTCAAATATGTTGGAGGGATATGGGTGATGATCATTCTCCCATCATCTTATGAGGGGAGGGAGAAATTCCAAAACTCAGGTAGCATTGTATCTTTGTTTCATGAGATTCGGCCTTAGTATAGAAGACTCATATGATTGGATATCGAAGGGGTTCCAATGAGATGTTGGAATGAAGATAATTTCCGTAAGATAGCATCAATTTATGGTGAGGTTTGTTGGTGGAACCTCCTATAGCAACAAATTTGGTTTTTGATCTCATTTGTCTTGCATCTACTAGGATGAATATTATTACATATTAATTGAATCTCAATGTGGGAGATTCAAAAGATGGAACTTCGAGAAACAATGGGTTGGATACCGACTATAAGAGAGCCGGAAATTCTTTCTTAGCCGAAGAGGGGGATGTTGAGGCTGTGGAGGATTTGATTGACAATTTTATTCAAAAAGAAGTTAAGGTTTTGGACTCTATTAGTGGTGAAAAAGATCACAAAAACAATACTTCAGATTCTTTTTTATCACATCCTCCGGGATTTACCTTGCCACTAGATGTTCAAGTTGCTAAGAATGAAGCGGTTGAGTTTTTGTGAAAGATGATAAGGGCAGGGCTACTGGCGTATTACAAATTCTTGAGTGTTTAAAAAATGCGTTTTTTTTGTGGAGATGATGAAAACCGAAAAATTTCATGGGTGAAATGGAAATGGTCTTAGCTTCAAAAGATTCTGGTGGCTTAGGGATTGGAAGTCTTGTTGCTTTCAATTAGGGGTGCTCAAAATACTGACCAACCCGACGAACCCGGCCAACCCAACCCGAAAAAACCAAAAAAAACTCAAACCAAGGTAACCCAACGCATGGTTGATACAAAAATAGGTCAAACCGCGTATATTGGGTTGGAAACGGGTTGAGATAATTTGAACCCAACCCAACCCGATGAACCCGATGCCTTTATATATACGGATTTAGTACAATTATTAAGTCTTTGATTAATATATGTACGTTACACCAACCCGTAGTTAGGTATATTCAAAATTATATTACAATTTCAACCGTAATTTATTTTCTTTTTTGCATGAATTTTCAATTTTTTCAAGAATTTGTTAGACTTTTTTATATGTTCTCCTTTTAATTTTATTTCATTTATACAAAACGTTTAGTAAAATCGTGAAATGATGTACCAAAGTTTCAACCCGATCAACCCGACCAACCCGGCCAACCCACACGGTTTGGGTTGGGTCGGGTTGAGATGTTTTCAAACCGCAAACATTGGGTTGGGTTGCTCAAGTGCCTTCAACTCGGCCAACCCAACCCATGAGCACCCCTACTTTCAATCATGCATTATTGAGAAAAATGGCAATTGAGGTTTTTTTGTAGAAAAAGATTCAGTATGAGTTAGATTTATCAAAGCTCTTCATGGTGACAATGGAGGTTTACACACAAACTCTAAAAGGAGTCGGTGGAAGGAAGTTTGGAACGGGATTATCAAATCTTTCAAGTTGATGAGATCTAAAAATATTTTATTGGAAGAATACTTCAAGAAAGTGGTTAGGAATGGCAAGGAGGCATTATTTTGGCATGATAGGTGGATTGGAGATCACATTTTAAAGGTTCATTTTATCGTTTATATGCTTTGGAACATCAAAAAAACTGCTTAGTAAGTGATTGTATTCAAGAAAACGGGTGGATGCCGGTTTGGAGGCGTGAACCGAGAGGGATGGGGGTGAATGTGAACAACTTTCGGTTTTGATCGAGTTTAATACAAGAGAAGTTGAGGATAATGGAGTCTTGAATTAGAAGATTTGGGAGAATTCTCGGTTGCTTCGGCACGACGGTATATTTACGGGGTGTTTTTTATTGCGGGTTCGGAACCTACCCGATGGAATAATTGGGTTATGATCAAAATTAACGTGTTGAGTTGGCAGTTAGCTGCAGATCGTCTTCTTACGCTTAAACTTGGATCGGAAAGGTATTGATTTGGATTCACTATTATTCCCCGTGTGTGGTGATTTTCCAGAATCCTCAGATCACGTGTTTGTGGATTGTCAAGTGGCCTTCTCTCTTTGGAAAAAAATGGCGATTTGGTGGGGGTTTTCAAATCGCAACTTTTTATCCATAAAAGAGTTGCTAAAATGGTTGGAAGCAGTCAACGTTAACATGGTGAAGCGAAAACTTTTTGCCGCGGTGGTTTTGTCAACGGTATGGGTGATTTGGACATACTGTAACGTGATACTTTAAAACAAGAAGATGCATCTATACTCTTTGTTTAATCATATGATTGCAAAATGGTACTATCGTGGTACACGACTTCTGTTACTGTGTACCAACCAAGTTTGCATACTTGGTAGTTGGTATGGTAATACTAACCAACTGCAATTTGTATCGTTCGTTCGGTTTGGTACAAAATTGTCACCCCAAACAGGAATAAGAATAAAATGCGTTCGGACAAAAGTTGTGCCCAAAAAACAATCTAGACAACGGAATCTTGACCCCCACAGTCCACACTATTCCAAGCATGAAAAGCTGAAAACTTTGGAATGCTTGGAGATCAATATATTTAAATTATATATTAAATCAAATTTATCGGAGACATCCAATGATACATTTTTTTTTGTGATATAGAGGGGGGCGATCCCTCTGATCAAGAAAAAAAAATATTCACTAAAGATTACAATTTTTTCTGTTTTTTAAGGATTTTTATTTTAAAGCAAAAACCAATAACCAATCACAGAGAGAAAGAAAAAGGACATAAAAGAAGGGAAGAGAGCAGAGGGAAAAAAGAAGGAACACCCCTAGGGAAGGTTCCATACAAGCATGGCCCGAACAACGTTTGGACAAGCTTAAGATTCAGGCTAAGAAGCCTAGACCGAACATCATCAGAGATGGTCTTGATCACCATATCATACGATCTTCTCTTATCCTTGAAGATGCAATCATTTCGTTCAGACCAACGGTGGTAGACGGTTCCAGCAAGTACTAATCTACGAATAATAGACCAGATGGTTCTTGCCTTTGGTGGCTTGCTGGAAGGGACAACAAGAAGGTTCAGCTTGGGCTTAATCCCATTCCAAACCTGATTTGGGAACGAAAACTCAAAGAAAAAGTGTTGATGAGAATCAGGCCCGTTATAACAAAACCCACAGGACAAATTTAGACAGGCTTTCCAAAACCGAAGCTTATCATGCGTCTTAAGACGCTACTTCATGGCAACCCAAAGGATGAAAGCATGTCTGGAATGTTCTTCGAGAACCAGACCATGTGGTGCCAATTGATTTCACTCATTGGGATGAATAAAGAGTCATACCTCATGAACCGAGAAAGGAGTGAGATGGCCGTCCCTTTTCCTCTAGAGGAGTTTGTCAGGAATGGAAGGGGAGATAACCGGGGGGGGGGGGATCACGGAGAATGGGATCGGGACTATCCCGTATTTGGGGACAAGTCTAGCTACCAGCCTACCATTAGAGGTAATCTCCTTAACCCGAGCATCAAGGGAGAGGTTTGCATTACTGGTATTGTGAGGGGTAATAAGCCAGCAAAGGGGCCAAACGTGGTGCCAATTGTCAAACCATGCAGAAGTGGAAGAGTCGTTGCCAATCTAGGAGACAACAAAGTCTCTTATCTTATCCCTCATGCCCAGGATCTTCCTCTAACCCCAACCTACATCACTATGAATCGGGGCATCCCAAAAATTACGTTTTTAAGCCTCTAGGAGTGGATCCATTTAACCCACAGAGAGTCCTTATTGGAGAGGATTCTCCATGAATGGGAGGCCGTTAGGGCCAGATTCCTGGTGGGTAGGCTCTTGATGCCAAACTCGCCTTAAGATTTGGGTAGGCATACAGTTTTCCAAGAGACCTTGGATTTCCCTCTTTTAAGCTCACCATGGCACCAAAAAGAACCCCTCATAAGCTTCTCAATATATTTAGTGTAGAGTTGTTCACGGGCGGGACGACCCGTTAGGCCCGCCCTGTCCAGCTCATTAGAAAAGCGGGCTTGGACGACCATTTTCGAAAAAATGGGCGGGCCCGGACTGGCTTGTTGAAATTAATGGGCGGGCACGGGCGATGTAAAAATATATATGAGCAGGTCCGCCCGACCCGTTAATATATTTATAATAACTAATTTTCGTAATTAAATATTTATAAATAAAATTGAGAATTCTTGATAGTTATCAATTCTCACTTAATTATGACTAATGTTAATAACTCCTTTTAAAATCTAAAAAGTAAAAACATCATTACCTCAATAGTCAATTGATCATATCCTTATTATCTCATTTATCTATGCTTCATATTTTGCAAAATAATTTTTTTCTAAATTATATACATTGTTATTTATCCACGCTTAATTTTAAGTTGGAAATATTGTTGTGTAGTTTGAATTATTTACATTAACTTGTGATCTTATATAAATTTATTTTCGTACAAATATAAAAAGATTTTCAGCCCCGTTAGCCCGTGGGCAAACCCGACCTGTTTATTGGGCGGGTAAGGGAAAGTTTTCAAGACCGTAAAAGAGGGCTTGGGTTTGCTCTATTAGGCCCGTTGGATAAAATCCTAACTTAGGCCCGGCCCGGGCCCGACCCAAACCCGCAAATGATCACCTCTACTTTAGTGATAGAAATAGGGAGAACGAAGATAGAAGCCCAAAAAATCTGCATTGAGGAGAAGACCGAAAGGAAAAGCTGGAGTCTACCAGCAAAAGAGAGAGATCTATTGTGCCATTCACTCAACCTAGCTTTGACCTTATCCACACAACACTTACAATCATTATGATAGAGACGAGTAGTGATGGGGACCCCAAGATAACGGATAGGGAGGGATCCCTTAGGGAATTAGATGATGGTGTGGATGGTGCTCTTAGTGTGCTGACCAATACTGCAATAGAAAGCCTGGTTGGGGTAGAGGTCAGACACCGTAGAGAACTCATCCAACGATTAATTAATGACACGAACCAACTCACTATCACCATGATAGAAAAGGATAAGGTCATCGGCAAAGCAGAGATGGGTGATCTCCTGCTCCTCACAATTCCGGTGATAGGTAAAGGTACCCAACTCCGTTATTTTCCTCTTGATCATAATGTTAAGGACCTCCATGACCAAAGTGAAAAGATAGGGGGAAAGAGGATTGCCTTGCCTTAGGCCCTAACTCCCCTTAATGTAGATGTGGAGGTTTCCATTTACAGTAACCGAGTAGGAGGCAGTGGAAACACACGTCGTTATCCAATCAATCATAGCGAGGAGAAAATTGAAGCCAAACAAGGCGGTACGAAGGAAATGTCAATCAACGATATTGTAAGTCTTTTGAATATCAACTTTAAAGGCACAGTGGGGAGGACCCCGATGCCTATGATACCCGCACATGAGCTCTTGGACAGAAGGACATAGTCCATGATGAGCCGACCCGGGGTGAAAGCAAATCGATTTCCATTGACCAAAAAGGGAAGATGATCTTTTATGCGATATGCGATAATCTTTTGATACATTCATATATGACATTACTAGAAGATATTAACGTAACATTACTAACCATGTACATTGACATGTTTCAAGTCGATTGGTCAAGTTCATCATACAAATTATAATTAAGCAAACCCGATCTAATTTCAACTCCTATAATTTGTTTGTTTTTTGAAGTATATCTAATATTTATATACGATAAATACAACAAATAAATTCATACATCTGTCAGAAAATATTCTGTCTTAAGTATTTCAAAGGCAATTACAGGGATATATATACACACTACAATTGAGACTATATAAATCAAGAAAATATTTTCTATACAAGACTTTCCTACAATAAGTCAATCTTCCTTATTTGCTTACACGTTACAAATTTGGAGCCTTGAATATCTCTTGGTTGATTGACAGCTCATGCCAACACTCCCCCTCAAATTGGTGCATAGATGTCTTGCATGCCCAATTTGTCAAGTGAGTTGTGAAGCACTCTACTTGATACAGCTTTTGTAAGGATATCCGCCAACTGATCTTCTGATTTCACAAACGGAAACCTGACAATTTTTGCTTCAATCTTTTCTTTAATAAAGTGTCTATCTATCTCCACATGTTTCGTCCGATCGTGTTGGACGGGATTTTGGGAAATTGCAATTGCAGCTTTATTGTCACAATAAAGATCCATCGCGCCGTTAGGAGCAAACCCGATTTCTTTAAGTAGCTTTCTTAGCCACAAGAGTTCACACATCCCTTTGGTAATTCCTCTAAACTTAGCTTCGGCACTTAACAAAGCTACGACCTTCTGTCTTGCTCCTCCATGTTACAAGATTCCCTCCGACAAACGTAAAATATCCCGATGTAGACTTCCTCCCTGTGATTTTGCCAGCCCAATCCGCATATGTATATCCATGAACAGTCAATTGACTATCATGCTTTGAAAACATAATGCCCTTTCCAGGAGATGACTTCAAGTATCGAAGTATTCGAATCACTGCTTCCATGTGGCTTTCACTTGGATTATGCATGAACTGGCTTACTACACTAACAGTGTATGCAATATCTGGACGGGTATGCGAGAGATAGATAAGTTTACCAACGAGCCTTTGATATCTACCCTTGTTTGTTGGTACTTGATCTGGATATTCTCCAAGTTTATGATTTTGAACAATGGGAGTATCAACAGGTTTACACTCTAACATTCCAACTTCGGCTAGCAGGTCTAATACGTATTTTCTTTGAGACAGAAATATACCCTTCTTAGACCTTGCAACTTCAATTTCCAAGAAATACTTAAGTCCTCCTAAAATTTTCATCTCAAATTCTGTTGCTAATCGCTTTTGAAGGAGATTTATTTCTTCTTTATCGTCTCCTGTAATAATCATATCATCTACATACACTATCAAAACAGTTACCTTACCCTTCTGATGCTTTAAGAATAAAGTGTGATCAAAGTTGCTTTGTTTGAAGCCATATTTCTTCATCGCCATACTAAACCTTCCAAACCAAGCTCGTGGTGGTTGTTTCAATCCGTACAATGCCCATTGCAATTTACACACCATCCCATTATCTGAAGATTTACAACCCGGAGGGATGTCCATGTACACCTCTTCTTGAAGGTCGCCATTAAGAAAGGCATTTTTTACATCAAATTGATGTAAAGGCCAGTCAAGATGGGCGGCAAGAGATAGTAATACTCTAACTGTATCCAACTTGGCTACGGGTGAGAAAGTCTCTTGATAATCAACCCCATAAGTTTGTGTATATTCCTTTGCCACGAGTCTTGCTTTGTATCGCTCAATAGTTCCATCTGCTTTGTGTTTGATGGAGAACACCCATCTGCAACCTACAGTCCGCTTTCCTTTAGGTAATGGGACAAGAGTCCATGTGTCATTTTTTAGAAGCGCCTCCATTTCTTCCTTTATCGCTTATATCCATCTTGGATCTGTTAATGCCTCTTGAACACTAGCAGAAACATATGTGGAGAGCTCATGTGAAAAATCCTTGAGGGGTTTAGAAAGTTCCTTTGTAGAAACATAATTAGCAGTCGGATATTTCGACTTTCGTTCTTCAATATCCAGAGAATATCTATTAGGTGGCTTTCCGCGGTTATGCCTAGGTGATAATACATATCCAACAGTATAATTTATGTCATTGGTATGTAAAGGTAAAGGTGCAGCAGTACTTACCTCTGGATTGTTCTCAGGAGATGATTCGACTGGTACTTTAGATGGAGGAGATATAGGCTCGGGCTCGGGCTCCTTTCCGCATTGATCATCCCTTGAGTTTTCATTTTCTTCATCATGCTCCTTAGTCAGACTTTGCTCCGCATTCTCATACGAACTATCAATTCTTAGCCAATCAAGTTCATTCGGGATCACATGTCGGGAACAATCAAGTTCTTCATTTTGTATCTCCCCCTGAGGAGGAGAATGGGGTATTGATGAAGGAAAGAACATGTCATGCTCTACAAACTGCACATCCATAGTCACATATAGTTTTCGGCTAATAGGATCATAACAACGGTATCTTTTTTGATGAATACCATAGCCCAAAAACACACATCGTTGTGCACATGGATCAAGTTTAGTACGTTGATTTTTGTGGAGATATACGTAAGCAATGCATCCAAAGATACGAGGAGAAGAATGCACCAAAATGCAGGTGCTGCACCAAACACTGGTGGTTCTTTCTTGTTGTAAGTGAATGCAACGAAAAGACCCGGAAATAACGAATAATGAAACAATTCATATATTGACGTGCTCATTTCAAAGTTTCTGCTTTGTTATTCCCATCATCCTGTGGTTTCAGGATGATCCACAAGAAAGGTGGCATCCAAAGATACGAGGAGGAAGCATCAAAGTAGAAGGTAAGGACACATGACTAGAGAGAGCTTGGAGTAGTGTTTTAAACGACAAAGCGTTGGATGGCATTCGGTTTATGAGATGGACAACGGTTGAGATAGCATCTGTCCAGAAATGTTTAGGCATATTGGCACCATGAAGTAAAGTACGAGCGGTCTCCAAAAGGTGTCTATTCTTCCTCTCGGCGACACCATTCTGTTGGGGTGTTTGTGAGCAAGAGGTTTCATGAATCAAGCCATGTTGGGAAAAAAAGATTGCAGTTGTTTATTAACGTATTCACCACCGTTATCAGAACGGAGAACCTTCATGGTTGCACCGTATTGAGTACCAATCATCACATGAAATGTTTTAAACACCCCTGCGACTTCATCTTTATGTTTTAGTAAGTAAAGCCATGTCATACGTGTACAATCATCAACAAAAATAACAAACCAACGAACACCGGAAGGATTTAGAACGGGTGAGGGTCCCATACATCTGAGTGAATTAGCGAGAAAGGAATGTCACTTTTATTCATGCTCAATGGATAATTAACACGATGACTTTTAGCTAAAATACATGTATTGCATTTCAAGTCGGAGGTTTTCAACTGCTTAAACAAATCAGGTAAAACGTGCTTCAAATAAGGTAACGACGGGTGTCCCAAACGTCTATGCCATAGCCACAATGTTTCTTCCTTGTTGGAATCTGAAGAGTTCACATTATTGGTATTGCAAGATATTGCTATCCCTTTTTATCCCACAAAAATAAACCTCGGCGCAAGTATACACCTCGTAATACTGTCGTATAAAAACAAGTAATAACGGTACAAAGTACCGGATTTATAGTTCCCACAGAGATGGTGTTAAAGCTTGTAAGGATGAAAAACGTGACTTTTATAAAGACTGATTTCAGAGGGTGAAAAACAAGAGGATTTTTGATTAACTAAGTTGGTTGGTTGATTTTAACGCTGAGAAAATACAATTATAAAAAGCAAGCCTGGGGTGTAAGGATAAAGTAAGATTTGGTTAATAATTCCATAAAAATATATTTTATAATAGTAATTGTTGTCTTAGAAATATAATATTTTTTATAACCTCATTAAGGTTAAGACGTTTAAATATCCATAGTTAGTTGTCAATTAACTTTAGGGATATTACCACGAAATATTATAGATCCAATTATGACAAGTCGAATCAACTACTCTTACAAATTCAATACACCTCTTTACTTTATTACTAACGTTAAATCTCAAGTTATTAACTTACACCCAAAACTTAAGGGTTTTAGCCTTCCATTAAAAAATAGGTTTTTACAAAGTACTTTTGACAAATAATAAAGATGGCAATAATTAACTAAATTATATGTAAACGAAACAAAAAACTATGATTATAAAAGCAATTAAAGAAAGCTTAAAAATGCAGAAAAGTAAAAGGGGGACAAGTTTGTGTTGACAGACTTTGAGTAAGAAAACTAGGACAAGGTTACTATTGGTACCCTTGAATAAGGATTCTAGGACAAGTTTGTTTCCAACAATCTTGAAACGGGGAACTTGGACAAGTTTTCAGGCAAAGATCTTGAGTAGAGTGTTTTGGACAAATTTACCATAAGTAAGTTTGAAACAACTTTGGACAAGAATCCTTTATGAACTTGATGTTCAGAAAGCGATAAAGTGCAATAATTAAACAAAAATAAAATTAAGCAATAGTAACAAAATATAACGAGATTGATTTCGACACCTTGAGTAAACTTCAAACTACTTGATGATATTAACTTAAAACCCACTTGTATCATAAGGTAGATATTAAGTATAAGTGAAATACTTAATAAATGCCTTCTAACCAAGATGTAGTTTTACCTTACAAAATAACCTATACTATTAATGGCACTAGGAGATATTTTCTAACATACCAAATAAGGAAACTAGTACCTTGGAAGCTTCCCCTCATGCTTGGGATCCAAGATGGAATGAGAGAATTTTATGAGATGCTCCCTCGATGATATGTTCCTTCTAACCACAACAACAACTATATATAGGGGCTTTTAATCTAATTGTGACTTAATGAATAAGCCAACAATTAAGTGCCAAAAATCCCATGGGGTGATATGTCTAATGGGAGCCCAACAAAAATACACAACATAATTAAAAGAGTTCCAAGGAGTAGGCTTGAGTTTTTGGACCAAAACACCAATTTATACAAAACTATGTTAACCCAAACATCACTTGGGTCTTCTTTTTCTTCTAGCTCATGTCCATCTCTTTCTTCTCTTATTGGACTCCATCACTTAATTTCTTACCTACACAAAGGTTACAACATAAAACATGAATATTGGCAATGAATAAAATTGATTTGGTAGCCTAAAATTCAATATTTTTGTAACAATTATCGCTAACGCTAAAACACTAAAATTAATATTTATAGCCCTAAAATGATATAAAAAATTTTAACAAAAAGAGTGAAAACTAAATAAAATAAGACGAAAATACGGGTAATAAAATACCCGTATCAATTGGCCTCGCCGATATCGTCCACATAGTACAATCCCCTCCTCTTAGTACCACGTCCAATTATCTCCTTGGTGAGAAGATCCTGGATAAGACAAAAAAATTGGATACATAAGTACCACACATTGACGATCTGCGGTTAGTTGACCGATAGATAACAATTTATGGGATAAAGATGGAACAAGTAAAGTATTTGATAACCGAAGGGATGAGGATAGATGCACAGAACCAGCCCCGATCACCGGCAAGACAACACCATTCGCATTAATGATGCTGGTGCGTCTTAGAAGAGAGGTATGGATGAAATCGGATGAATCAAATGTCATATGGTCTGTGGCCCCCGAGTCTAGGAGCCATGTTCCATAACCTTCATCATTGTGAGACGTAAACAAAGCTTTACCGGGGATACCTGGATTTGCATTGGAAGGGATATCCATGGATGTGGTAGACGATGGAATAAATGAGAGATGAGGTCCTGCAGTTGTACCGGTATTAGTACTAGAATCAACAACAACGGCTGTACCAGAACTTCTGCCACCAGATTGTTTACGGGCTTGAAGATCATGCCACCAATCAGGAAAACCATGGAGCTTTAAACAGTTTTCTCGTGTGTGTTTTTGGTTATTACAATGAGAACATCTTCTTTCACTGGTTGGGTTGCGATTCTTAGCAGGTTTATCACGGGAGGAGGTGTTCATCGTAAGAGATTTGGAAGCCAAGACAACCCCGTGGATCCCATCGGTATCTTGGGTAGTCATAACCTGTTGACGAATGGCCTCTCGTGTAACATGTGTATATGCTTGTTCAACCGTAGGGAATGGTTTTATTTGTAAAATATCAGCACGTATATGATCTAATCGATCATCCAGACCATCCAAGAAAGCATAGACACGGTCTTCTTGAGTAATCCGGTTATGGTGTTGTATATCAACCGCACACTCCATAGGGTTCGGTCGACGGAAATCAATTTCACGCCAAAGCCCCTGCATCTCCGTGTAATACTTTTCTAACGAGCCTGCACCTTGCTTTAATCTACTCACACGGCGTCGAAGATCGTACACCTGCAATGTATCACTACCATCGAAGAAGGTAGTTGCAATGGCATCCCAAACAGCCTTTGCAATAGGGAAGCGAATAAAGTTACCAATTAACGAAGAATCCATGGAAGTAATTAACCAACCTTTAACAACCGCATTATCTGTCCGCCATTTTCGAAAAGAAGGATCTGTTGATGATGGCTGGTAAATGTCGCCGTTAATGTATCCCAGTTTATCTTTGCTGGAGATATACATCTCAACAACCTGGGACCATAAAGCATAGTTGGAACCGTCCAACTTGATACCGATCGGAGCAGTAGTTTTGGTGGTGATCGTCTGGGTCCAAGCATTACTCAAGGCTTCTGTCATCCTTGCATTCAATTCAAGGATAGACTCAGAGGCGTTAGATGGGTTGTTGGATGAACTCACGTCATCCGGGTTCACCATGGATGATTAGAAATTTAGAATAAGGAATTGAGACCTTTATGCTTTGATACCATGTCAGAAAATATTCTGTCTTAATTATTTCAAAGGCAATTACATGGATATATATACACACTACAATTGAGACTATATAAATCAAGAAAATATTTTCTATACAAGACTTTCCTACAATAAGTCAATGTTCCTTATTTGCTTACACGTTACAAATTTGGAGCCTTGAATATCTCTTGGTTGATTGATAGCTCATGCCAACAACATCTTCCTCATATTTGATAAGCTTAAATTCTTTATCTTCTAAAAGCCATAGACTCGAATATTGTATAGGCCAAAAACCCTTTGTAACTCCTACAATTTATTTATCGTTATATTCACCATTTACCATATTGAATTATTTATACAAGTCCATTGAGCCATAATATAATACCACCTTAAAAAGGTGGTATCTCCAAAATATTCATCCATAAATTTGAATTTCTCAAAGAAGTTATTTTTTAAATCTCCGTTTACTACTAAATTAAATACTTTTGCCTAGGGATTTTTTACTAGAAAAATCGTCGTCAAATGGAGGATTCGTCACAAAAAAAAATGATTGGTAAATTGTTAGTGGAAAATTCAAATTAGTGACAGATTATCCGGAGCCCTGAGTTATATATTTTCTTGAAAGACATCATATTCTATTGAAACCATTGATATTTTGTAGGTGATTTGTTGATAAATCACCGACGAGAATATTCTGATGACTTTTATGGGTAAAACTTAAAAGATTTGTTTTATAGTGGTTGAACAAATTTCAAATATAAACTTTTGACCATGATGGTCAAATCTTGATCCAAAATGTCGTTAATGCAACAAAATATAGATTTAAAAAAGACTAAAAGAGATTAAGTTTCATGAATCGTTCCATCGGATAGTGACTATAATGCCATCAAATGACAAAACACATACTCATTTGTCGAATCTTATAAAATAAGTTCCTTACGTTAATGTAATACCTTAGGCAGGGGTGCTCAAGAGTCCGATCAATCCGATCAACTTAACTCAACTTGAAATAACTCAATCCAAAGTAATCAATGTGTAATCAAGTTGTAAAATACTCAGACTGTATGTATTATGTTGATATTAGGTTACTTTTTTTGGAACACACCCGAACCCAACCCGATATCTTTATATTTCTTGGAAATAATATTATTATTGAGTTTATATTAATATGTACATTAGACAATTGCATCATCACGTACCCTCTTTATATACGCATATTTTCAATTTATTCTTCATCTATATATAACTCTTTTGTATATAATAGGCGCAGGATCATGAGAGAGAGAGAGAGAGAGAGAGAGAGAGAGAGTGTGTGTGTGTGTGTGTTAAAGTGAGAAACCTAAAAAGAGATTTGAACCGTTGATCACTTTTAATTAGTTCATATATGAATCTGTTAATTAGCTCATATGTGAATCACACGGGTTCATATGTGAATTGGTTAATTAGTTCACATGTAAATCACAATGGTTCATATGTGAATCAGTTAATTAGTTCATATATGAATCAATTAACATAGTTCATATGTGATTTACACGGATTCACATATGAACATATAGTTTATATGTGAATCACATAGGTTCACATATGAACACGTTTGCCGTCTATCTGTAAAAGTTACAAAACTACCCCTCTATTTTTCTCATAGCCGCATAATCAAAGCCGTAATTCTTTACTAGTCAAATTCGATCTTGACCGTATGAAGGGTTAGGATCACTTCCTTAATTTTCAAATATTTACTACTTCTCAAAATAACCTATGACTATACACACACACACACACATACATACATATATAGGGCCTAAATGTTTGAGAATCCATTTTTTTGTGAGATCTGTGAGAACTTCTACCTTAAGGTTTTGTTTCACATGATTTTTTTCCATCTAAGTATACTATTGAACGTATTGTTTAACATATATTCGTTTCACAATGTGTTTATCTCACATGTGCTCGGTTCATAATGTGAAACTTTTTTGTGTGTATTTTTTGTTTCACAAAAACATAAAAAACGTTCACATTGTGAACTGAGCACATGTGACACAAACACATTGTGAAACAAATATATGTTAATCAATATTCTAAATCCTACTCTTTATTGAAAAAAATCACATGAAACAACAAATGATGCACAAATTCTCAAGGTTATCATAAATTCATGAGTTCTCAAAAGAAGTATGAATAACTAGTACTAAATGATTGATGATGAAAACGAAATTATGGGTAGATTATGGAAAATAACATATTTAAGGTTGGGAGAATACTTTGATGTACCAAAGTATCAACCCGACCAATCTACCAACACATACGGTTTTGGTTGGGTTGGGTTGCACTTTAGTTTAAGTTGGATTGAGTTGAGATTTTTCAAACCACAAGTATTGGGTTAGATTGTTCGAATGCCTTCAACCAGATCAACTGAACCCTAGGGGTATTTTGATAATCTTCTAGAAAATTTAATACATAATTTGTGATCAAAATTTAAAACTTAAAAGTCATGGACTTAAGTGCAAATAAGCCAAACTTTAATACTTAAGTTGGGTGGCAAAAGTTAAAATATAAATATAAAAGATCTATTTTACAATTAGTTTAAGGGTTTTGCTCTTACACCCTACTCTATTTCCATTTTATACCTTATTCTATTGTATTTATTTATTTTGATTGGTGATACATTAACATCTATGTTTATTTATCTATTTTAATTGAAGGATATATATATCTATATTATGTTTTAAAATATAAAGTAGGGTGTAAATGATAACATCCTCAGTTTAAACTTGAAATAAATCCACATGCAACTCTGACAAGCTCTGAAACACTTGCTGTAATATTGTCGCATTTATTTTAATGCCAACCAAATAAATTTTGGAAAATTGATATAAATGATTATTTTATATCTTTAAATTGGTTTTTAATTATTTTTCTTCCGAATTTATTTAAATATTATTATTTTGATATTATTTAAGTTCATAATATTACGAACCTAGTTAAAATAAAATAAAAATCAAATATACCAGTTTCTGTTCTCAAATGCGGACTTGGGTTGTCGTAATTGCGGACCTGACTGTCACTATTGCATATATGTATTGATTTTTTTGTCTTCTAAATATGTACGTAATATTGCATGCCTAAATATTACAGAAATAGTGATATTTAGATAAACTCCAAAAAAATAGTTAAAAGACTAATTTGAATGTGTAAAATGATTATTTAAGTAAAGATTTCATAAAATTTATGTATAAAATATTTTTTACTTATTTTTTAATTTTTTTAAATCTAGATAATTTTAGTGGAAAAAAATTAAAAAGAAATTAAAAATTAAAGTTTACGCAGAATATCTTGTTTCATAAACTAAAATTGTAAAGTTTATAAAAAACATTAAATTTGTAAATGGAAAAATTAAACTTTAGATGATTTTTTTTGAAAGAATGATGATTTTTTTTTTCAAATCTGTAAATTAAAAATAAAATAAAAGATCAAAGTTTACTCGGTGTAGACTTAAAGGTAAAGGTTTTAAAAATTTTATTTATTTTTTTAACTTAAAACTAAAAAAAAATAAAAAATAAAAAATAAAAAGTACTTTACAAAGAAGGTATACTTTCTGTCTAACGTGTTTTTTTTTTATTTCTGGAATAAATAGATTTTTTTTTTAAAAATAGCTAATATAGATTTTCTATATAAAGTCCTTTTTTATTTCTTTTTATTTTTGAAAAAAATAAGGATAAGAAAATGACTTTAAGCACAAAGTCTACGTATTCGCTAATTTTTTTTTGCGTAAGTGTGCTTAGTTGGCACTTGACATCCTATGTGTGTTTTGCTCTTTAGATGGCAACCAAGCGCTCTTTACGCAAAAAAAAATTAAATATAACGTAGACTTTATGTGTAAAGTTTGGAAATTTTCTGCTTTTTATTTATAAAAAATGGTCTTTATGCATAAATAAAACTTATGCATAAAGTATTTTAGGGGTCGTTTATCAAACACTTATCCGGGTAAGCGCTTGTCAAGTCATATTACCTTACTGGAAGAATATGAGAAGTACCAAAAATTTTACCCAGTAAGAGCGAAGACAAGGAAATCAAGGACCAAGAGGCTTACCCCGGTAAGTGATGATGACGGCTCTTACCACGGTAAGCGTTTACCGGGTAAATTGTTGCTTACGATACCGTTTTGGTGGACCAAAATCTTATCCGGTAAGTAAGTGGTAGTGTTAAATTTTGCTGGTAAGCACTTACCCGGGTAAGATTTGATAAACGGCCCCTTAGTAAAATCCGACTATTTTAGGAAAGGTTTTTGTAGAGTGGCTAAAAGTGAAAGTCAAGTAAAGGGAAGTTTGATAAAATAGCCATTTCAGTCGAGTTATTTCGTCTGCTAACCATTTTCTCCCCAAAATTAACTCAATAGCCACTAGGGTCGCCATATGTAGGGTCTCCATGGCGACCTCATTAAAAAACCCAATATTTATTGCATTTTGGTCTCTGGGTTGCGATGTGTAGGGTCTCCTGGTGACCTTAGAGGTTAAGGTCGCCATGGCGACCCAGGAACAAAATTGCAATTAATATTTTGGTTTTTTAATGAGGTCGGCACAGAGACCCTACGTATATGGCGACCTTAGTGACTGTTTTGTCAATTTTAGGGAGAAAATGGCTAGAAGACGAAAAAGTTGGACTGAAATGGCTATTTCACCAAAATTCTCATTCGTAAAATGGGTATTTGAATAAATTTCCCTACAAAATGCTTTCTCATTTGATTCGATTTTTTTGTTTCTCCCACCGTAACAACATTGAATTTACAGGGCATTAAAAGTTTCAAAAACATTTTATAAATTGTTTTATAAGACTTGATTTATAAGATCAAAAAATAAAATACTTTATCTAAAAGTGTTGTAATAAACTTGTAGAACATTATTGGACGTCATAACTCATAACAAATTTTATAGAACATTTTTATGAAAAAAAAACGTTGTATTAACTATTTTATTGAATAACGGTATTAAAAAAATTGTCTAATAAAAACAAGTGTCCGTTACTAAAATGAGTTTATTGGAGTTAAAGTGAAAAGTATAAGAAGGAATCTTGATGTTTGATCACTTTTAATCTCATCCCCACCTCATGAATTATGTTTTTCGTGACAATTGATCATTTGATCTTTGTGCATTTCGGTGAATCTCATTACTGTTGATCTTCAATTAGGAGTGATCCCAGATAATTTGTTACAATAACTTTTATTCTCACTGAAACCAAACCCTAAAAGGTAATTTGTTATCAAAATTGAGAATATTTTGTTTTGATTTCTATTATAGAAAACCTACTTTCAAAAAGTTTCATTTTAGGAAAAATATTATCTATCGTTGGTGCAACTAAATAACACATTATAATAACTTTATGAATAAAAAATAATACATATTGACGTTGATAGAAAATGAGATTTGCAAGTTTTTTATATACCATAGTTTGATTACTTGATAGAAAACTAAAAATAAAATTTATGAGTTTCTTATCAATAAATTGATTTAAAAATTATACGGAAATAACTTAGTTATTCACTTCTTTCACTATTATATTTGTGTTTCAAGTGTCCAAAATTTAAATCGAATCAAGCCTATACAGTACATTTTTATTCATGATCACATACGATCACGTTTTGACTTTAGATGAATACTCGTCAAGTTCTTACATTCCTACAACCATAGAATTCTCAGATGATTACCAAACAATATTGATCTGAAATATGAAAGATACTGACTCCGAGTGTACACAACGTTTTCACAATCGATTGGTATTTGAGAAATGGTCAAAATGCATCAAAATATAACGCAGATTGCCTTACTTCCTACTAATATAGTGACAAATCTAGTTTTCTCAATCATTGTAACAAACGTTTAATTCTTTTTATTTCGTAAAGCATGATACCAGCTACATGATTTTTCAGCCTATGTGGAATCAAATGATTTTCATGTGACTCTTTTTTTACTTAATCAACATTACAATATAACTTGACAACTCATCATTCATGTCATTAATAGTTACATGTGAAAATGGATACCAAATAGGATTTTTTTTAACATATATTACACTAATCGAGAAAAAAAAAAGTAATTATCGAACGATAAATTGGAACTAGGTCAAACTACATTGCAAATTACCTTCGTATATTTAAGATCACGTTTCTTAAAGATCAAAACAGAAACAATAACTATAATCGTTTTGATGATTTCTAAATTGCAAATAACGTTTTGTGATTTACCATTGCGTATGTTAGATTTGTAAATTGTTACTCCTTTATTCCTGATGTCTGAGTTCATTTTGGTTATAGACATGCAACATGATCGTGAGGAGATACGGTTAAGAGGTCACACTCTGGTTTATTACTGATATGGATTAGTATAACTGGTCCACTTTCATACATCCTTCGACGACCGGGCGAGTGTTCACATGACGCTCTTGAAAAAAATGGTTCTAACAGGTTAACCTTAACGGGTCTTTCAATAATTAGAGCGCATAACTAAGGTTTAAAAAAAATCCTATTTGATAGAGATCGACTCGATAATAACATGTCGAAAAGGAAAAGTGTAACTGTTCTTGGTTCAAATCTGGGCTATTTTCAGGCCTTCATCCTTGCTATCAATCTTGTAACTTGAACCAATCATGTTTAAGATTTGTATTTCATTCGGGAAAAGCCATCTTTTGTTTCCATAATGCCTTTGTCATTTGATCCAACAGTGTTTCGTCCCATCTTTTTCTTCCACAATGCCTTTATCATTTGATCCAATAGTGTTCCGTTAGATAGGAACAGATTTGATAAAATACTAATAACTCTCGGATAGAGCATTAAAATTAGGGGTGTTCGCGGTGCGGTTTGAGGCTAAATCGCACCGCATAAACCTCAAACCGCACCGCATGTTTAGCACCGCATAAACCTCAAACCGCACCGCATTTGCAGTTTATGCAGTTTGTACCTATCGCACTTTATGTTTACAATCCAATATTTGTAAGTTTAAAATTACATTATAAAATTAACGATAAAATAACCGTGGTCCAAAAAAATAAAGAGTTTTAATACATTCAATTACTAAATTTATATTGCATAATTAAAAATAATATAAGAAGTAAAAAAAAAACTTCAAACTAAATTGGACGTGTGAGTTTTGACGCATCCAAGCAACCTATTAATAATGTCAATTGCCATTTTGGATCAAACTCAAAGTCCAAAAATATTACATAAATAATAAATTATTATATATATATATACATATGTGTTATATATAAAATGAGAAAATGTATAAAGTATGTGATGTGTTGCGGTTTGAACCGCGGTTTGATAAGTCAAAACCGCAAACCGCACCGTAAAGTGCGGTTTGGTAAAAATGCAAACTGCAAACCGCATCATGGAAGCTCTAAACCGCACTTTGAGGTGCAGTGTGGGCGATTTGGATGAACACCCCTAATTAAAATGGAAAGATCCATTAGATAATGAATTATTGGTTTTAAGCCATCTCTGTCAATTATCAACAATTCGAAGAGTTAATAAGTTGGATTACAAATGTAAAATAAGAAAATATAAAGACATTTATGTCGGATAAAGGACCACAAAAAAGAACCCCAATAAGCTATTTGGAGTACATTTTTTCAAAAGGTTTAGCTTATAACTAGTCTTTTTCAATAAGCTCAAAAAATAAGCCAGCTTATATCATACCAAACATATGTAAGACCAAAAGAGACGGCAAAAGATTTCTTTAACGAAAAAAGCGTCGAACCCATGAAATAAGACGTACAAAAAACAACACCCGAAGTTATTCGGTAACGATTTTTACCATCCCTATGCCGTTAGTTAACTTAACACATCGCCTTTAGAATTTACAAAATCAAATACCAACGATGATCTTCAAGCGTTTGATTTGGCTCGAGATTTCAAGTACTTAAACGCTACCTTCGAAAACTGAGTGATTGTGAAAAACATTTGCATGAATGCACGGCTCTTGACGATGGTCTCTCGTATTCCCCTGGCGGTTCTAGCCACCGCTGGTCCTCCTGCCGCTGGTTCGGACCTCATTGGGACCACCATCTGCACCGAGGCTAACCAAGTAAAGATGATGTAAAACTTAGGATCCACATCAATTGAGTAAAACCGTGGGAGGGTGGTTTAATTGATAGTTACTAACCGGAAGGATTTATGTTTGTTAATCGGCGCAATCTTTCTTCGGCTAAACGAACGGCACGTGTGGAGCTTTTAACACCTTGGGTTATCTCCTGGCTGAGAACGGAATTGAGTTAAGTAATTGATTTGGAATATTGGAGTTGACTTAAGGTTATGTTTGGTAAACTAGCTGATAACTGATAAGCTGGTTGATGGCTGATAAGTTATTTGTCGGCCAATAAGGTAGTCGTTAGCTAATAAACTAGTCGTGTTTGATTAAAAAAAAAACTAGTTGATAAGGTGGATGAAATAGAGAAAAGTGAGATTTTAGCCATTTTTTTGCTTCAAGAGCTATGCTATCTTGTATGCTAAAATAGAAAGAAAAAAAAGGAGAGAGAATATAAAACTCTCCAAATTTGGAGAAATCTCTAAAACCCATTTTTTTGAGAAAGAGAAATAATATTTTAATCATTCCACCAATAAGAGGAATTGAAATAAAATGTTTAGAAGAGAGAAATAATATTTTATTAATATATTCATTATTTTAATGATATAATAAATGTTACAATCTCTAAAATAGAATAGCTCTTGGAGTTGGAAGTAATTTTTTTTAGTGATTTTGACTTTTCTTACTTTATTTTAGAAAAAATAGAGCAAAGCTTTTGGAGATGCTCATATGTAGAATGAATTAAAAGAACATAATGAAGATTAGGAGTGTGTGTAAGTTTTATTGTATAGAAAATATTATATCTTCTATATATGTATATAATATCTGGGGAATAGACGGAGGTTCAGGGGAAAACGCTAAAAAAAGATTAAACTGAGGAACACCTTGGGACTTGGGAGTCCTCCGTCTGAACAGTATGCACAAATGCATACAAACGATTGAAGCTGTTTTTTTTCTATGCACAAATGCATGTTACAAATTATCAATATGCATTTGCGCATATCGTGCATGAAGGGATACCGGGGTGTTCTTCGGTTTTCTTTTTTTTGGTGTTTTCCACTAAACCTGACCCATGGGGCATAACTGGGAAAAAAGTGGGCAAACCCCATGGAGCTTGTTGAAACGCTACTTGCATTAGCTTTTTTTATAAAGTTATTAGCATATGACTGAGACCAACCAAACAGGGCTTTTTCAATAAGCTCAAAAAATAAGCTATCTTATTGTTGAGAAACATGGCCTAAAACTAGCGGATTAACAGAAAAGGATAGGGGGAGATAGGAGATTTGCTAACCCTAAATCACTGAGCTCCATAGTTAGGTCGCTGATCTCCATTCCTGATAACCGAACAGCAGCCATTGTATCAGGGAGCTCCTCCCTAGTAACATCCAGCAGTTTTTCAAGAGATTCTGCTGCCCTTTTGAAAGCCTTCAAATTAGAGAGTAAATGGTTAACATCTTTAAGTTTTCTTTATCTTCAATTAGTTTATATTTCTGATATTCCTTCCCAATTTCCAGGGAAGATGGAGGTTTTTTTAATTTATGTCACCTTTATCAGTCAAATATAAATGCAAATGAGGCTATATAAGAAAGGACAAACCAAAATTATCACATCTTAATATTGGAATTACATTTGGGCATTTCAACCAGTGGGTGAAGATGAAAAATGATATATGTGTAAATAAATGTAAACAGAAAAATAATAGTCTAGGAATTAAAATAACTAACCAGAAGTGTAGGAATTGCAGAGCAGAAAAGCCATGTAGCTGAGATTGCTGCCTGCAGAGATAATCTTAAATTAATATAATATCAACATGGTTTAATTTTAAGAAACTATGTTTGAAGTGAAGATATATATATATATATATATATATATAGAGAGAGAGAGAGAGAGAGGGAGGTTCAGGGGAAAACCTCAAAAAATGAGAAACCGAAGAACGCTCTAGGATTCTCCATCCGGACGGTATGCATTTGTGTATCGACGATATCCACAAATGCATACAAGCGATTGAAGCTGTTTTTTTTATGCGCGAGTGCATATTATGCATTAGTGCATATACACAAATGCATGTTACAAATTACCGGTATGCATTTATGCATACCGTCCAGATGGAGGGCTCCCGTTGGTGTTCTTCAGTTTTTTTTGTTGAGGTTTTCCCCTGAACCTCCCTCTAGAGAGCTCTCTCTCTCTCTATATATATATATATATATATAAATAGAGAGAGAGAGAGAGAGGAAAGTTCAAATGCGAACTCAAATTTGGTTGTGAACATGAGGAGAAAGGAGAGCGCGACACGTCTCCATTCAGTTCATTAATCTGTTGTCAATATGAGCCTCAGGGCAATTTAACTTTCCAAACAAACACAAGTTGAAGACATCTATCTAAGAGCTCACAAATATCCCTCCAGACAGCAAAGAGAGGTCCTAAAGCCCAAACCACCTACACAACAAAGTGCCCATCCATAGTTGCAAGTTCTTGATGTACAATATATATCTATATATATACATGTTTGTCTAACTAACGTATGTTTGCAAACTAGCTGATAAGCTAGCTGTTGGCTGATAAACTAGTTATGTTTGGAGAAAAACTAGCTAATAAGCTAGTTAACAATGTAAAATGACCTAAAAGGGCATTCTGAAAAAGTATTTAGGAAAATATTAGGGGCATAATAAGCTAGCATGGCTTATAGTAGGCCAACACTCAAAGAAGCAACCACTAAGTACAATAGCCAAGATCTACATGTGTTCGCACCTGTTCAGTAAAAGAATTCCTCAACCAGAGCCAAAGCACTCCGGGCACCCAGATTGTTTGTTTTTTTTTGCAGGAAAATTTTGAGGGAAACATATGTTCTGTTTCCTCTCTCCCACCCCCCATATCTCATCTTGGTCCATTTCTTTCTCTATCGATCGAAGTGCAAGGTTTTTGGCTTACAAGAAAAGCATCTAAGGTAGGCAAGAGGATACCCTTTTTTACACCTCATATTGCTAATAAGTAGCCTTCATAGAGCAAACACACAACTGATGCTAGAATAATGAAAAACTCCAATTCAAGAAAGAGAATACAAATCTCTGAAATCCGTAGACTGTGGTCTTTCCTAATCTTCCAACTTTAACCAGATCCCTTCAAAGATAATCAGGTGCAATGTACATTTTGAGTTATGACCCTGTCTCAACTTGGTTGGCATAGTCTTGGACTTAAATATGACTTTATCCCAACTTGGCTGGTACATCCTTGGACCTTCTTAAATAAGATATGCAAGTGCTAGCATAGTTAACTAGAAGTCCAGAAATCACACCCCTTTCCATCTACTCAAGTTAGTTATCGGCTTATCGCATTCTCTACACCCCATAAGTTCACAAGCTGTAATGTTTTTAAAACATGGTAATCAAAGATGCTAATTGCCTCAAATTCAATATAATAAGTTAATTTCCCTTAGTTCCACAAATAGAGCAGTATTTTAATCAGTCGGGGTAGTGTCAAAAATCAAAAGTATTGGGGATTTTAACTACTAGAGAAATATTTGATAACCACAAACTTTAAAACAATCATTACTATTTACTAGTTGTTGGTGGTCAATCAATATCTAAAATTCAGATCAATTTGTAGCTCCTTTTTTGAACAAAGGGAGAACACTAATTTTAGACATCCATGGTTAACGTAATTATCATCAAAGATGTAATATTCCGCGTACAAAGCAGCATACTGACCCGATAACCTCCGATTTAATTAAAACATGGTGTCACAAACTGGCCTTTCTTATGTTCCAGCCAATACATAAAAATAAACCGAAACCCAATCCTAGAATCATTAATATGCATGACACTAACCCAATGCACCTTGAGAGGCCACTGCTTTAATGCCATTTATAATAATCAAACCAGAAGTAGCAGGCCCCATAACCCTCTTTCAACTAAAACCATGGAAGTCTTTATTGTAGTTTGCAAGGGATTTACAAGTCTGAGGGGCTGTTTGGTTGGTTTTCCATTAAGTCCTGTATGGATAAAGTTGTCTGTGTGGATCTATCTGTATAGATTGAGAGAGTTTTTGTTTGGGCCATTTTTTTCATAGATGGAAAGAACGTGTCTTTTAATTAGGAGGGGCAGGTTTGGAAAAAACTTGGCTTTCTGCATAAAGCTCCCCCTAGAAGCTTACTAAATAAGCCACTTTCTATATCATTAAGCCACTGCCAAACAGTCACTTAACTGACCGAATAAGCTAGGAGTTCCATTAAGCTCGTTAAGCTGCTAACAAACAGGCCCTTAACTCATAGCCAGAGATGTCACAAGGAATTCCCAATTATCGCTAAAAGCAGACAGTGAATGCAAACTTCGAATTTCCGACAAATGAATCTATAACAGATGCACAATGTAAATTGAAACTTCGCAAGGTACACAACACATTACTGAAGAATTAAATTTAAAATTTTCAAAAAGTTAAAAGGGATACCGCGCAAGCGATGAAATTGAGGACGATGATGTGGCGCTGTGTGAGGTTCCATTGCGTGACCGGAGGAAGAGAAGGTGGAGATCCTATGGAGGTAGTGAAGGTAGTCGAAGAAGCAACAGAAGAAGGCCTGAACGACGACGAATTGCTTGAATTTGTAGAAAGGGAAGCGATGCACCAATTATGCAGTCGTCGACGGCGGTGATTAGGAGGAGATAGAGTGACGGCTGTGTGGCCGTTATCGTAGTTGACTGAAGGGCAGGAAATCCGCCGGAGATTCAGTGAAGTGATCATCGTCAAGCTCTGGAATCACCGGAAACGAGACGAAGCTCATTCACAACAAGCACCCTCATCAATAGTATCATTTATTTACACTTTGGACCCTAAAATAACTAGAAAGTTCAAAAAGAGTCCTTAAACATTTGAATAAACACATTAAGGACCATGTACATGTAAATAAGATAAGAGCGGGTTATGCATCCCTTGTTACATCCCCCGTCCACGATCCCGGTTTCAGTCAAAGGCAGAGCCAATAGGGTTATAGGGGGACTGGAATACTGGATGATCCCCCCCCTAAGTATCAGCTACCGTTCTAAATGGAGTGAGACATGTTGTAGCGATGAGGTCAAACCTCAAGACTTATGAGCCACGACGAAGCCACAACGTTTTTCAAGGTGTGAATTATGGCGTAAATATTTATATCATATAAATTACTACACATGTAAACACAGGGTTGGATTCACGTGAGACCGACATGTTTTCGTGAGACCCGTGTGGCCACATTTTTTACACTTGAAACTTCACAACAGAACACTATGAAGGTAACCTTCATAGTATTTGCTGTGAAGGTTCAGATTTTTTTCCCTTCACAGTGTTTTGTTGTGGAGGTTCAAGTGTGAAAAAATGTCTCACGGGTCTCACGAAAATAACATGGTCTCACATGATCCTAAGTCTATAAACATATATATATAGGGGCATAATCAAATGAGAACTCGGTTATTTGTGATATCCGTGAGATCCAATCTCAACCAATCATTTAATTTTTTTGATTTTATTTTATAATTAATTATTAAAGGCTACATTGGTAATTTAATTCATTTAACAATCTATTCCTAAAATCATGGATTCATCCTAAAATTATGGCTTTCTCCAATAAACTACTCCCATCGTCAATTTCATTTGTAGTCGTCGGATTCATGAGAATGCTCCACGGAATTAACTTCCATGAATTCCCCAGTCAACTTCCTCTTTTCTCGCCGGTGTAATACAACCTCAGTCCGGTGGTGGTCGCAGAAGGCAGTGGATACGGAGGCAATGGTCTCCATGCTAGAGGTGGTGGTGGTGGTTATGGAGACGGTGGATAGAAGAAGGCCATGACCGTGGATCCGATGGTGATGATGGTGGATTTCATTACTCAAGGGGAGGCGACGGTTTCCGAGCGCAACTGCAGGAATCGGCTATATTACTCGAGGGGATACGGTGGTGATGATGGTGGACTTGATTTCAAAGGCAATCGATGGTTCCGAAGGCAACTCGATGATTCTCCCAAAAAAATGAATTAGTTCAATTTGAGAATTGGATAGCAGTGGTGGTTTCACGGTTGGTATCATAATGGTATCACATTGGGTATTATAGAAGTTCTTGGGTATCACAGTACATATATATCATAGTGGTGGTTCCGAAGGCAACACGATGATTCTCCCGAAAAATGAAAGCAGTTGATTTTGTGATGAATTGGACGGTAGTGCTAGTTTCACAATTGGTATCACAGTGATATCACTACAGGTGTCAAAGAAATTCTTGAGTATCACAATATGGAGTAAGGTTCGCCGAAAAGAGGAGAGAGAGACATTTACAAGATGACTAATTTACCCCTAAATATTATCCATAAATTTATTTAATTTTGAAAATTAATAAATAATTACCAAAAATAATATTTTCAATAATAACCATTGATTATTATTAATAATGTGTGATTGAGATTGGATCTCACGATTATCACAAATAACCGAGTTCTCTCTTGAATAGCCCCCTATCTATACTATATTATAAAGCATTTGACTAAAAACTCTTAAAAACAATTTTTTAAGCTTTAGTTACTGTTATTTAATGCTAATTACTTAATTTTCAAGATTACAAGTAAATTGTGCATAAATACAACCTATTAAAGCTTCATCTCTAAATTAGTGTAACTAACTACAGATGAGTATGATCAATTATAGGATAAACATCTAATTTTAAATATACAAAATTTAAAATATGATTAAGATAATCATTGACTTCTAACGAATAAAATATATTATTAAACCAAAAATAAATTATTTGGTTATTAAACCTAAATTAAATTATGATAAAAAATTGAATTAAAGAAATGAAATAAAAAAGAGAACTTTTAATTGAAATACTAAATTCTTTTTCTCAAAACCACATAAAACCATTAGAACATCGATAGAAACAAAAATTAAAATGAAACTTAAAATCGAGATATCTCTCGCTGCATTGCACGAGTACCCTTCTAGTATATATATATATATATATATAGAGAGAGAGAGAGAGAGAGAGAGAGGAAAGTTCAAATGTGAACTCAAATTTGGTTGTGAACGTGAGAACAAATGAGAGCGTAACACGTGTCAAAATAAGCAATATTCAGAATGAATATACAAAGGAATATTCAGTCTAGTATATATTCAGTCTGAATATACAAAGGAATATTCAGATTGAATATTCCTTTGTATATTCAGACTGAATATATACTATAATACTGAATATTCCCTTGTATATTCAGACTGAATATATACTATAATATTTCTTTGAATGGGACACGTGTCGCATTCTCATTTGTCCTCACGCTCACAACCAAATTTGAGTTCTCATTTGAACCAGCCCCTATATATATATATATATATATATATATAGAGGAAAGTTCAAACATGAACCTATCTTTGATTGTGAACATGAGGATGAATCTCAGCCCTTCATATAAGACATATTCAAGCTAATCTTTAAACATGGCTTGAGGGGTAATTTTGGAAGTTTTTATCTGAATTAAATTTTTGAGTAAAAATCTCCAGTTCTCAATCGAATCTGAAAATCAAAATCCAAAATCATAAGACAAAGACAAAATCGAAATCCAAAATCGTGTTCATCAATCGAAATTCATGGTCAAAGAAATTGAAATCCAGGCACGATGGAGGCACAAAAAAGAAAATACGCAGAAAAGAAAAAAGTTGCAGGTGTGGGGATTCTCCTTCTTACCTTTCTTCTTTGTCTGAGTTGACGAAATCTGAGGTTCGAAGGAGATGGTGTGAATAAATTTGGGGAAGATGATGAAGAAATTCGGGGAAGATGATGATGCCTGGTTCTGATTTGAACAAATATGAGGAAGATGATGATGTCTGGTTCTGATTTGAATCGTCAGGTTGTATTTAGATATTTGAATAATTGTAGCTTATATTCAGACTGAATATAAACTACAATTTGGGGTTTGTATACCTATAGCTTATATTCAGACTGAATATAAGCTACAAAATTGTAGCTTATATTCAGTCTGAATATAAGCTACAATTTGGAGTTTGAATAATTGTAGCTTATATTCAGACTGAATATAAACTACAATTTGAGGTTTGTATACTTGTAGCTTATATTCAGTCTGAATATAAACTAGAAGTATACAAACCCCAAAATGTAGCTTATATTCAGACTGAATATAAGCTACAAGTATACAAACCCCAAATTGTAGCTTATATTCAGACTGAATATAAGCTACAATTATTCAAACCCCAAATTGTAGCTTATATTCAGTCTGAATATAAGCTACAATTATTCAAACCCCAGATCGTAGCTTATATTCAGACTGAATATAAGCTACAATTATTCAAACCTCAAATTATAGCTTATATTCAGTCTGAATATAAGCTACAGGTATACAAACCCCAAATTGTAGCTTATATTCAGTCTGAATATAAGCTACAATTTTCAAACCCCAAATTGTAGCTTATATTCAGTCTGAATATAAGCTACAATCTGGGGTTTGTATACTTGTAGCTTATATTCAGTTTGAATATAAGCTACAATTATTCAAACCCCAAATTATAGCTTATATTCAGTCTGAATATAAGCTACAATTATTCAAACCCCAAATGTAGCTTATATTCAGTCTGAATATAAGCTACAATTATTCAAACCCCAAATTGTAGCTTATATTCAGTCTGAATATAAACTACAAGTATACAAACCCCAAATTGTAGCTTATATTTAGTCTGAATATAAGCTACAATTATTCAAACACTTATTTATAGAATATATTCAGTCTGAATATAAGCTACAAGTATACAAACCCAAAATTGTAGCTTATATTCAGATTGAATATAACCTACAATGGAACCAAAGGTTTTGAAAAACAATAATTCAAGCAAATGTGTTTCAAAGAAGCTTTCTCTGATAAAATGATGAACGATCATATTAAAGGGAAAAAAAATATTTGAATAACCTTATTATACTTCATCAAGAAAAAGAATCTGGATCTGAAAAGACTTGTGATTCTAAGGAGGAACACAAAGCAAAAACAAACTTGTGCGAAAATTTATTTTGGGAAAGATGATGAAGAAATTTGGAGACGGAAGTGAAATTTCTTTTGGGGAAGAGGATGAAGAAATATGGGGAAGATGATGAAGAAATTTGGGGGAAGATGATGAAGAAATATGGGGAAGATGATGAACAAATTTGGGGAAGATGATGATGCCTGGTTCTGATTTGAACAAATATGGTGAAGATGATGAAGACATTTGGGGAAGATGATGATGTCTAGTTCTGATTTAAATCGCCAGGTTGTATTTATGATTTAAGCCATGACCTGAGTTTTCCACTTATTTACAAAAATGTCACCGTGAATTTTATCCCCCATCTTTTGATCTGATCTAAAATGGATGGTTGTGATTCATCCTCATGTTCACAATCAAAGATAGGTTCACATTTGAACCCACCCCTATATATATATATATATATATATATATATAGAGAGAGAGAGAGAGAGAGAGGAAAGTTCAAATGCGAACTCAAATTTGGTTGCAAACGTGAGAACAAATGAGAGCGCGACACGTGTCCGAATATACATTATTTAGACTAAATATACAAAGAAATATTCAGACTGGATAAGCATTATTCAGACTGAATAAATACTATATTTAGTCTATATTTCTTTGAATGAGACACGTGTCGCACTCTCATTTATTTTCACGTTCACAACCAAATTTGAGTTCTCATTTGAACACGACCCTATATATTATACTATTACTTAATCAGTCAATGATATTGAATATTTTAAATCAGATTATGCATTAAAACTAACAAACAAGTCATTAAAAAGGTAAGCAAACCGAATATTGCGTTACAGAAACCGCACATTAGATCATGACATATCACAAGCTTAACATAACGTGATACACAAGTCTTAAGTCATAACGACTGTTGAGACGAACTTTTTTAAGCATCGATCTCGGCAATCCTATAATAATTTTAAAGTGTACTTTTTTACCATTAAAAAACAACACAATACCCTTCCTAAACCTTAATCTAGACTCATTCCAAAATTCCTCCCTAACCCTCCTCCATGAGATATCTCCACCATAGAGCATCTATCATAAATTGTGGAGAAGTTAATTAAAATAATCATTTTTAAGGTTGGTTTTACATTTTAACCATTTTTCTTTCAAAATTTTCATAGATGTAAAAGATCAGGTCCATAATTACAGAGAGGTGAAAGTGTAAAAAAAGTTTCTGAACTAAGTTCGTAATTAAAGAAATCAAATATATCAAATTTGAAAGGGAAATTAATGATTTTGACCAAAATGGAAAATTCATTTACCAAAATGACCAAAAACTTGTTGAGTTTACCAAAATGACCAAGATTCCTTCGAAATACATATCGAAAACGAGTGGAAGTGAAAATACCTCCGCCACAGCACTGTTTTCCTCCGCCACATGGCGGAGGGCCCCAAAACTACGCCGTTTTGGGGGGTTTTTCCACCGTATTTGTCACACATATAAATACCTTCGCCACACGTATAAATACCTCCGCCACATGGCGGAGGAAAAACAGTCTTGTGGCGGAGGTATGGCGGAGGAAAACAGTGCTGTGGCGGAGGTATTTCACTTCCACTCGTTCTCGATATGTATTTCGAAGAAATCTTGGTCATTTTGGTAAACTCAACAAGTTTTTGGTTATATTGGTAAATGGATTTTCATGGTTGGTCAAAATCATTAATTTCCCAATTTGAAAACAATTGCGGATGTGTTTTTTGAGCCTAGTCCAAAATTTACATATATGATCCCTTGGACATAATTTAGGAACTTTTTTTTGACACCTTCACCATTCCGTAATTATGGATCTGACTTTTTACGGTTTCGAAAAAAATGACTAAGAGGTAAAACCACAAGTTAAAAATGATTATTTTTAATTAATTTCCCTATATTATGTAAATTTTTGTTTTAAATTAATATAATTCCTACTGTTTTTTTTTTGTTATATAACATAGGTTTTTTTAGACAAATTACATAAGTCCAAAAAAAACCTGATTATCTAAATCTTAGTAGTTGAATATTTTATTTAGCTTAAATATGTAAATAGGTAAATATAGTTTTAAGTTATGTAAAATATTTATTTGTTTGATAAAAATTCTAGTTTAGTTAAATGTGAATATTGATGTAGTGACGTAGAGTTATTGTAATTCGTTTTAATTTTGAATAACATATATATAAATTGTAGTTTGTTTGAATTTTGAAAAATGGAGATCATTAATTACGTATGATTTTAGGTTAAATCATAAGCAGGAAATAAATCGATTCTAATTGATTTAACGAAGTGCCCAACTTAGAATGCACTAAGCACAATTTCGTATATAGGTAAACTTTTAATATATTTGTTTCGCTTATGTGTCTAGATTTTAACTAATTGTATTATTGCTAAGAGGTTGGTTTGTGAGAAAATGAATTGTTTTATTCTTATGTGGGTTTTTTATTATTCAAGTTTGTTTTATATTAATAGATAGTTCTTTATTTAGATACAATATTTGTCGTTGTTATTCTACAAAAAAAAATACAATACTTAATGATCGGACCCTACCATGAATTTCAAGCTACCCCCTAGTTGCAGCCCCCTGATATCAACCTAACCTCGATCGGTTCACAGAGAGGGGCGGGAAGGTATCCACAACGGGTGTGGATAACCTGTTGGATACTTGTTTAGTAAAAAAATTAAAAAACTGTATTTTAAATTAAAAATTATAATGAATCGTTACCAAATTAATTATAAATATTGAAAATCAAATATCTTTCTTGCATAATTGTAAAGATATATAAACATGTACATATATATATACATGTAGTGGCGGAATCAAATAGAAACGGTCTATATTTTAGAAACTATATGAACCAGTATCTTATCAATTGTTTCCTAAAATTAACTCATTTTTTCCTATTTGAATTGCACGATCCATGTATGTTTCGTTGGTGAAACGACATTGTACTCAAAAGTGATCAACCACATGTGTTGTTTCGCTGGTGAAACAACAATGCTTTATCAAAACTAATCAACCTAATGTGTAATTTCATTGATGAACCCCAACACTGTATTATCAAAAACAAATCAATACACATCTACCCATGTGTTGTTTCACCAGTGAAACAAAACTTTTGTTGTTTCAAAAGCAAATCAAAAAGTGAGCTTCTTTAAAGATAATTATGAAAGTTAAAAATGTGTGGTCTATAGGCCTACATACATTTAACAAAAATAAAAGTTTAATCGAGTCAGATTAAGAACCGGTAATGTCATTCCGGACCCCACTTCGAGTATGAAACTAAACCCCCCGTCCACATCCCATACGAGAATATCTGACCCGTTAGGGTCGAGTACCCACACAAGTAACGCATTTGACTGGTCAAGTATAAATGAAAGTTTCTATTGAATATGTTTATTTAAATTATGAAAATTTCTATTTCTAATACAAGACTAGTTGCAGGGCCGGTCCTGACATTTTGTAGGCCCTGTACAAAACCTAAATGTGACCCTATATCTTTTTTCCAGTTATATTATTTATCAATTTTTATTACAAAATTAAAAAAGATCCTTTTAGTTATAATATACATGGAAATATAAAATAATCATAAACAAGATACAAATACAAATAAGCCGATATTTATATCATTGTATTAATGTTCGAAGACCTCCTATGATTAATCTTGTGATAAGAGTAAAAAGGTTAATTAGTACCAAAATACAAAAAAATACATATAATAAGTATTATATGAAACATATAACCCAAATAGTTCAATAATTCAAGAATAAACTGATACTAATACTTACATTTTTACAAGAAAAAAATAACTATGCATTACTATTTGGTGAACGTAGATTTTCTAGCGCTTATAGAAGCGAAATAATTTGTTATACGTTCATAATCAAAATTTGATAGGAATTCATTTTCAATCGAAAAATCAAACTTAAAACATTTAATCTCTCTTGAGAATTAGTCAATCACAAATAATTATTTAAATGTTTTGAATCATAAATGTTGTAATGGTCGCGGGTGGTGGCCTTTGTGTTTTTTGGAGTAATAAGATGGATTGTTCTCTTTTATCGTATTCTCTTAGTCATTTAGATGTTAAAATTAATGATTGTGATTTTGGTGCTTGGCGAATAACGGGGTTTTATGGTTATCCGGAGAGAACGCGGCGACGAGATTCTTGGGACCTTCTTCGATCGTTAGCTAGTCGTTCTAATCTCCCTTGGGTAGTGATTGGGGACTTCAACGACCTCCTCTCGTAGGACGAAAAACGTGGCATCCATGATCACCCGGAGTGGTGTATTAGAGGGTTTCCTGAAGGGCTTGATGATTATAGACTCACAGATCTCTACATGTCGGGTTTTCCTTTACGTGGTCTCACCATAAAGGCAAACCGAGTGAGGTTCATGAACGTCTTCACAGAGCGGTGAGCAATAGTGATTGGCTCTCCATTTTTCCGGAATACTCGATCTCTAATTCCCATGCTCCTATCTCGGATCACTCGCCGATTTTCCTTCAAACTAAGGTACGGTCTCCCCCCGAGCTTCGTTATGTTTTCCGATTTGAAAATAAATGGTTGCAGTAACCTTTCTTTGAAGAGTTACTATATGGATTCTGGTCGGATTCGACACACCTAAACTTTCCAGAAAAACTCAAAGTAGTGGCAAATCGATTGGCTTCTTGGGGTCGGAAAACCTTACGAGAGCGAGCGCTCGAGACTGTAAAAGTAACTTAGAACAACTTCGGAGTAGTTCTACTTTGGCCGATTCAGAAGCTTACGAGAGCGAGCGCTCGAGACTACTTGCTTTACTCTTAAAAGAGGAGGAGCACTGGCGACAACGCTCAAAAGTGTTTTGGTTAAAAGAAGGGGATTCTAATACGAAGTTTTTCCACGCCTATGCTAATGGACATCGAAAAACGAATTGAATTACCAAGCTTCGAGATGACGATGGTAATTGTATTGCTGATGGGGATGGTTTTTGCAATATGGCTACCAAATATTTTTCTTCGTAATTTTCAGAAGGAAGTGGGTCACCTGATTTGGTTACTAATCTCGTTCGGCCAAGGATTACAGAGTCTGACAACTCGATACTTGATGCACCGTTTTCTAAAGAGGAATTTAGAGTGGCCCTTTTCCAAATGCACCCCGATAAATCTCCCGGTCCGGATGGGTTTAACCCGAGATTTTATCAGAAAATTTGGTCGACTTTTGGGGATGAAATTTTTGCTGCAGGCTCTTCATGGCTTCGTAATGGAACACTTCCCGACAGTATTAATGATACCCTCATCACTTTGATTCCGAAGTGTGAGGTTCCAAAATCAATGTGAGATCTAAGACCAATAGCTTTTATGTAATGTTGTGATGAAAATTGTCACAAAAGTGTTAGCTAATCGGCTCAAGTCCGTTCTTGCAAAGGTAGTCTCGGAAAATCAATCTGTTTTTATTAGAGGACGGTTGATTACTGATAATGTCCTTCTCGCTTTTGAAATCATCCATTCTATGCAATGTAATACTAGGAGAAAAGAAGGAGAGTTTGCTCTTAAAATCAATATATCGAAGGCATACGACAGACTCGATTGGCGTTACCTGAAAGAGATTATATTATCGTTTGGTTTCTCTCGTCGGTGGGTTGACATGGTTATTCTTTGTGTATCCTCTGTTAATTACCTCATCCGAATAAATGACAAAGTTATTGGTCCGATACGACTACATCAGGGATTACGGCAAGGCGATCCTCTCTCGCCTTACCTTTTCATAATCTGCATGGAAGGTCTTTCTACGTTAATTCGGATAGCGGAAACGCAAGGGAGATTACACAGTTGCAAAGTTGCTCGAGGGGCTCCTTCAATATCGCACCTTCTATTTGCAGATGATGCGCTCTTTTTTTGTCGTGCTAATATTGAAGAGAGCCGACACCTCAAGCATATCCTCAACACTTATGAAAATGCGTCCGGGCAAGCTATTAATTTTAGCAAATCGGGCATTCTGTTCAGCAACAACCTAGCCCCGGAGCTCAAAGACGCAATTCTTTCATTGTGGGGGTCTCTCAACCTCTAAACACGGGCAAGTATTTGGGACTTCCATCCATTGTCGGGTGTAAAAAACGACAGATCTTTGTATATCTCAAAGACCGTATGTGGAAATGTATGCAAACTTGGAGACAACGACCAATCTCTAAGGCGGGCCGAGCCACGCTAATTCGCGCCGCAGCACAGGCAATTCCATTTTATTTCATGAGTATCTTTATGCTACCTACCTTCACGACAACTGAGCTGGAACGTATGTTAAAGTCTTTCTGGTGGGGTTCGAAGCGGGACGGTTCTCAGTCGATAAACTGGCTAACGTGGGAGCGTTTGTGCATTCCGAAACGGTTTGGCGGTCTCGATTATCGAAATTACTGCCTTCAATTTGAGCATGTTGGGAAAGCAAGGTTGGCGCCTTTTGACCAACCCAGATTCACTTGTTAGTAAGATCTACAGAGCCAAATATTACCCTCATGGGTCTTTTATGGAGGCCCGATTGGGACACTCCCCAAGTTTTATATGAAGAAGCATCTGGTAGTCCCAGCTAGTTCTAAAAGGAGGATGTAGATGGAAAATTGGTACTAGTACGTCCATACATGTTTGGAAAGATCCATGGCTCCGTAATGACAATAACTTTTGGATCGATTTGCCTGTAAATGAGAGAGAAGCCTCCCTTCGGATCATCAATCTTCTGCTTCCAAGCCTGAATAAGTGGGATATTGACAAAATTAATCTGCTATTTGGCGCTCGGGATCGGTCAGAAATTTTAAATATCCCCCTTCCTACGGTCTCGGGTACAGACCAAATCATCTGCATTGGACCCCCAATGGTTGTTACACAATAAAGGCGGGTTATCGTGTTCTCACTAAAAGGATTGACTCGAACTCCCACATCTTTGTTGACGGTGATTGGTCTCGAATCTGGAATGCTAGAATACCCCACAAAGTCTGACACTTTGTTTGGAGAGCAGGTCGTGACGTACTTCCTAATCGTCAGAATCTTCAAGCACGTGGAATCCCAGTCTCAGGCTTATGTGTTTTTTGTCAGCGTAATCCGAAAACAATTGGCATCTCTTTATCGATTGCCCATCTACGAAGGAGGTCTGGAGAGAGTCAGGTTTATGGGAGTTAGTGAATAACCAGGCGGAGAGGGTCGACACCTTCCGTGATCTCTTGTTTGGAGTCTTGCGTGATTGCCATAATATGGTGGCTGATAAATTCCTTATGACGTTATGGAGCATCTGGTACAGGCGCAATGACGTTCTTTGGTCTGATGGTCCAAAGAATCCTGACATGGTGATGCGAAGAGCTAGTTCGATTCACTCGGAGTGGCTTACGATGAATGAGTTGAGACCCCGGCCTGAGTCTTCGGAAATCCCGGATTGCGGTCATTTATGGCACCCCCCGCCCGTGAGTTTTGTTAAAGGTAATACCGACGCAACTGTCATCCCGGACAATTCAAAAGTCGAGTTTGGAGTGGTGTTTCGTGATGACCATGGTGACATGTTTGCTGCTAGATCGAAGCCTATTGTAGGGTTACCGTCTGTTCGTGAATGTGAAGCTCTCGCGCTCTCTGATGCAATATCATGGGCTATTGATTGGGACTTACTCGGGTCATTTTCGAGACTGATGCAAAAGTAGTTGCGGATGCGGCCAATTCTTCGGAAGAGAATGTTCGGAGTTCGGTGATATCATGAGTCATATTCATTCTTTACTTTGCGATCAAGAGTCCTTTTCGGTGAAGGCTATTAGTAGACAAGCAAATGGGGCAGCTCACGCTCTTGCCTAGCTATCTCATCTCCATCCTTGTCTTGTTTCTTATCCTAGTTTACCGTCCCATATTTTACATTGTATGAACGTTTTCTGCCCGCTTGGTGCTCATTAATGTTGTTAATTTCTTTCAAAAATAATTGTTTTGAATCATAAATAAGATATAAAATAGTTAAAAACAAGAATTATGAATTTTTTATAAATTAATAGTTCACAAATATGTATAATTATGAAAAAAAATTACATAATTATTTTTTGTAATTTATAATTATGAGTTGGGCAGCGGTTTTTTGGGCTTGACTCGATAAAATATATTAGACTCGAGCTCGAATCATTTCTTTCCAGAATAGCAATTGATGCTCGTTTAACAAGTTTGAGTTGCATACTGTAACTTAAAATTTAAGTGTTATGAGCTTTTATATGGGCTCAATGGCGATTAGCTCGTTCATTGGTTTAAGCTCGAAATATAGTGCTAACAACAATTTCTTTTTAGTTATATTTTGTTTGTATGATTTATAAACTTGTTCAAAAGTATCTCCTCGTATTATTCGTTCGATTCTACGTCAAAAAAACTTGACGAATGAGCCAAGTTGAATATTGGTATTGTGAAGCTCAACTTGTTAATTTAAATGAGATATATTTTGTGTTCGAGATCGAATCGAGCTCGAGTAACTCGTTTGATTCTTAAACCATTGGCACTGCTAATCAAACCTCTTAAGATGACAAATGGAATTTCGGAAAATTTGTTTATTGCAAATATATTTAAAATGTTGTATGAAGTGTCAGATATCATTTTATTTTTCATGGATAAGTTTGTCGTATTTGTCTTCCCTGGATCAACTAAACGCTCGTTTTTTCAACAATCATTACACAACACTTCGTGGTTTTCTCTTTTCTTTTATCACTTGATTAAACTATGTGTTGTTTAGATGAAGTGTAACACCCTCAAAACCATGGGTGTGTCAATTTTGTGAACTCTTTAAAATGTAATGTAAACACGATATTTATCATCACAAATGATTTAAAACAAGCTTTGTAACATATAAACTTCATAATGTGTTATAATGGATTATAAGCTTTGTGTTAGAAATGAAGTAGAAGAAGAATTTCTTTTATTTATATAATTAGGAAACAAATTCCTTAGAACAGAATTAAATAAATAACATAAACGAGAAACCTGATTCCCGATGAAAATAAAGTCCCGAACAGCAGGAAGAACACAGCGTTGAGGCTCATGTAGAACACAATTCCCTTAAACAGATTCGTCGTCTGTTCACAGGGTACAACAACATAAGCAGAATGTACTGCCGGATATGAACAAACTTGCCTGAAAAAATCGCCGGAAATGTCGAGTGTGGTAGAGAGAATCTGAAGTCTCAATTGTGTGTAGAGAATGACACCCATGGAACCTTTTTATATCGAGAATTTAAACCGATGAAACCGACGAATTCAATTCAATATTAAATGACAATTAAATAAATTAATTGTCAGTTTTAATATTTAAGTTCATAACCGAAATTGAATTTATTAAAACTTAAAACCGAAATATTGAAAGAATTAAAACATATTTTCGGTTAAAAAATAAAATTAAAACTGGGTCAACAGAAAATTAGCAAAAACCGATTGTCTTTTGCTAATTTATATCCAAATGCTCAACTTAAAGCATCGATATCTCATTCACACTTGCTTCATTTTAGGCACAATATATATCGTTTCGAAGCTCTCATACAGGAGAACAAAAACCCACTAAAGGTTTATTATATATATATAACAAATATATATGTATTTTAAATGTGTCCAAAGTTAGAAAAAATCCATTATTTTTAACTAACTTTTCCAACATTTTGTAACATATAAACTTCATAATGTGTTACAATGGATTATATTATATTATATAAAGTGAAACATACGGTGGTAGCTGTTAGTGTGTATGCCCAAAAGCAATCATCGGATGATATCGTTTGGATGTTGTCGTGATGTTTATAAAATCAGAGACATTGTCCAGTTATTATATTTATGTATCATTCTATGTTGTATCTGAATGTAACAATAACCTTAAAGTATTGTATTCTAAAATGTCCATATTCAAATATTAATTCGAGGTTAGGTTTAATTAATATGGAACGACTAGTATATGCATGGATTCATATGGAGATATAGAACCCATGTATATGTACACGATGGGATCTTGTGTACCAGGTGTGACTCGCTATGAGAACATTCCATTGAATGTCATATGAGATTATGAGTGTCATAAACGTTTCTCATGTGGTTGTTGTACATATATGTAACACCCTGAAATCTGAAAAAGCGACTAATTTAAAATTTTGGATAAATACATCAAATAAAGGATAAATCCCTTTTCAATAAGTCAACACTTGATTGCCTGAAATAGCAACTTGGGTTTAACATCAATAATATGGCAAACTAAACCTTAGATAAAGTCTAGGCCAAGGTCGGTTATTACTAAAACCCAATTACAGTCGCCATTCCAAATACAGAAGACGTTCTCAAAAAGCTAAATCATTCTCGTACATCTAACTAGCACTCTACTCTTCAAGTTGTCGCTCATACCATTCCCCAACAAAGACCTAATGCACATGCCGACAAAAAAATATGCTTAACGTCTAGTGAGTTCAAGTTAGTTCTCATCTTTAATATAAAATAACAAAACTGGAAAAGATGTTATTTAAATCAAAATTCAAAAATGAAATATATTTAGTATAAAAGCAACATCTCTCTCTCTCTCTCTCTCAAAATCATCATTTTCATGATAAAAACTTGGTGACAAAGCACCTATTTTACCAAAAGTCAAAACCCAATACTCACCCAAAACGTAAAAAAAAAATAAGATTCAAAATACTAAAAACATGAATAAAACTCTATTACCCAAGACATCCAAAGAACATGGGTAAGGTTCAATGCCCAAAACAACAAAACATGGATACGTTCCAAGATACCAAGACTATAAAGTAGGAATACACTCCGTACCCAAAACAATATCCAAAACATAGGTAATACACTATCTAGAAATAACACCTTTCGATGATGGGAGAGGCCCGTTTTCATCAAGTGGCGGAACACTAAGTAGGCCACATCGAGATGTTGACAAGCAAATGACCCCCAACATACAAGGCTTGGTGACTACTTTTATTGGGCTAAGATAAGAACATCAAAACTCCTTAGTTTAGTCGGTCCCCAACTTACAAGATGAGAACATCAAAACTCCTCACTTGCCTAAAATCAAAGGTTCTAAAGAAAGAACATTAAAACTTCTTTTTTGTCCCAAACCAAAGATATCAAGAAGAGAACCTCAAAACTTTTCCTTTTTCACCATCAAAAGGGCCCAAGATGAGAACATCAAAACTCCTCACTTGACTAACCTTATGGCTCCAAGACGAGAACATCAAAACTCCTCGCTCGGCAAAGCATGAATGACACATATGTGAATGGATCCAATGCATTACAGTCTAGTTTACACTTTAAATGAATGACCAACACACTCAAAACATATAATTCTAAAATAACATGCAATAAATAAATGTCATGTCCCAACCTCAACATAGAGAAAATCAAACGATACAATGCGCCCATGACTCATCTGAGTCAAAACCAAGGTTCTAAATGGCGTGAGGCGTGGCGTGGCGGCAAGGTCAACCCTCAAGCCTTAGGAGTTATGGCGAGGCGACGTTGTTTTTCAAGGCGTGCCCTAAGGCGGCATATAGACACACACACACACACAGTGAGAGAGACACTCACCCACCCTTATATGTGTTAGCGTTTTGAATAATATTTTAGAACAAATTAAATGCATATAAAGTAATAAAATTAAAAAAAAGAATCATTGATACAAACATATAAAGCTTATAGAAAACAATATCAAGAGTGCAAATTCGGCATTAAATCTCTTGAATCTCTAATCACGCCTTATAAAATAACATGTCGTAACGCGTCATAACGCGTTACAAATGCAAGCCAAGCCTTAGAGTGGAGCCATAGGGGTTAACACGACGACGATTCCAAGCCTTGATGCCATAATGCGCCGTAACGAGTTATTTAGAACATTGGTCAAAACTGATTCAATAACTCAACAATTCAATCGACTATTAAGTAAAAGAGTATAAACCAATAAAGTACAATTACCCAAAGTTTTTACAACTTATGCCCAAAAGACGTAAATATCCTTAATATGGATTCAAATGGTGGGCAAAATCCCAAAACACACCATAACTTCAAGAAAACATTTCCAATAAGTAATGACACCTAAAATGCGCCAAACAACTCAAGCATATATATCTTTCGAATGATTTATAAAATCATAATACCAAAAGTGTGTAAACATCAAATAATCTCATATGAGAAATAAATCATCAAAAGAACACTCTTATGATTTATTTATCAAATACCCAAATATCTCAAATATATGCATTTTGCAAAATTTATTAAACCAAATGTACCATGTAACACCCTCAAATCTGGAAAAAGCGACTAATTTAAAATTTCTAATATTTCATTAATAAATAACTTTCCTCAAACCATAATTAGTAATAAACCTCTACAACAAACAAATCAAGTCCTATACAAGACCTACTTACGGTTGGGTGTTACTAAACCAATAAGAGTCGCTATCTCCGAATACAGAAAACGTCACCAAGAGTCTTTATCGTGCCACTTCCTAGCACTCAAGTCCACACGTGTTGCTAGTACCAACCCCCACGATAACCTGATGCACATGCCGACAAAGAAAAAGGGTTAGGCTTAACGCCTAGTGAGCTCAAGAGTTTTTAACATATTTATGATTGATTTGAAACCAAAAGATGTGCTTGATAAAATATAATTCTCAAAGGAAATAACCTTATTATAAAAGCAACGTCTTTCCCCAAATTCACTAGTCCCATAATAAAAGCTTTAGACCAAAATGACATTAGAAGAGAATACTTTAAATAGAAATATTCTTTTAACGTAATACCAATTCCAATACTCACACGACTATGATTGAGTTCATAAACGTGGAGATAGAAAACATACTTTTAACCATGTTTTATAAAACGTTAACTCACGCAGACCTTTAAAGGGATAGAAATATCCAAAGTTTACGGGGGATTCCCGATCATACCATCTTTGGTGACGGATACAAAAGTAGGTCACTATTCGATGTTGAGCAACCATAGGAGTCAATGACAATCGGTCAACAATCGATTATGCACCTTAGTACACGGCCCCCGATGGCTCCTACGAAAGCCCGCGCAATGGTCACTGGCAACCGGTCTATAACCGATTATGCACCTCAGTACACGGCCCCCTGATGATCCCAAATTGCGCATGCATAGAGTCAATGGCATCCGGTAATGATCCGGCATTATACCCAACGGTAAGAGGCCCCCTATGACTTCTATGCGACCAAAAAGGGACAACAATCCCGCCTTTAAACCGACTATATGCCTATGGATCCATTACATACTAGTCCTACTACCGAATACATCAACGAGACGTATTACTAGTTTTCCAACCTTGAAAACTCTTTTCAACAAACCATCTTCTTTCAAGTCCAAGTTTTACCAAAAATTAGGTCAAATCATTTTGAGTTTCAAAACCAAAGATTATTTCATTTTATAACATTTCCAAGTATTTTAAACCATTAATGATGCTCAACTCATCATTTACAACAAAATACTCAAAATCCTCATTTTGACCCAAAACCTCCAAACTTACCCAAATACACAACCACTTGAAATTAAGTTTAGGAATCAGTAAAATACTATATTCACAACAAGTATTTGAGTTTATAAGTTTAGATTTGAACTCATACTTATGCATTTACAAAATGACCCATAATGCAATAATCTGTATTTTTCAATGATTTATAAGTTCCAAAACTCCAAAGATGCAAATACAACCAAATGGTTTTCATTGAAAGATATTGCACCCAAACAACCCACACTTATACTTTATTTGTCAAAATGTCTAAAAACCAAGTATAAGCCTCTTTCATGATTTATAAATCCTTTTATACCAATTATGCAAACTTACACAAATACTCACACATTTGATAAATAACAAGTGAAGCATGTTAATACTTTAAAATGGACGTTTTTGGCATGTACAAAGTTTTCACAAAGTATCTTGAACTCACCTTGCTAGATTTAAGCTAAATCTAGGTTTTACCCCAATGCCGAGTTCCATTCGGTAAAGACTTTAGATCCTCGAGCTACACCTCTAGATCCATGGTGTAAGTCTTCCAAGAACACCTACATAACCTCCAAAACATACACAAAAACGAACCCAAGAGAGAATGAGAGTTGTTGGTGGAAGAACCCAAACCCTAGATTCAAGATTCAAGGATTAAGATCTTACCTTCACTTCTATGAACTCCAAAATCAACCAATAGCCTCTAGCCATACTTGTTTCCATGTTGTAAAGCTTCAAGAGACAAATCCATAGCAACTTGAATCACCCAAATCAGAGCATTATTGAGAGAGATATGGTTCAAATGAGAAAGATCCCGATTTTCGGTCTTTAAAACGCTGACAGAGGCTGACGCCAGATATGGACGCCAACTACGTTCGTAACTGGCATTGGTAACTCACGCGGCTCCCTCTTGACCAAACAGACTCTGACGCTAGTTGTGAAGCTAGTTACATTTCGTAACTGGCATTGTAACTCACGCTAAACACAAATCAAGTAAAAAGAGCTTAGGGCTACTTGTGAAGTTAGTTACGATTTGCTAACTGGCTTTGTAACTCACGTTAAGCATAATTGAGTGCAAAAGTGCCTAGGCTAGTTATCAAGCTAGTTTCAACTCTGAAACTCACCTCGTAACCAGCTTCCATCCTAACCCACATGAAAACTAGCCTTAGACGATGTTTTACCCATATTTGCTTCGTCTTAGCTCCAAATTGACTCCGAAAAATATCGTTGGACTCCTTCTTTAATTCTCCAACCAAGTATGATATAAATACTTGAAAATAGGCCTAAAATACCAGAATTCTTGTATCAGTCTTTTCCAAAGTTTCATAAACTTAACTAAAATTTCCAGGTGTTACAATCCTCCCAACCTTAAAAGGAGATTTCGTCCTCGAAATCTATAAACAGCCAAACATCCAAATAACCTTATTTCACAAATCCGAATGGCTCCCTTCCCAAGAGAGTGTCACTAAAATGAATCAACTCTAAAGGGGTTCAAAAATCTTTTATCGAGATTACTATGACGATTTACACGCTGATTCCCACATTTAATCATTGACTTAACATGCTACACCACCCTCAGGGTGAACACTGAGCATTGTTGGAAAACTTTATAGCAATACGATTGCAATTGGCTCCCAACCTTAAGTGATTCGTACTTCCTCAAGGGTAACTATTAATTTCGACTTCTCAATTCCGCGAAAATTGCCATAAAAGAATTTACTCTTAGCACTTTCTAACAACTTTTAGCCAACTAGAATACAGTTCCTATATGTAAACAACCCTTCGATAATATTCCAAAACTTTATTTGAACAAAACCACACATACATCTTTCAAATTGGAATACTCGTTACAACGTCGACCTTACCTGGGTGGTAAGGGAATCCTGCAAAACATCCTGAAATATACCATCTGTTGACGCCCACGGTAAATCTTATACTTCGACAATCAAAGTCTCCTCGATAAAGCGACTTCCACTCAATGACTGCATTAACTTTCTTGCTAAAATTCCCCAGTATTCAAAATCATACAAGATTTATCATCCCTTCAATGACGAAACTCTTATTCAAAAATTTGGTCCAAATCCAGACCCAAACTTTCGCCAAACACAAAACTCCAAAGAACTATTAGACTTCCTTAGCAACTCAAATGATCCTTATCAAACATCACCATTCACTAAAATCTATTCTCCTCAAGTTCACCGCATAAAGCTTTCGAACACTTACTAAGATTCAATTTAGGTACCCCAAATACAACAATGTTTCTTGACCTCAAGAAAATCATAAGTTGACACCTAAGTTTGTAAAAGGTCAGTACCACAAGTATGCATCGGCCGACAACGTCATCCCAGAGTTGGCACTTAATATGGGATGTCGAATCCCATAATTACCACACTTTAGTACTTGATCCCACGATTCTTTCCAATCGCTACAAACATCAAAGCTTTACTTCCCAATCTATGGACAACTCAACAAATCGTCCTCAATCACTAAAGCTCACCAAGATGAAACATCCTTATCACACAAACACCAACCAAAAAACTCCTTGAAGCAATCAATCCCATAAACTTTGACCCGAAGGTTGATGAAACAAGAAGACCATCACATAAAATAACCCGTAGTGCTTCAAAGTCTACTATTTCCAAAAGCTTTATATACACCGATCGTTCAAACTAAATTCTCAATTCACAAGCCAGACAATCATTACTAAATTCACGGAGACTCATCGTCCCACATATGCAATACCCACCACAACATGACGTTTACAACCAAGGTTTCCTAATGAGTTCAAGGTTTTACAAGTATATGACTAAGCAAATATGCCAATTTTATTTATCAAAGATTTAACAAACATGAAATCTTCATAACCATTTCACACATGTATTGCCATCATGTATGTAAGAGAAATTCATGCACTAAAATAGAGTGCTACAAAATGTTTGTGCCAAATTATCCAGATGTTTCCTTCTTTTAGCCTTAAGAAGGCACAAAGTAAAGTTTCTCAACAATAATAGCATGCATCCGTTTACTTTTTTCAAAACTATCCAAACGTTATATGCATGCATCTGGGTCACCTTATGAAATCAACTTGATTTGGGTTTCAAATTTGAAGCCAATTAATAAAATTCTTATGCTTTTCCAGAATGTTGGCTACCTAAATTAAGATGCTATAATTAGAATGTATGCAAACTCTATGCAACAAGAGGTTCCCATAAAGTTAAAATAATACCGATGGGAACTTTATATTTTTGACGACTTCAAAATATTTATACCCAACATAGATGACGTGGAATAAAATTCTCAACAAACTCTCATACCCCAAAACCGACACTAAAACAAATCCAAAAATTCCAAAATCTCAAAATTGACTCGTGAATAGTACGCACCCAAAATTTAACTGAAACTCGTAAACGACCGTAGGAGGTACGATAGTTCATGCATTTCAATCTTGACCCAAAACTCACGTACACCAAATAATTTCTCAAAACTCGTAAAAAAAAGGATATGTGTACGTTTCTCGGAACAACGAAACAATTTAGGTTAGTTTCAAATTTAAACTCTCTTGAGATATAATTTCAAAATTTGCAATTCTAGCAAAATAGCATGGATTAAATTCTTAGTGTAATTTTCATGCAACTAAAACGATTTAACAAAATCCAAGACATGGCTACACTCTTGAGCGTGCCCAAGACATTTTTCAGAATGATTACCCCTTTGACAAATCCGAAATAATTTTGCAATTTATTTCTAAAACAAATGTCGTGCATGCATCCGGTTGGGACCCAAAGTCTTAAACCATGCTTGCTAAGTCCACCACAAAGCCAACATTGGAAAGCTTCATATCTTAAGACCATCATCCCCCACTAAATCCATCGATTTACAATTTCCTCCCGGAATTAGGTTGATTCAACAAGCTTATAGTTCATAACTAACCATTACCTTTGACCCAAAATGGTCGGCTTAAGATAATCACCGTACTTATATGTCATTCAAAGTGACATTGCTACATCCATCAAATCTTTCAACGGTCACTGCCATAAGAACTCATTCACTACCCCATCGATCACCATGACAATGCGTCTCAAGCACACACACGTAACTGTAAGTTCCTATTATCACCGGCCGGATAATAATACAAATTTACCTTACATGCAGATCCTTGTTACCATCATCATGTTTCTCGATTCTAGTGCATCTATTAACCTCCAAACATCCTATCTTACAGTGTCTAATTGTGAAATCTCACATCTGCTCACTTAATCAATACGCTAGTTTGAGTCTAGGCATCTAAATCAATACCTAAATCTCTCAAACTTATGCTCTGATACCAACTTGTAACACCCTCAAATCTGGAAAGAGCGACTAATTTAAAATTTCTAATATTTCATCCATAAATAACTTTCCTCAAACCACAATTAGTAATAAGCCTCTACAACAAACAAATCAAGTCCTATACAAGACCTACTTACGGTTGGGTGTTACTAAACCAATAAGAGTCGCTATCTCCGAATGCGGAAAATGTCACCAAGAGTCTTTATCGTGCCACTTCCTAGCATTCAAGTCCACACGTGTCGCTAGTACCAACCCCCACGATAACTTGATGCACATGCCGACAAAGAAAAAGGGTTAGGCTTAACGCCTAGTGAGCTCAAGAGTTTTTAACATATTTATGATTGATTTGAAACCAAAAGATGTGCTTGATAAAATATAATTCTCAAAGGAAATAACCTTATTATAAAAGCAACGTCTTTCCCCAAATTCACTAGTCCCATAATAAAAGTTTTAGACCAAAATGACATTAGAAGAGAATACTTTAAATAGAAATATTCTTTTAACGTAATACCAATTCCAATACTCACACGACTATGATTGAGTTCATAAACGTGGAGATAGAAAACATACTTTTAACCATGTTTTATAAAACGTTAACTCACGCAGACCTTTAAAGGGATAGAAATATCCAAAGTTCACGGGAGATTCCCGATCATACCATCTTTGGTGACGGATACAAAAGTAGGTCACTACTCGATGTTGAGCAACCATAGGAGTCAATGGCAATCGGTCAACAACCGATTATGCACCTTAGTACACGGCCCCCGATGGCTCCTACGAAAGCCCGCGCAATGGTCACTGGCAACCGGTCTATAACCGATTATGCACCTCAGTACACGGCCCCCTGATGATCCCAAATTGCGCATGCATAGAGTCAATGGCATCCGGTAATGATCCGGCATTATACCCAACGGTAAGAGGCCCCCTATGACTTCTATGCGACCAAAAAGGGACAACAATCCCGCCTTTAAACCGACTATATGCCTATGGATCCATTACATACTAGTCCTACTACCGAATACATCAACGAGACGTATTACTAGTTTTCCAACCTTGAAAACTCTTTTCAACAAACCATCTTCTTTCAAGTCCAAGTTTTACCAAAAATTAGGTCAAATCATTTTGAGTTTCAAAACCAAAGATTATTTCATTTTATAACATTTCCAAGTATTTTAAACCATTAATGATGCTCAACTCATCATTTACAACAAAATACTCAAAATCCTCATTTTGACCCAAAACCTCCAAACTTACCCAAATACACAACCACTTGAAATTAAGTTTAGGAATCAGTAAAATACTATATTCACAACAAGTATTTGAGTTTATAAGTTTAGATTTGAACTCCTACTTATGCATTTACAAAATGACCCATAATGCAATAATCTGTATTTTTTAATGATTTATAAGTTCCAAAACTCCAAAGATGCAAATACAACCAAATGGTTTTCATTTAAAGATATTGCACCCAAACAACCCACACTTATACTTTATTTGTCAAAATGTCTAAAAACCAAGTATAAGCCTCTTTCATGATTTATAAATCCTTTTATACCAAATATGCAAACTTACACAAATACTCACACATTTGATAAATAACAAGTGAAGCATGTTAATACTTTAAAATGGACGTTTTTTGGCATGTACAAAGTTTTCACAAAGTATCTTGAACTCACCTTGCTAGATTTAAGCTAAATCTAGGTTTTACCCCAATGCCGAGTTCCATTCGGTAAAGACTTTAGATCCTCGAGCTACACCTCTAGATCCATGGTGTAAGTCTTTCAAGAACACCTACATAACCTCCAAAACATACACAAGAACGAACCCAAGAGAGAATGAGAGTTGTTGGTGGAAGAACCCAAACCCTAGATTCAAGATTCAAGGATTAAGATCTTACCTTCACTTCTATGAACTCCAAAATCAACCAATAGCCTCTAGCCATACTTGTTTCCATGTTGTAGAGCTTCAAGAGACGAATCCATAGCAACTTGAATCACCCAAATCGGAGCATTATTGAGAGAGATATGGTTCAAATGAGAAAGATCCCGATTTTCGGTCTTTAAAACGCTGACAGAGGCTGACACCAGATATGGACGCCAGTTACGTTCGTAACTGGCATTGGTAACTCACGCGGCTCCCTCTTGACCACACAGACTCTGACGCTAGTTGTGAAGCTAGTTACATTTCGTAACTGGCATTTTAACTCACGCTAAGCACAAATCAAGTAAAAAGAGCTTAGGGCTACTTGTGAAGTTAGTTACGATTTGCTAACTGGCTTTGTAACTCACGCTAAGCCTTCAAGGAACTTTCAAACCACAAGCAAAGCCTTCAAGATCCTTGAGGAAATTGGATAATAGGTTTTTAGGAGGAAAAAGTTCGAAAAACCAAGTCAACAAAGGTGGAAAATGGTGGAGAGGATGAAGATCTTGAGTTTTAATCCGCAAGACTTGAATCTCTAGCTTTTAATATCTTAAAAACTCTTAAAGTTTTCGATTTTGGAGGAACAAATGCTTTTGGATGGATCAAGTGAAGCGAGAGGGAAGGGGAAGAGGAAAATTGAGTTTGGAAAAAAAATGAGGGTTTCTAGGGCAAAGAAAACGATTTTTAAGTGAATTAATGGGTTCCAATGATCAGACCCAGTTTTCTTCCCAAATACCCAGGCATGAAGGATTTTTCCCCAAGAGTGAAGAGCGATCTCCTTGGTGTGAAGCTTCTCCAGAAAAATTAATTACCTTGTTTCTCACCCAAGACATTAAACCAACAAAATACATATCAATAGTTACTCTAAGGTTGAAATATAATTATAAAACTCGAAATTATACGGACCAAAAATCTGGGTGTTGCATTATAGTCCTTTGACTTGAGATCATAGAGTTTGCTCTGTGTGAATGGCGTACCTTGATAACCGATTCTAGTCATTCTGTAATTAGGTGACATATATAAGAGAAAAAGTTTTGTTGAGTTTTATTAACAACCATGGAGCCTATTTATATACACATTTACATCTCATTAAGAAGGAAATAAATCAACCTCATTAATACTAATTAATAAAAAATATTGACAAATAATTATAAACAAAAGAAGATATTACAACATTAATGTAAAGGATCAAATCAACGATTGTTATCTTTGATTTGATGTAGGTGTATCTTTATCACTTTGATTTGATGTAGGTGTATCTTTATCACACCCCCGCAAGATGGACGTCCGTTGGGAAAGTCCAATCTTCGCAAGTAGTGCATAAAAACGTGCTTTTGGTAATGGTTTCGTGAGAGTATCTACGAGTTGGTCGTCACCAGTAATATGTTGAACTCGGATAGTGCCGAGTTGGACTTGTTCACGAACAAAATGAAAGGCCAATGCAAGGTGTTTCATGCGGGAGTGAAAAACAGGATTGGCAGTAGTGAGTGGCACCAAGATTATCATAATAAATGGCCGGTTGATGTGTTAGTGTAATACCAAGCTCGGTGAGCAAAGAGCGCAACCAAAGTACTTCGGCCGTTGTGTCGGCAATTGCTCGAAACTCTGCTTCAGTTGAGGAACGAGCTAAGGCACGTTGCTTCTTGGAGCTCCATGAAACTGGATTGCGACCTAGGTAGACTAAGTAGCCGGTGGTAGAAATGTAGTTATCTGTGTCTCGAGCCCAATCTGCATCTGTAAAAGCATGGAGTCGTAGAGGAGAATGACTGTAAAGTTGAAGACCATAGTGTGAGGTACCGTTTAGGTACGGTAGTAACCGCTTGAGAGCAAGCCAATGATCATTAGAGGGACAATGCACATATTGTGAGAGTTTATTGACAGCATAGGCAAAACCTGGTCGGGTGAATGATAGGTATTGTAAGCTGCCGAGGATGGCTCGATAATCCGTATGGTTCGGAATGGGTGAGGTTGTAGAAGATGTAAGAGGAGGATTTAGAGCTATGGGGGTAGATACAGATTTGGAGTCATGCATGTTATACTTTACTAGGAGGTCATGAAGGTATTTAGTTTGATTGAGAAAAAGACCAAGGGTATTTGGGATGACTTCAACACCAAGAAAATAGGAGAGGGGGACCAAGGTCTTTAAGAGAAAAACGAGCGGCTAGAATGTTAATGAATTTTGTTAGGTGGGATGGAGATGGACCGGTGACAATAATGTCATCAACGTAGACTAAGAGATAAATGGTGGCCTCACCATGTTGGTATAAAAAAAGAGATGGATTGGAGATGGAGTTTCGAAAACCGGAGGAGATGAGAAAGGTTTTGAGTTCGATATACCAAGCTCTTGGGGCTTGTTTAAGGCCATAAATAGATTTGTTAAGTTTGCAAACATAGGTAGAATTCTCTTTATCAACAAATCCGGTTGGTTGGGACATGTAAACATGTTCACTAAGTGTTCCTTGTAAAAAGGCATTGTTTATGTCAAGTTGGCGGAGGGACCATCCTCGACTTACGGCTAAGGATAGAATTAGACGAATGGTGGTAGGCTTTATGACGGGGCTAAAAGTTTCAGAGTGGTTAATGCCCGGGCGTTGGTGAAAGCACTTTACAACAAGTCGGGCTTTGCATCGTTCAATGGAGCCATCTGGATTATATTTTATGTGAAACACTCATTTACAACCAATGACATTTTGAGAAGCATGAAGAGGAACAAGGTGCCATGTGTTGTTACAGGTAAGGGCATCAAATTCAAGTTTCATGGCTTGACGCCATGTTGGGTCTTTAAGAGCTTGTGTGGCACTTGTAGGTGCATGAGGAGGAGAGAGAGAGACGTGATTAAGGTATTTAGGATTGGGTGAGACGAGTGATGATGGTACGATTTGGTGGAGGTGAGGATAGTGGAGAGTAAGATGGTGTGTTTGGATGGGATGGAGTTGTTTGCACCGTAGGGGAAGAAGTGGACATAGAATTATGTGAGGGTGAGGGAGGAGTATTAGCTAAAATAGGTGAGAGAATGCTAGAAGGTGGTGTTGGGTGGTTGATTGAGACGACATTATTATTGCAAATAAGAGGTAGAGAAAGAATGCACCACTCATGAGCATTTATATTAGGAGAGGAGGGTGGTGTGGAGCATATAGTAGAATAGGGAAATTGTGACTCAATAAATTTGACATGCCGAGAAGTGTAAACTTTGTTGGTGCGTGGATCGAGACAATAATAGGCACTTTGAGTAGGAGAGTAACCAACAAATATACAAGGGGTGGACTTAGGTTGCATTTTGTGGGAGTTGTATGGTTTTAACCATGGATGGTGGTATTAAAGAGTTTGAGGTAGGGAGATAAATTGTGGAGAGTAGGAGTAGGGAGACGATTGATTAGATATGTCGCGGTTGTAAAAGCATGGGGCCAAAAATTAAGAGGGAGGTTGGCGTGTGATAAAAGCGTGAGGCCCGTTTCAACGATGTGACAATGTCATCTTTCGGCGTACCCATTATGTTCGGGTGTATGGGGTGGGGAGGTGAGATGAGATATGCCATTAGTTAAGAGATTAGGAGTAAGTTTGAGATATTCCCCACCATTGTCGGAGAATAATTGAATAATGGGACGATTGAAGAACTTTTCAACTAAAGCGCGAAAATGTTGAAAGGTGGAAGCGGTGTCTGATTTTTGTTTGAGGGGGTATAACCAAATATATTTTGTAAAGTGATCAACGAAAATGACATAGTATTTAAAATTGTCATAAGAAAGAATGGGAGCCGTCCAAACGTCCGTAAATATTAGTTCTAACAGAGCGGTTGAGGTAAGAGTAGACTTGGAGAAGGGTAGTTTGTGAATTTTATTAATATTGCAAGCATTACAAGTAGATTGAAATGAAGAAAAATTTAATGGTACTTGACTTCCTAGGGTTTTAATAATATCAATAGAGGGGTGGCCTAAACGGTGATGCCAATTGGTGGGAGGAATGACCATGCTTGAGTGAACGAGAGGGGGTGAGTGGCTCCATTCATAGATGCCCCCTCTAATTGGCCCTTGGAGGAGAATGAGTCCCGTTGATCGATCCTTAATACAAAAAGAAGTAGGCGAGAATTGGACAAAAGCATTATTTGCGAAGCAAAATTGAGAAATAGAGAGAATGTTTCGAGATATAGATGGTACAAATAAAACATTAGAGAATTTTAATAATTTATGAGAGCTAGAGATAGAGAAATAACCAATATGAGAAATCAGCAAAGAGGAGCCATCACCAATGATGAGATCATCGGAACCGTCAAAAGGGGCATGTAAAGCCAAGTTGGCCAAATCATCTGTGACATGGTGAGTAGCGCCGCTATCCATGAGCCATGAAGATGAAGAGGGATTGACAAAGGTAGCGACATTAGCTTGAGGAGTGAACCGAGTGGTGGGGCGAGAGAGTCGGGTTGGGTTTGGACCGACGGGAGATGTGGGAAAAACTATGTGAGGGAAGAATTGTTTGAAGGTGGGGCATTGAGAAATGACATGACCTACACACCATTGACAGTTACCGAGATAAGGTTTTGAGGTGCGGTTGTTGTTGGTGGTGTTTGGGGTGGGAAGGAGGCCGGGGTTGGTGGTGTTGCGAGAGTAGGAACTATTTTGATTAGGACGATAGGTGGCAACATGAACAGAAGAGGGAAATGAAGATGGTTGGGTTTGATTCTTGAGAGTAATTTCATGGTTAATTTTCTCATGAAGGGCTTCAAAGGTTATAAGGGTGTCACGAGCACGGGTTGCATCAATGATGGGTTTGTAAGAATCATAGTCAACGCCTTTGAGAACTTTGGAAATGATGTCTTCATTGTCCATGGTTTTACCCATGATAGATAGTTCATTAGTATATGCTTTGATAGATTGCATGTATTCGGTGATGGTTTGGTTGGTTTTAGAGAAGGTGTCCAACCGGTCTTTAATTTGGAGAAGGAGACCACGGGAGGGGTTGGCGTAGGTGGTAGCAAGGGTGGTCCAAGCATCGTGAGTGGTGGTGGCATGAGCGACGAGAGGCACAATGGTAGGGGAGAGGGTACCGAGAAGGCTCCTGAATATGAGTTTGTCTTGGCGTTGCCAAGTATGGTAAGCCGGGTTGGATTCAATGGTGGTGTCTTTTGTGATGGTTTCGGGTGGGCAAGGGTGGGAGCCATCAACGAAATTGAGTAGGTCATGGCCAAATAGAATAGCTTGGATTTGAGATTTCCAAGATATATAGTTGGTAGGAGAAAGTTTGATGCCGTTGGAGAAGTTAATTAGAACAAAGGGTTTTGAAGGTTCATATGAGTTAGGAATCGTGTTGCCATTGCTTTCCATGATGAGAAATTGGTTGAAAAAAAAATGATCGAGGCTCTGATACCATATAAGAGAAAAAGGCTTGTAGAGTTTTATTAACAACCATGGAGCCTATTTATATACACATTTACATCTCATTGAGAAGGAAATATATCAACCTAATTAATACTAATTAATAAAAAATATTGACAAAATAATTATAAACAAAGGAAGATATTACAACATTAATGTAAATGATCTATCAAGGATTGTTATCTTTGATTTGATGTAGGTGTATCTTTATCAACATAATGGTTGTTGGGTATGACATGTATCACTAAGTAGTACTAGCATGGATCAAGATAGAATTTGTTCCTCTTGTATGATGACGTTGATTCCATGAGCCCCTCAATTGAATAGTATTGAGGAAGTGCATATATGTTCAAATAGTTAGTATGAGATATTGATATTGATAGTGTGGAATGAAAAGGACAAGTATGACTTGTTTTATTATAATAAGTGTAAAAGGACAAACATGCCCTTAAAAGATATGAGATCTTTTAAAAGGCATGGACTACTCTACAGGTGTGGGGTACATAATATTTGTTTATTATCCTTCCATAATTACACTTGTATAATTAGAGAAACATTGTGAGACAACGGATGTTGGTTGCAAGAATTGATCATTCGATCCAATCTTTTCTCCTATAGTCCACAAACTCTTATTTCAAGGATTTGGAGACCGTATCTAGCATTCGGGGAAGAAATAAGATATTATATCTTGCCTTAGGACATCAGCTGCATTAAGATGGCTTGCATGCATACCGTGGATACAACAAGTTGAGTTCGTTGGTTTAGATTCATACATGACATCAAAAGGTTGTTACTCGTTCTAGTAAATTTTTAGAACACATATCCTACTCTGTTTTGTATGGAACTTGGAGGAATTTGGTTTTTCTTCATTGAGTTTATGACTCTAGAATTCTAACAGTAACATACACATCGCTTCATCGATATCTCAAAATCCTTATTCTTTACCGCATTTATAGCTCTTCACGAGCTCGGTATTTAACTCGTGACATATGGATACATTTTTAAGAAATTACGTTGTTGGAAGACTATATTGTTTTCACATTTTATTATATTCATATACGATTTTAATAAAAACATTACAATTCATTAAACATAATTCACATTCAGAATATGCAACCATCGGTAACGTGTGTTTTGTTACTAGCATAATTCGGTCCCCGCGTCAGTCAAAAGACCAGTATCGACACCATGAATGCGCGTTTATCACAACCTCAATGATTTCAAAATACCTAAATCCTCTTTCCACCAAGTAATGTGTTGATAACTTAAACAGATTGATTTCTCTAGGTTTAAACCATTGTAAACCTCCCCGTTTTCTCACTAAGACGATACATCACACATATCACATCATGAATGTATTTTATGTTTATGGCAATGTAATAACAACGTTAGCACATCAAAAACATTTATACATATTCCATGTATCACTAAAAAAAATAACAAAACATTTATAATGATTTTGATGTCGACTTCGTTGAAATACACTTTCAAAACCACCACCATGATCATCTCTTTGTATAAATCATAAACCCATGTTCAGTATTGGTTTCGGTACCTATAACATTCCTACTTTCCACTCAAAGATGTACATCCTATACTCCACATGATAATACATATATAAAAATAAGTCATGCAAAGGATCATAATAACCAACTCAACCTACAGTTGAATCCTTAACCATGCAACAAAACTCTTAAAATAAAACATAATAGAATATTTGACAAGCATAGTTTGTCCCGTTCCGAACTTAAAACGTAATTGTGTAAGTATTCGAATACATAAACGAAATTGTTAACTTGAAATAAACAGCCAGCTCTAACACTATACCCTTGTCACCGTCTATTCATGAAATCATACTCGTGAGATGTATACAAGTATACAACTATCTCCGAATGCGGAACACGTCACCAAAGCTAGATCTTTAACGTGCTACTCTCTAACACTCAAGTCAACACGTGTCGCTAGTACCAACCCAACGAGAACCTGATGTGCATGACGACAAATCAAAAGGGTTACACTTAATGCCTGGTGAGCTCAAGAGTTTATAATATATTTGTAAACAGTAGAAATTGAAAGAGTGCTTGACCAAATAATAATTTCACAAATAGAATGACTCTTTTTATAAAAGCAACATCTTTCCCAAATTCAGAATTTTCGTAATGAAAGCTTTAAATCTAAATACCGTAGTAAATGAAAGCTTTAAATAAAATACCCATACAAACACAAAGTTTACATCTTTTACTCACTTAAAACGTGTTTAAATGCTTCAAATACCAAAATATCGACAAAGCTCCATAATCTAGAATACCAAATATGGTTAAGCCTCAAAGATTCACTATTACAAAATGTGAATAATACTTCATACCCCAAAATGCATCACCGAAATTAATGGATAAAACTCTAAACCCAAAACAACATCTTTCAGTGACGGGATGACCCGATTTACCACTAGTTGTGACAGGGCACAAAGGTAGGCCATGAACCAATGTTATAAGCGTCACATAAATGTCTGGTAGCCATTGACGTCAACCGAAGCCAGTATTATAGTCATTTGTGCACATAAGCTCTTGCCTCAAGAATTACACAATTTATCACAATGCCTATTCCAAGATGGTGAAAGGATGTATGGAAATTACACAATGCCAATTTCCTTCCGATTTATAAATAAGATAATACAATCCTTCACATAAATAAAGGATGAATTGGAAATTACACAATTTATCACAATGTCTGTTCCCAATAAAACAAAAGCAAACTCAAATTGTACAGCTTGAGAATCTCTCCCATTCATACACCATTAGACCGACTTATATGTTTATGGATCCATTACATTATAGTCATAAAATTACACGACACTAAATGAATGACTAACGCACCCAAAACGTATAATATATCAAATAATATGCCATAACTTCATATAACTCAAAACCCCGACATAGAGCAATTTAAATCGGACAAATGTCCACGAGACTCATTTTAATCAAAACCGAGCAAAGGCTCTATAACTCACACTTATGTGATTACGCAAAACATTGGTTGAGACAAACCATTTTCCAAATGAAATCATATTCATATATTTCCAAAATGCCTCATAATGCAATAACATGTAATTTCAACGGTTATACCAAATGCCTCAAAATGCCTCATAAAACCAAATGGTAATGCACCCAAATAACTGACACTTATGCTTCATTTATCAAAATGTATAAAAACTCAAGTATAAGCCTCTTACATGATTTATAAACTCTTTTATACCAAATGTGCAAAACTTATCCAAATACTAACATATTTGATAAATAACAAGTAAAACATGTTAATACTTCAAAATGGACATTTTTTTGCATGTACACCGTTTTCACAAAGCAACTTGAACTCACCTTGCTAGATTTAGGCTAAATCTAGGTTTTACCCCAAAAGCCTCATTCGAAGAGAAGTCCAGATCTGCAATCATCCACACTAAAAACCTCATCTAGTTCATACACAACCTAAAATATACCAAGAATATAACTACAAAATCTGATTCATATAAACCCTAGTCAAAAACCTCAAATCATCCAAAATACCCAAAGTTGGTCAAAATCCAAAATATGGAAGATACATCAAAACCAAAGCTCTAGGAGGTTAATATGTAAGGTTTCAACAAGAATCAAGGTTTATAAGGTTTAAATAGACTTACAACTCGTTTTTAGAAAAAACTCAAAAACTAGGTCAACGATGGTGAAGAGGTTGTTGGAGAAGATGAAGATGATAACATCGATCTTGAAGCTAAACTTGATATCTTGATGTTTGTATGTCTTCAAACACTTGAAGATGTCAATGAATGGTATGTCAAGTTTTTAAATCGGGTTTCAGTGAGAATCTAGAAAGTGGGTGGAAGCTCAAATGGAGAAGATGATAATGGTGAAAGTTTAATCATAATCCCTAGCTCTCGATCTCACAAAACCCTTGAAGAAATCGATTGGGAGTAATGGAGATGTTTGGAACATATTTAAGAGAGAGAGAGAGAGAGAGAAGTGGGTAGTAGAAGAAACAAATGAGAAAAATGAGGAAAAACAAGCAAAAACGTATTTAAAAGGGGTTGTTCAAATGCTCGTGAGCACGAGCTAAATAGGCGTGTGGCCGCGAGCAGGGTAAGATATAGTTTCTGCCCACTTTTTGGGTTTTCTTGCGGGCGCGAGCAAAATAGGAGCGCGGTTGCGAACAGTGTAAATTTCGACCAAAATGTGATTTTTGCCAAATGCGATAACCAACTCAACCAACATCCCGATACTTCTAAATGACTATACTAAGGTCAAAAACATACGAAACTTGAAATTATGGATACTAAAAATACGGGTGGTATAGACTCTCTCTCTCTCTCTTTCCGTCGTCCGCCTCGAAGGCTTCAACATAAATTAATGTAACTTAAGTAAATGCTTAGATATTTGAACAATTTATTGCATTTGTGATTGTGTTTTATTCCAACTTTGAACAATTTATTTTTATTTGTGGTTGTGTTTATTTATAAAATTAAATAGTATAATCATTTTTATTTTATTTAAACTTTTATAATTAAATGGATCAACCAAGGTTCAACCCATTTATTTATCAGGTTGGTTGAAAAAAAACATAAACAGGTCAACTCGTTGTAAACCCATTTAAGTAACATGTTAGATTCGGCTGGGTGAAAAATCTCAACCCATTTGATTAAATGGGTTGGGTTGGGTAGAGATTTTCGATCTGTTTAGTGAATGGATTAAACCCGAATTCAACCCAACTTGACCTATTGCCACCCCTGTCACAACCATACACGACCATGTCACGAAGTGCCTTAGGTCTCACTCGGTCTTGCAACATCTTGCCTAGGGCACACATGAAGTTGTGAAACTTGCCATATGGTATTGCACAATTAGACAACCTTCCATAAGTGTCTAGATCTTCTTCTTTCGACTTATATCTCTAATTTATATTTTATTGCTTCCCTGTTAAACCAAAACACTTTGTTCTTTTTGCATTCATTTATTTACGAGATGTATATCAAACATATATCTGAAACCCATGATTGAAAATCAATAGTGTTTAAACAAAATCTCTTCATTTCTTCTCTGTTTTTACCTACAACCTGTTAACACCAACATAGCCAAATCAATTGGCTTTCTAGTTACATACATGACTCCACCACACAACCAAACACCAGCTACAATCAAATATTACTTTTTTTAATAAAAAAACATCAAGATTACTAATTCAACAATAAAAACGAAAGATTAACATTGATCTTATATTTGATAGAACTTTCATCCTTGAACTTGTTGATACCCCTTCATGCATCATTTTCTTTAAATCTTCATTTTTCTCTTATGGTTTCTCTTTTGATTTTTGAGAGAGTTGGAAGAACAATGGAGTTGATTGTTTCTTGATTATCTATCTGATTAAGATAAATATATTGGAGTTTCAATCTCACACACCATCTTCTCGTAACTTTGGGCTACAATTGTCTCACATTGGAAATTAGGGGTGAGCATAACCAGGTATCCAACCAAATTTCATGGAACCAAAACCGAAGCCGCTAACATCGATTCTTTATATTTTGGAACAGGTTTCGGTACCCAGTACCCGGTTTCAGTTTTTTTTAATTTTTTTTAATATCGCATACAATATAAGTGTAATTTTAAGTCTATTATAAACTACAAAGTACCGGCTTAAATTAATAAATACAACAAATGGTCAAAATTAATCCGATAAAAATGTAATTTTAAGTCTATTATAAACGTACATAACTCTAACCTAAAAGATAATATAACTTTATTAGTAAATATGTAAACGAATTTTTATTTAAAAGTAGTAGGTAACCGTCGGTTTAGGTTCTTGGTACCCAACGAGATTGGGTACCCGGTCCCGAAACCGGTCCCAGTGGATAACGATTCCAAAAAAATGAGAATCGAAACCAGTCCTGTTCGGTTCCATATTTTAGAAACTGGAACCAATCGCATCGGTTCCAGTTCCAGAACGATTTTGTTTCAAAGGTGGGTACCCGGTTCCAATGCTCGCCTCTATTGGAAATCAACGTGTTTGGCCATTTCCCAAACATGTCCAAATATTTTATTAATGACATCTCAGCCCTTCAACTTATCCACGTTCATAGCTTGTCAACTGTAGCCCATTCTTTTGTGATGCTACAAATCTTCAACCTTCAATTAATTTGTTCTCGAAATCATATATATTCAAATAACTTCAGGTATTTCACCATCATTTTCACTTTACGTAACATTCTATAAAAACTAGACGGTAAAATCTAGTCTATGTAGTTACTGTGGATTTAAATTGCCACTTGTGGATTTAGGTTGCTGATTTATGTTCATCTCCTATTTGTATGTTCTAACATATGTCTTTAAAGCTCATACTTTTATTAACAATATTGCAATAGACTTGTCGAATTCCAAAGTACGAAATGTGGTTTTTTAATCCTTGATTTGTCTACATTTATCAAGATATTGTTGGAATCAACTATTATCATTTGTCACCATTTCAATCTTTATCGGTGACAATTATTTCAAAACTTCAATAAATGTATCAAGATCACGTTTATCATATTACTTTTACTAGTTTGTGTTATTCATAGTGCTATTCTGTATTATCCATGCTTTTATTTTGATAGTCGTTATATAATTCTATCTTATTCAATTATTCCGATGCTTTTATATTAAAATATATATATATATATATATATATATATATATTGGTAGTTTGTTTTAATTAAATATGTTATCGTGCGATAAATTATTAAAAGTTACCACTAATTAAATGATCAAAAGTAGAAGAATTGACATGTTTCGACCAAAAACTTCGCTTCCTCTACAACTTTCGCAAAATTTCTCTAGCCACTGTTACTGTAGATCATATCGCCTTTTGTTGTTATCATTTTAACCAGAACCGCAATTACTTTACGGCTAAAATCAGAATCACCATTTATATAGCTATTCAAACTTTAAAGACAATTTATACTTCTATTCAAACAATAACCGTAACACTAAAAAAAAGGAAATTACGCATGTAATTAAGATCAGTCTTAATCAATGCTTTAATTAAAGCTTGATCACGAGTTTGTCCTGGATTTAACAGACATATATCGTCAAATACTTAAAATACCCGTTTCGTTAATACTTTAAAAACCTAATTTCTTTTTGTTTCTTTTGAATAAAAAGAAATAGATGGTGGATGTTTCTTGAAATTGTACTTCAAATTTGTTTATATATATATGGAAATGGTGAAATGGAAAAATTCAAAGTCTTTTTAGGGTTCAAACCACAAACGCCAAAAAGATATTTTCAAAACATTTCAATCCCCCCACAAAAAATTTATTCCCCCGCGCCCCTCTTTTTCTCCCCCAAATTGAAATTCAATTTCCATTTCAATTTCTTGAAAAAACCCATAAAAATCTTGAGAGACGAATCCAATCTTTGTCTTCCTCTTTGTTCAATTTGTGCAACATCCCCCTTTTTAGCGTACGATTGACGCCCAAATTTCCAACCTACAATTCACATATGAAGAAGGGAACTAAGCGAAAGACTGCTGCGGCGAGCCGTAAGGATGAAGCTGCTTCTACTTCTGCAGAAGCCGCCGCCACCACTACCACCACCGCCGCCGCCGACGAACAGCAGCAGCAGCAGAAACCCACGAAAGTTGTTCGGAAAACAAAGCGTACAAAGATTTCGAAACCTGAATCAGAGCCTGAGTACTTCGATGAGCAGCGTGATTTGGTAAAAATTATGTGTTTCTAGTTAAATTTGTGTTTTAATAAAAGGTTTTTGGTCAGTAGCCACTGCTAATTCAACATCGTAACTGATTTAAGATATAAGATCTATGGGTGATTTGTTACACAAATCGATTCAGCTCAAATTAATCTTCTTAATATGTGTGCATTTTTGTGTGTGTTAGGTAGTGGATTATCGTCTGATTTATTGCTAAATTTGTATGCTGTTATAGATTTAAATACCGTATGCTTCTTATATGAAATTGGTTTTTTTTTGAAGGTTTAATTTAGTTTTCAGAAATTTCTCACAAATCCATATCAACATTGCATATTTCATTGATTTGTTCTTCATGTTTTTGAACCAAAATTCTCCCATTTCTTGTTTGTTGCATTTAGTTGTTTCAAAAACATGATGTTTGTTTTTTATTTTGTCAAGAATCATAGTTATGGTTTTCGTTTCTTATGTTTTATTGGTTTTTTTTACTTAATTGTTTTTGGCTTTTTGCAGGAGGACTTATGGAAGCAGGTCTTTCCTGTTGGAACAGAGGTATGTATCAGCGTTTATGTAGAAAATTCTAATTTTGTTAGGGGCTGTTTGGCAGTTGCTGAATGGTTTGGTGCAGAATGATTAAGAGGCTCTTATGATATAGTGCAAAATGAAATATAATTGTTTGGTAGTTCAGGATGTAATTAGGGCTCTTAATGGTTCAGTGAGGTCTTTGATACAAAATAATTGATTCAAAGGGTTTTGGAACCGTTAAGAGACAGGCTTATTTTTTTTTGCCAAACAGGATTCACCTCTTAGCATTCAGAGACTGCTTCTTAATGAAACTGTTAAGAGCTAAACAAACAGCCCCTATTAGTTTTGTTATTTTGTGTAAGCTACTCATCGGCTATGACATTTTCATGACAGTGGGACCAGCTTGACTTGCTTTCTGAATACAAATGGAATTTCTCAAATCTAGAAGTGAGTTACTTTGCAATACTAGCTTTAATCTTGAATACACCTTTTAGTTATTCTTTTTGTTGGAACTTATGAGAAATAAAACTAACTAAGGTTTAAATGTTCTGTTAACTATTCAGAAAGCATTTGAAGAAGGTGGGGTATTACATGGGAAGAAAGTCTACCTCTTCAGTTGTACAGAACGTAAGTAGTGAATTTGAACTCATTTATACATTTCTAAAACCAGATGTTTGCATAATGAAAACCTAGAATGTTGACTTGATATCTTGACTTTTTTAACTGGTTGGTTGATGATGATGTTATTATTCACATCCTAATCAAGAATTTCAAGGGTCATGGCATGCATTTTACTCTTTTGTTCGCAGGTTTCTTATATCAGTTGTTTTTTTGTATGTTGCAGCACAATTGCTCTTTTTTCAGGGTGGATCAAAAGTAACCTGCATACCTGTAGTGGTTGCGGTAAGTAGAATGAGCTTCTCTTTTTTGTTACTGTATACACATTTCAAGCTTTGCATGCATACCAAGGGCGATATATATATATATATATAGGTTCAGGGGAAAACCTCAAAAAAAGAGAACTAAAGAATACTCTGGGAGCCTTCCATCTGGATGGTATGCACAAATGCATACGGGTACTTTGTAACATGCATTTGTGCATATGCACTAGTGTATAACTTGCACTTGTGCATAGAAAAAAAAACTTCAATCACTTGTATGCATTTGTGTGTATACCGTCCAGATGGAGGGATCTTGGGGTGTTCTTTAGTTTTCCCTTGAACCTCCCCCCCCTCTCTCTCTATATATATATATATAAAATGTTGTGGGGGAGTATAAATTCCTTTGGCATGAGATGTAGTGGTAATTTGTTCTGTTGGTTCCATGAGGGAGGAATGCCTGTATAAGAAGTAAAGCTGATTCATACCCGTCATTTTGTGTCAGCTAATTGTGTTTTTCAGCAGCTTTTGGAAACATTTCTCGTCTGTTTTTAAAATGAAACCTTGACGATTAAACAACTACTCACCTTAGGAAGTTGCTTTGAAAGTCCTTTTTTTATTTTCTCTTTACTTTCCCTTCAAATAAACTTCCATGAAGTTCTTATCATGATTGATGTGATCATATTAATCAACAGAATATCTACTTCATGAGTTGATATTCTGTTGTAGTTTACTTAGATTTTGCAAATGTTGCTTTCAATTGATGGAAACTAGTTGGGAAGTGCTCAAATAATCATTCTTAATAACATTTTTGCAATTCCCTTCTTGTCGACATTTTTTAGTTTCTATCTATATTTATTTTTTATACCATTGAGCAGGTTGTATCTCCATTTCCACCTTCGGATAAGATTGGAATTAACTCCGTACAAAGGGAGTCTGAAGAAATTCTTGACATGAAACAGATGAAAATGGATTGGGTTCCATATATCCCATTAGGAAAACGGTATATTCATATTTTCTTTTATTTGAAAGACTTTTTTTGATGGGTTCCATTTATTAGTGTTTGTTATCTTGTTGGTGGTTACATTGATATAAATCTCATTGTTGCAGGGGTTCATCGGTTGAAAGACTTAAGTCTCAAATCTTCATATTAAGCTGTGTCCAAAGACGGTATTCTTTCTAACTAAAAATTCCATTTGCATGTTTCTCAGATTATTTTCTTGAATTTTATGTTCTTATATAAATTTAACTTATTTTCTTGAATTTTAGAGAATTTTATATTATTGTTTAGTATGAGAGGAATGATAGGAGTTTTGGATTCCAATATTTTGCTTAAGTTTGCATTATGGAATATTTAGTATCATTTGAAAAACATTCAGTTTTCTTTTGTTTTACAGAATTTGGGTTTATAGCCTTAAACAACTGCTATTGGTAAAACAATTTGCAAAAGTGTTCAGCTTATTGTAGTGTTATTTAGGAGCCAATTTTCTATTTTGTGGTTTATTTGCATTGAGGAGCCAATTTTTTATTTTGTGGTTACCCATTCCTTGAATGTCAGAGTAGATAATTATCTTGAGCAAATGTAAGGGGCTGTTTGGTTGGTCTTCCATTAAGTGCTGTATGGATAAAGCTGTCTGTGTGGATTAATCTGTCTGTATATATTAGGAAGGTTTATGTTTGGAAGGGTTTTTTCATAGATGGAATGAGCATGTTTTTTAATCAGTAAGGGCAAGTTTGAAAAAAACTCCGCTTTCTGCATAAAGCTCCACCCTAGAAGCTTATTGAATAAGCCACTTTCTATATCATTAAGCCACTACCAAACAGTCATGTATAGCTGACCGAGTAAGCTGTGAGTCCCATTAAGCTGCTAACAAACAGCCACTAAGTCTAATGGGAGTTGAGGATGTGGCTTCCTTTATTATTGCTATTCAATGTTTATTTTTATAGTTTTCTTGTCTTCTGATTGGTAGATAATATTGTTCACTATCTGTTTTTGATTCAGGGCTGGTTTAAAACATTTGAAGCTGGATCGTGTTAAGAAGTTTGAATACTGCTTACCATGTAAGTATATATATATATATGGATTCATTAAGGTTCTCAGTTTTTCTTTGCTTTACCCACCATCATGCTTGCAAAGTTGAAAAAAGAACACCAAAATGTTTTATATCAAGTGATTTTAAACAATTTCTAATGGTTAACTTTGCAACAACATTACAAATACGATGGCTAGAATAATGTGCATTTAAATCTGTAGAGCATTGTTAATAAAAGTTTCTACTTTTTTTGCAGATTTTTATCATCCTTTTAAAGAAGATGAGACAGAACAGAGTACTATTGTGGATATCATGTATCCAATTGAACCAAAGCCTGTAAGTTGCTTTTGGTACCTATACGTTTTGCTTCTTTAATTTTTTTCACCAGAATTTTTGCAATGAGTTTATCATTTCCATCTGATATCATTGATCTATTTATTCCATAACTTTTGGCTTTGGTTAGCACTACTTATTTGCTGTGTTTCTTTTGGCTGAATCTCTATAGGTTGTCTGTGAGTTCGATTGGGAGATGGATGAACTTGAGGTGAGCCACAATCCCTTTTTCTCAAAATAGTGTTTGGCTATCGTTAATGTGCTTTGAAAATTATTACTGTTTTACAAAATTATGATGAGTTCTTGTATGAATCAAAACGCATTCCGACCTTTTGTCATTCATAAGGTTAAGATTTTGGTAATACAACATAGTTTCTATAATTCTTTTTATATAAAAAATGAAATAATATTTGTCAAATAGGTTTTGATTTCATTACCCAATGAAAACCGAGTAGATTGTTGACATTTCAAAAGAAATTTAAACAAAATATAGAAATGCAAGTTTTATTGAACGACCTTGGATAATAATTATGACTGAAACTTGTGAACTTGAGGTCGTAACTCGTAAAGAAGTAATCATACAGTCATCCTTTAGATAATTATGGAAAAAATGGTTTCAATCTTTATTTTTTTTAGGAATTTTCTAATGAGCTCATTGCTGCGGAGGAGTTGTCTGAAGATCAGAAGGATGCTTTCAAGGTAAACTTAATTCACTATCTGTTTAATTGTCTTTATATATAAAGTATTTGTTGATAATATTTGTTTTTTATAGGAATTTGTGAGGGAAAAGGTTCGAGAAGGAAAGAGAGCTAATCGTGAGGTAGGTTTATTGTTGTTTTGTTTGGATATTTGGTCTATATGATCTACTTGAGGTTGGTTTTCAGCTTTGTGTTTCTTGACATTTTGTAGGCAAGGGAAAAACGGAAGAAAGCTCGAGAGGAAATGAGTCAAGAGAAAGTGGCTGCATTTCAGAACATGCGGTTTTATAAATTCTATCCTGTTGCTACGCCTGACACCCCTGATGTCTCCAACGTCAAGGTTTTATTATTTTCCTTTCATTTAATCTAATATATGTGTGTGTGTGTATATATATATAGCGGGAGGTTTAGGGGAAAATCTCAAAAAGAAAGAGAAAATTGAAGAACAACCTGGGAGCCCTTCATCGGGATAGTATGCATTTGTGCATAGACGGTATGCACAAATGCATACAAGCGTTTTTTCCCTATGCACGAGTGCGTATGCACATGTGCATGTTACAAATTATCGGTATGCATTTGTGCATACCGTCCAGATGGAGGGCTCCTAGGGTGTTTTTCAGTTTTCCCCTGAATCTGGCCCTATATATACATATATATATATATATATATAGAGGGAGAAAGAGAGAGAAGTTCAAATGCAAACTCAAATTTGGTTGCGAACATGAGGAGAGCGCAACATGTGTCCCATTCAGTCTGAATAACGAATGTGAAGTTCATACATTATTCAATATGGATAACATGCATTCAGTGTGAATAACACAACATTCAGTCTGAATATGTTCGGACTGAACGGGACACGTGTCGCGCTCTTCTTTGTCCTCATGTTTACAACCAAATTTGAGTTCGTTTTTGAACCCACCCCTATACATATGTATATTCTTTTGTGACTAGTGAAACTTGACATTCTATCAACACATAAAAATTGCAACTTGTGGAACTCCCAAGCTAAACCTACAGTGTTGCACTTGATTAAGATCATACATATTCTATATTTTTAAAAAGGTTATTTTAGATGCTTGGTTCAAATGTTGCAATTCTTAATCAAGATTCCCTTTAATTTGGCCATGTTTGGCAACTTTAACATACTTATTTTTTAAAAGTTTATTGAAAAAACTCGTTTGGTAAGCCATAAACTAGTTTTTTGAAAAACCGCTTTGGATAGCCATATCAATAAGCTCCATGTGCATTTTTCATTTTCTTTCCAATCATAAACCCTTGTATTTTTTACATAAATGACCGAAAACCTTTTCTGTGAGGCCATTTTCTAATCAAACGTCACTAGTTTATCATTTAACAACTAGTTTTTCAGCCAACAACTAGCTTATTACCTATAGTTTATCAAACATAGCCTTTAATCAATCAATTCTCTTACCTGTCATTGAAGGTTATTTCAGACTATTTGTTTTTGGTTTTGATCCTTTAGATCAGGTTCAGGGGAAAACACCAATTTTTTTTTTGAAAAACATCTTGGGAGCCCTTCATTTGGATGGTATGCACAAATGCATACTGGTAATTTGTAATATGCATTTGTGCATATGCACTAATGCATATATATGTAATGGTGGATAGAAAAAAAAATAGCTTCAATCGCTTGTATGCATTTGTGCATACTGTCCTGATGGAGGGCTCCCAAAGCGTTATTCAGTTTTCTCTTTTTTTAGCGTTTTCCCCTTAACCTCCCTCTTGATCCTTTGATGTAAAATTACCTATTAGATTGATTTGATCATCAAAATTCCATCATGTTATTCATGTTTAAAGGGTATTTTAGACATTTGATCGAAACTTTGCAATTCTTACCGGATAAAAAAGAAAAAGAGTATTTGGTTAACCATGTGTGTTTTTGTTGCAGTCTCCATTCATAAATAGGTATTACGGCAAAGCACATGAAGTACTCTGAGCGGAATCCTATTGTCCTCTATGCTTCTGAAGATTACCGTTAAGAAACATGCATGCCGCCTTGAACCGCCACACATCCACCCTAATAGAAAGAAGGTTCATGGAACACATACATTCATAGTTAAAAGAGATTGTTGTAGATGGTGGTTAGCAAAAGGGGTTTGTTTGTGTATCATCATGACTTGATATATTTGTAGCTCTAGGAATTTTGTTCTTCAAATTTTGAAATTTACTACTTAGGCTATTTCAGCCATCAACACTCATTTGCTTGTTAAACCAAAAGTAGAGATGGTTGTTCAATCACAACCTCAATGAACAAGTTTATTTAATTAAAGAGAATTGGACCTATTTCCTTGAAAAAGTTAAAGAGGGTGTTGTGTGTGTATATATATACAACTGAAAAAGGATAGTGTGAGAATAAGAGTTGAGATGGGAAACGTAAAAGGGATTTGGACTTTTGATAATTTTTAATCTTAGACTAGTCTTGTGAGTTCTTCTCATAGGAGTTTTTCTGGTGTATCTTATTATTGTTGATATTTTCAATTATGATTGATCTAAGGATGGAGATTCCTTTCTTACTCTTTTTGATACACCTCTCCTATCAAGAGAAAAAAAACCCAAAAACACTAAAAATAATAGATTAAGTGCTTTGATGGGAGCGAATCACATATGTGCCAGAAAAGAAACCAAGGCTCCAAAAGGGATATAAATGAAAAACAAGGGAGATAGAGAGGAACCAACCACTAGGGAAGGTTCCAGACAACCCGAACCCGAGCAACATTCAGGGAGGCCTTAAGGCTCAGGCTAAGAAGTCCAGACCAGATGTCACCAGAGATGGTCTTGACCACCATATCATAGATCTTCTCTTATCACTATAGCTTTCCATTTTCAATGGAATACATCTCTATATACACTTGAGATCATGTGAGAAAAAAAGATGAATTAAACCCTATTTACACTTGGGATTATGTGAGAAAAAAAGATTTTTCTGTGAGATGTGAAGGTACATTTATATTGTGTAAAATTTATATTACATTTTGTGAAAATGATGAAGGTTATATATCTAAATTGTTAAAGGAAAACATAATAGAACAACAATAAAGTAGAGAGAAGAAAACTATCGTCATTCTCATTAATAATGAACTCTTTAAATAAGGATTAAATTGCAATGAAAAGGAAATATATAATATGGTAACTAGAATAATTAGGAGATATTCCCTCAATCATTTCCTATTTGATGAAGGCACAATATCCTTCAACACTCCCCCTTGTGCCGAGTCAAGGGAATGATGGTGCACTATTGTTGCCTCGCTAAAACCTTATGCCAAAATAAAACCCAGTGGGAAAAATACAAATAGGACGAACGAAAGAGTACAACGCACCAGTTTCTTTGCAATACATCGACTTTTCTTTTGGTCTAATATTCTCTCATATTCGTACATTAATCATGAGAGTTAAGAAACAAAATGGTATATAAACTGTTGCCTCACTAAAACCTTACACCAAGGAATAAAACCCAATGGGAAAAATAAAACCTTGGGTGAAGGAAAGAGCACAACTTACCAATATTACACATATAGTAGACTCCCCCTTTTTGTCTACTACTCCCCCTGATTTGTACATTAATCAACGGAGTTTGGAAAGTCTCAGTATTCCAATACTTTCTTATGTTTTCCAGATATGATTTTAGTTGATGATTTGGTAACCAAGTATGTCACATTCTCCTCGCATTTGTTTGATTCACTCGAATATAGAGTAGAGTTATGTAATTGCTGATTATATATAAACTTAAAGCAGAATATGCTTTGTGTTATCATCCTTAGTGTATTGTACTTCATTTCTTTGATACATGATGCATTATTTTCATATATGCAGGTAGGATATCATGAACTCAAAACATTAGCTTCTCTAACATGTGTAATGATAGTCCTTAACCATGTACACTATTGAATAGTCTCATGTAGAGTAATATTCTTGAAATATTTCGAAGAGGTAGCTACAAGGATTTGCCTAGTTTACTTCCAAGCAATCAGCATGTTCCCTAAGTTAATTCCTTATCCAATTTGGAAATGAGTTTTGTATGAGTCAGATAGATAGTTGTATCGACAAAGACATATCAAGAAAATATTTTATGTTTATCTATAAGTGCTGGTACTTTTGCCTTTCACATTCAAAATAGGTATTGAAATTCCATTATCGATCCCATTTTTTATTTGTAAGGGAAATATAAGCCCACATCAGTGGTTCCAAAATATTAATTTAATAACATTCCAATGACGTTGCGTTGGCGCTGAGCTAAATCTAGCTAGCGAGTTCATTGAGAGATACAATACATGGCCAAGTGTATTGTTCTAAGTACAATAATGCGCCTATTGTACTCAAATAAGGAATTCCAGCTCCCAAAGCCTCTTCGTCATCATCCTTAAGATGAAATGGATCTTTCCTTTTATCCAAAATTTCGACCGGTCATGGGAGTGCTAGCCGAATATGCTTTGTCCATATTAATCGCCTGATTATTTTCTAGACATATGCGATCGGTGAATTAATATCACAAACTCGGTGTCCTAGATTGAGTAAATACATAAAACCAAGTTTTCCCAAGATCTTTCATCTCAAATTCAGATTTTGAATAGATTAAAGTTTCCTAAGTTTTCAGTATGTATTATGTCCATTACGTTGACATATAGATCTATGATTGAACATCTGTAACTCGTTTTCTTTATAAATACGCATGGGCACAGTTCATCATTCTTATATCCCTTCCCAATCAAGTATTCACTTAAGCAGGTATCTATATCCGCCTGTGAGCGTTTAAAATTCTTTACAAACGCATTTCGTGGTTTCTAGTAATATAATGTCATCAAGCACTTTTATATATCGCTTAATCTAGATCCCCATAGATATATGCAGTAACCACATCCATGAGCTGCATTTCCCATCCTTCGGAAATTACTAGGCTAATTAATTAGCAGAACGTTATAACGTCCATCACGAGAGAACAAGTCTTCTCATCATCAATCCATGGCGTTGGGAGAAACTTTGCGCCAAAGGAGAATTTTATACATCATGACTTAATTATTCTCATTACGCTTTTCTGACAAATAATTATCTATGTCCAACGGGCTTTACACTTGGTGGGGTAGCACTACCTGACCAAATACCCGTTTATTTGTCAAATATAATTCTCCTGGATTGCTTTTATTTATTTAGGTCAATTTGCTCTTTGTTGACATTGTTCAATTGAGCATGGTTCGATGTTATCGTGCTCGATCATCTCATGAGCATCAATATATGTGAATATATCATCAATGAGTATGTATGATCTGTCCATCGACTCATATGTACTCTCATAATTCATTTGAGATTTCTTTGATCTATGGAATAAATATTAACTTCGGAGCGTCCTCCAGTAATGATTCATAGACATAGTTTTAGTTAGAGACAATCTCATGAGAGTTTTATGTATTGATGATAAATCATTGTGTCTTACTCTTCTTTTCCTTTACTTGAGTATCTATCGAACCAAGTAGCCTCCCCCATTTCCTTTTGGGAGCTACGACCTCAACCACACCTCCACCATGCGTGATTGCAACGCACTTTCCAGTGGCACATATATTACACAACCAAACATGCATAAATGTAAAATATCAGACTTATATCCAGTTACCAACTGGTACGCATGATATTGGTTGGCTAGTAGTGGGTCAAAAAACAAATGAGTAAGGCTGCATGTAATATTTGCATAACCCCAAAAAAATGTGGGTAAATTGGTGCGCATAACCAATAACCTATATACCATCTATATTCTTTTGATGACAACTTCTATGAGACCATTTTATGTATACCCATGGGGTATAGGAAACTCTACATTGATCCGAATACATATGCAATAATAATCAAATCCTTATGATGTAAATTCTTCAGCATTACAAGTCATATAAACAGGGAGGTGAGCCCTTAAATGTATAGCTGGTGCTTGGAGTGCAGCATTTCACGTGGACAATAATGCAACATGCATTCACTGTGTCGAAACCAGAACCATAAAATACTTTAATGGCCCGCATTCTGGTTGTTTATGTCCATAAATATTACCTTGTTATTCATTGTAAGAATGAAATATTTTTGTATTATGTCCTTAACTTTAGGATGATCTCATTCCTTTCTTGGCTAAGGATCAAGGTTTATTATAATTCTAGGTATTCGAGATGACTTATTATAATGTTGGTGTTACTTCTTGTGCTGCAGAAGTCAACAGTTGCAATTTGGTGATTGCCTCATTTTGCCTTTTACTCGAAAAACAATGTGTCAATGTGTATTTTTCAATACATAGATCATTATGCCATGACCATGGTGTTCCACGTGGTCATATCGAAATATATATGCATCATTGTTCTAAAGTTCTTTATTAGTGACAAAATATGTTTTAGATGACCTGGATAATCTACTAGTTTGACACATTAATTTCTCTAATATATGTTCCTTTCATATCATTAGAGTTGATGTACATACATACCCATTTCCATTCTTATATTATGATTTCCAAATTATACGAATATCTTAACAAGGTTCTATTAACATATTGCTTTAGTGACTATTAATTCTATACAATTAGTCATTAAGGAGGTGACAGTTCATCGTCTATGAATTTGGTTGGAGGTTTATAGACTAATAATTTAATCAATATTAGTCTATCTTTAAAGATTGTGTCGGATGTCCTACAAAAACACTCAAGTTCTCCTCGATACATTCCAATATGGAACGAAGAATATTGGGAGTTTTATATTTGTAATTTTGATGTATTTCTATACATTTATAATAGTTAAATATTTGGTTTTTCATCAGCAAATGAAATTAATTTAATACTTAAAATAAATGCCAAATAAACTTATGCTCAATCAATCTTAAATTAATTTGATATAGTTCATTATCTTTTAGGCAGTAGTTGCATTTCTGCTCCAAAAATTGTAAAACCCTTTTCGACTCTTGTCATGACCCTTACCGTTTCCATGGTTAATTTGGCGATGGGGTGTATAGATATCACCTATGTGAAATTGCCTTTAAGTCACTGTCCTTTGGAGTGGTTCCACCTCTAACACTTTCATTATTGACCTCGTTATATCTCTCAACCACTTACAGTAGGTTGATGAATTTATTTAAAGGTTATACTCTAGCTCACATTAGTTCATTAATATGATGAAAGGTGGAAATCTTCTATGAGTTCCTTGCCATGAAGATTGAGATGCATTTTGAGACACAATATATCTTTATTGAAATCAATCATTTTCTTGTAATCGAGTGGGTTTCATTCCACTATATGATTAGTTCGGAAAGTACATAGTAATAGGTACTCCTGATTTTCCTTTTCAGGGCGTCCCACTGTTCTTAGGGGATTCTAGTTAATGATTTTCCCTATGAAGTTGTGACTAATGCATCGTCTCAAAAATCTCAAGACATTTACTTGTATTTTAATAGGTGATTTTTAGGGTCAATATGTTTTGATGAGTTTTACATATTTGTCTATCTTATGGTACTCAAGTTTTTTCGAGTCCAAGTAGTTGTAAATAATGAATAATATATGTTTTTCTAAAATCATGGTCTATAATCATTTATGTTATGCATGATATTTCATTATCATAATAATATTGGATTTTTGTTTTTTAAATTTTGTTGATAATACTTGATCATTATTTAAAATTTACCAAAGAAAATCACTCAATTTATTGGATTTCCAGGTAGTAGGGGAATCACATGGATTTCTTAAGTCCCTACAAACCTTAGGGCTATTTACACCCGTTTGTCAAAATCTTTCGATATCTTATGACTAATCATAAAGTTGCATTTTTGAAGCTTTTGACAAGAGGCCAAAAGGGATATGAGTTTGGCATATAAAGCCAATTTCAAAGTTTTAATACCTTAATAGTATTTTAAGAGATTTTGATAGAAGACCAAAACATTATGGAGGTTGGAAGTGTAACTTCCAATTATTTGTTAAGATAATAATGAGTAGGAACCACAATTAATCAAGATAACCATTTGAATAATATTTATTAAAATTTTAAAAATAAATTAGCTTTTGGCAAAAAAAAAAAAAAAAAACGATAAGTTTTGGAAGTTGAAAGTGTAACTTATAAAAGTTATTATACGATTGAAATTTTGAGTAGGAACTCACAATTAGGATACACATTTAAATTTTATTATAGTAATCATGAATTAAGATAAACATAATTATACTAATTATGAATTAAGATAAATAAGTCTAGATCGTTACAACAGGGGGCCTAAATTAATTTACAACATAGTTTATATTGATAGGCAAGATCATATGAATAATCAAAAACAAAAGCTTAAAAACAAAAACGAAGGATGAGTCTTAAATATAGGTAAAATGAGGCTTAAATATAGGTAAAATGCCAACCACTCAAATAATAGGAAAAACTAAGGCCTGTTTGTTTTTTCAATTTTACCTCTTAATGACCACTTATCACTTATTCATTCAGACGTTTTTAAATTCAGACTGTTTGTTTTTTTGTTTTTCTCAGAGCCTCTTAAGTCTGAAAATCATCTGAAAATAAAGTGGTAACCTCACCACTTAATTCCTCTTATTTGCGTACACCCACATTGTTAGGGATTTATAAATCAATTATTGATTCGTATTTCGTACTTCAGACGTCAAAACAAACCGTCTAACTGATTCAGATTTCAGACTTCAGCACCACCTCTTATAAATCAGAAGTGAAATCAGACTTCAGACTTAAGCACCTCTTAAAAAACAAACGCTACCATATTAACATAGAATGCACGGTTTCCTTAATCACCATCAAAAATCAAAGAAACCCTAAATACATTCTCATATTCACCGCACACAAAAGCTCAACTTCAGCGGCCACAAACCAAGCAAAAACCCTACGGTTAAACACTAATAAACATATGCAAATTAAATTTTAATGTTCGACGATCATGAGGCTAAGGTTTCTGTATATTATTTTTCCTTCTCTTCAGTCTTCTATCCTAATCTGAGTATTTATCTGGGCGATTAGATCTTTTATAGAAAAATAAAATATACTTTTTCTTTTGTGGTGAGAATAAAATCAAATAATAGCTTAAATGTATAACTATAACCCACCTGGTGGTGATTTAAGAGTCTACAAGTTGTTTTATCCTTAGAGACAAGATTATTCACTGAATAGAGATAAAAAAATGTAGAGAGACAACAAGTTTTGGTAATTTCTCGATAGTTTTTTTTTGTTTCATATAACCTTAACAACAAAATAATCTATATAGAGTTACTTGAATTGCAGAATCGGGAAACAAACCTGTTAGCGAGGCAGAATGGTCGATGCATACTTTGATTATCTTCATAGAACGTACGTGCTGATAACGTGTTAAAGGAAAACAGAATAGAACAACAATAAAGTAGAGAGAAGAAAACTGTCGTCATTCTCATTAATAATGAACCCTTTAAATAAGGATTAAATTACAATGAAAAGGAAATATACAATATGGTAACTAGAATAATTAGAAGATATTCCCTCAATCATTTCCTATTTGATGAAAGCACGATATCCTTCAACATAAATATGTTTATTCATCATTTTCTGTGAAGTCGGACACCTCCCCATGCTTTCACACAGTATGAAATAAAGCACCTTCCTTTTATGATATGAAGGCTACATTTATCACTGTTCTAATCGAAAATGACATTTGGCACGGCTAGACCCTATATACACGCATATGTATATCGTTATATGTATAGGTTCAAATGAATATACTATGTAGGTTGGAGTGGTGAATTCTTTTAATCGTTAGATGGATTTGTTCTAAAACATGTGACTAAAAAAATAGCTATAATAATATTTTTAAAAAAGCAGTCCTTCCTATTTTTTTTTATTTTTTAATTTGACATTCACATCTTCTTCTTCTTCTTCTTCTTCTTCTTCTTCTTCTTCTTCTTCTTCTTCTTCTTCTTCTTCTTCTTCTTCTTCTTCTTCTGATATTTTAAAACTATGTATGGAAGTGGTAATAAAGAAAAAAAGGATCGTGTCTGAATGTTTTGACCAGTTAAAAAAGGTTTAATTAGAAACCGATTAATTGTTTATATGACTATTTTTTTTATTAAAAAACATGTGAAGCTTCTACATTGTACGATGATATTAAAACTTAAAGTGGATTGAACTTTAAGGTTCAAATATAATTGATGTTTATCAGTTAAATATTTTGGGCTGAAGATTAGGAATGTATATATTGTAACTAGTTATATGGGTATAATAGCCCAAGTTGGAAATTTTTAATAAATGGATTCTTTTTATTATGGGCTTTTTTGAGTTAGGGTTAAAGCCCATTTATTTAATTTTGAGGGTTTAGGAAGGAATTCCCTAAAACCCTTTCATTTGGAAGAAAAACAATTTAAGGTGTATTATGTGTGTCCAAGAAGAATAAACGTGGAGAAGAGGAGAAGAGTGAAGAATCATAAAAAGTTTGGGAGAATAATCTTGGAGAAGATTATCATTTGCAGGTAAACACTCATCTTCTTATTTAGAACCTCCATCTTCTTGTAATGGGGTTTATTAATGGTGGTTTAAGGCTCTAGGTTATTTGTGTTAGTTTAATTTGGGAAAGGGTTGAATGATCTATTCTAAGTATTGATCATTGAGCTCTTACTTATTTGGTAAAGAAATATTGGGGTTCATGGAGTCTTCTCCTTACTGGATTGAATTCCTAATTTTAACTCCATTGATGATAGTTCAAGTTTAGGATTTGGAAATGAATGTTTTAATCTTTAAATTCTTGAGTAGTATGTTTTGGGTTTAAAATCATGATTTTCTATTTGAGAAATATTGGATGGAATCATGTATGATGATGAGTTTGAAGTTATTACTTAGTTCAGACCATCAAATACATCGAATATTATGTTCTTAGGCCTTAAATTCGGTTTTGAGAAGTTTTGGGTGATTTTGGCTTTGAGGATTTTTTGGCAGAATTGTGCAGGTCTGACCAGACACGAAAGCGGGTTCCAACCCGCCACAACTCACTTTTCCTTCTGTTTGGAAATTGTTGGTTTTTGCTTCGTTTCTCGTTAAGGGCTGGTAGCGAGACATTGTTTTGGGAATTGTCTTAGGGACTTAAGGGGACGATTCTAAGATAAGTAAGAGGATTTAAAACCACTTTTACGTTGTCTAATTCCGGTGTTCGGTTTGAGCTTAAGTAGTCACTAGGCTCGGATTAAGGTGTTGCTTTGTCAGGTGAGTTCCCTATCCCTTAAAAATGCAATGTGTTATGTTTCAAATGCTTATATGTTGATTATGGTTTTAAATTGTCTTTCTTAAATGCGAAAAACTTACCATGATCACTTTTTACAAACTTTAGGGTCGATATATGCACTATCTGTTTATTTGGAGGTATATGGCAATGTCTTATATATAGGCCACATTTCCATTGCAAACTCAACCATTTATGCAAACTTTGCAAACCAATATATTAGGAAACAATTGATATATTTATGGACAATTACCATAATTCATTAATTATGGTTGACATACATATGAAAGATGATAGGTGCATTAATTATGATAATGACTTTGAATTAAGAAACAAAATAATATCAAATATTTATTAGACTTGATGGACATCTAAGATTGGTTTGCAAAGTTTGTTTGAATTGTCTGGTTTGCAACTGAAACCTCCCCTATATATATATAGGGAAGATTTCAAATACAAACCACGTCAATTCGTACAAACCGTACAATGAAACAAATTCATGAAAAAAATAATTATATGAAACAAATTCATCATCATATTAAACACTTTCATGAAAAAAAAAGTATTCAAAAAAACAAATGAAACACGGGGTTTGTACGGTTTGTACGAATTGACGTGGTTTGTATTTGAAATCTCTCCTATATATATATATATATATATATCCTATTGCCACTAAGGGAGCGTGGTCATATAGGTTTGGTCCTTATGGACTGGTGTGTCGCTAAGGGTTTGCGATGGTGTTTCACCTTTGCCATATTTCTCTAAAACGTAATTTGTTCTCAATTAGGGAATGGGTCAATTTATTTGGTAAACCACTGCATATTTTCTGGTTCATAAATTGTTGAAATGTTAACTGCTTTTATGGGGAATTCACTAGACTTTTTAGTCTAACCCTCAATTTTCAAAACAAAATATTTTCAGGCAGGTACATTGCGCGGAAGGGAGATAAGGGAAATGACAAGATGTAGAGAGGGATCGAAGAGCATAACCTAGTTATTTCGTTTGAGAATTCAGCTGTTGACTATTGACTATTGATCCTTAGTTGATTAATCACATTTGGGGTCGAACCTTTAATGTTATTTATATTTTAGAAGTAAGATTTTGGGGTGTTACAAATTGGTATCAGAGCCGTAGTTTAAGTCAATTAGGTGACCGAGTGGCACCTAGTCGTAGACTATAGGCTAGGAGTCACAGCTGAAATAGGAATCTATTAAGTTAACCTCGACAGCGATAGCGATAATGTGGTAGGGAGAGGACCCTCATGTGCGGTAAATTGGGAATTACACTTGGCCACTGTAATTGCGAATTTACAGGTGCATATGTGTGCTTGCATTACCTTATTATTTTTGAACTGTCATTTAAGCTAGACTTTGTTGTTTGCAGAAAGGAACCATATGTCAGCCAGAGTTACGAGAAGCCGATTCGTACCTATTGCAAGGTCGGACTCATCTGAACGCTGGGAAAATGAACCGGTGGAATTAGGAGGTGCGGTGAGTGCTCCGACTAAAGGACGGGGTCGAGCTAGAGGACGTGGAGGGAGTGTGGATCAAGCACCCATCCCTACTGATGTGGGAGCTAGAGGTCGTGGTCGGGGACGTGGCCTCGAAAGGGGTAGGCAAGCAAGCGCACCGAAAATGTGGGTGCAAGAGAGCTCGGTGAGTGGATGAGGCCGGGGCCGTGGTAGAGGTCGAGGCCAAAGCTCCACACCAGCCTTTGTGACACAAGAGGCTTTTGTGACTGAATTAGGAAATATCCAATCGACACTTCAAGTTCTATTGACTCAACAAGCTTAGTCGGGATCCGAAAGTCAAGACAAAAGTGAAGATAAAGAGCACTCCGAGCACTCTAGTCTACCCAAGACCGTTGAAGGTGGTCATTCTAGGGAAACACCGTTGGTGCCTACTTCCTCTAAGGCAACCAAGGGTTGTAGCTACAAGACTTTTGCTACATGTAAACCACCAACTTATGATGGTGCGTATGATCCGGTGTTAGCATTGTATTGGGTGCGAGAAATGGAATTGGCTTTTGAAACTTGCAAATGTGCCGATAGGAGATAAAGTGACTTATGTTGTTTCCATGTTGAAGGCGGAGACGATCAATTGGTGGGATATAGAGTCGGGTTGTAAGGGATCAAGGGCCCCTAGAGATATGTCTTGGGAGAAATTCATGGATAGGTTCAAATTACAATTTTGTCCTTTGACTTCAGTGAGGCAACTAGAGGAGGAGTTCTTGAAGTTGAAGCAAGGGAGTATGTCGGTTCAAGAGTATGCAACAAAGTTTAATGAAAAAACACGTTTTGTTACGGTGTATGTTCCGGATGAGGCTCGACGATTGATCGGTTCATTTGGGGTTTGAATGCGAGTATTCGTGAGTTAGTGACATCCCTTCATCGTCCTACTTATCAGGCGGCCTTGGATGAGGCTAGGAAGACCGAGAGAGAGAAACTTCGTCAAGTGGACGAGAAAGTTGGAGAGAAGTGGAAATGGGAAGGACCGGGGACAGACTCTAAGAAGTTCAAATTCATCACGGTGGATCAAAGGGGAAGCCAAGGTGGGAGTGGAAAACCTTGCAGGAAATGTCATCGAGTGCATCGTGGGGAGTACACGACCGAGGAAAAAGGTTGTTATCATTGTGGATCCATGGCTCATTACTCTAGAGAGTGCACCGCTTCAAGGAAATGTTACTTATGTGGCTCGCCAGATCATATCAAGCCTGACTGCCCCCAATTGAAGAAAGGAGGATCCAACTACACGGGGTATCGTCAAGGGGACAAAGGGACGGAAAAGAGGACCAAGCCGGCTAAAGCAAAGGGGAGAGCATTCCAGATGACTACAGCTGAGGCAGAGGATACTACCGATGTGGTGACAAGTCCATTCTTGGTGAACTCTTTTTTTGCCAATGTGTTGTTTGATTCGAGTGCTAGTTATTCTTTTATATCACGTATATTTGCGAAATGTTTAGGAGTGAAAGCAAAGAGGCTTGATCATCCTATAGAGATAAAGATGACCAATGATGATTTGCCTTTGTCAAAGAGGTGATTGAGGGATGTACCATAGAAATAAAGGGGAATCAGTTACCGTTGCAACTCCATCCCATGCCTATGGGAGAGTTTGATATAATTTTGGGAATGGATTGGTTAGCCAGAAATAACACTTATATAGTGTGCAATAAGAAGTTGATTTATATGAATGTGTCGAATAAGGGAACGGTGGTGATCTATGGGAATCGTCGGGGTCGGAAGACTAGTTTGATTTCATTGGTGAAAGCCAATAAATGTTTGAGTAAAGGGTGTTAAAGCTTTCTAGCTTATGTAGTAGACGCTAAGAAGGAGAAAGGGAGTGTGAATGATGTTCCAGTTGTAAGTGACTATCCCGAGGTGTTTCCGAAAGGTAACATGTTTAAATAAATAAAAGAAGCATTTTTAGCCACATTTTTCATTAAATCAATTGTTATAATATTGATGACATTGTTTGTAATAAATGGTAGATGAAACCTTGTTTTCCACCAAAGGTAAACTATCTGAGGGGCGTAATTGGTAGGAGTCAAATCATATTGTATTATATTATAATATTATATCACATAGTTGGTAGGAGTCACATATCATATTATATTATAATGTAATATATAAAAAATAACATATTTGTCATCGTAATCATGTGTGGATAACATTTGTACAAAATCATATACGATTTTCCATTTACCTTTGTACAAAATCATATATGATACTGAAATCATATGTGATTTTGATGACATAATTGACATTGTAATCATATGTGAATATCATTTGTAAAAAATCATATATAATTTTACATTTACATTGTACAAAATCATATATGATACTGAAATCATATGTGAATTTTTAAACATTCATAATCAATCATCTACATTTTTCGTTTAAAAAATCTTATCTTCAATTTTTAAAGATATTTTTAAAAATAATAAACTTTTTCAATTTTTAAAGTTTTAAAAATAATAAACTTTCTTTAAAGACATTTCATATTTCAATTTTTAAAAATAATAATCGTTCAAATTTGATAAGACATCATGAATAGTTAAAATGATTTGAAATAAGACATAATAATAGTTAAATTAGTTTATTATTTCGAAATCCTTAAATCTATCAAATACCATTTGACAATAATGACCCTTAAAGTAAACAATATGGTATTTTCTAATTTTTAATTTTCTTAAAATAAAGGGAGAATTTCATACACGTCCTTAAAAACTTATAATATTACGCATATATCCTTGTAAACTTTCAAATTACGTATATATCCTTCTAAACATGAAAAACTCACGCATATATCCTTCTCCATAATTTAATTATTATTAAACAATTTAAAAATATAAATAACTAAAACAAAAGTAAATATATTTTAAAAATTACTTATATACTCTTTAAGTTATTTTTTCTAAAATACAAATAAATCTCTCTCAAAATCAAAACCCATCTTCAACCTCTAAAATCACAGTTGTAAATACCCATCCATCTCAAGTTGCAGACTCCGTTAATGGAGCTTATAAATATCTCTTTCAAATTACCATCCATCTCAAGTTGCAGACTCCATTAAAGGAGCTTATAAATATCTTTTTGACAATCAATCAATCTAACAAGGTCTGTTACTTACCACCACCATCATCATCATTATCACTCTCCTTCCACGATATCTGCTCTCATACTTCTCGCTTATCGCTGAGAACAATTGCTAAACCCTAATTGTTTCTTTCTTTCTTAGTTGTGTTGTGTGGTAAGTGATTCAAACAAAACACCACACGCTTCTTCTTCTTCTTCCCTTTGATTTCTGTAATGTTGGATTGGTTCATCATCAAATCAAAATTACTGTTAATTAGTTTTTAGATGATTTGATCAGAGAGATCTGAGAGATATTTTATTCGGGGAAAAGGGGAAAAAAAGATTGTATTTTTCGTGTTTGAAATCCGTCAATCAATCAAGGGGTGATAAAAAGGAACCGTCACAGAACAGAATATCGGGTCGATCTGGTAATCCCGGTTCGCAAAGGAACTTTCAGGGCGGTGGTGGTAGTGGTGGCGGGAAGGGTGGCGGCGCCGGCGGCACCACCAACGCCCCTCCGTCCTCTTCGTTTTATGCTGGTAAAAGGTAAAAAATGAAATTAGGGTTTATTACTCATTCAATTTGTTTCTATTTTTTGTGTGAATTTACAATTTAGGGCTCGTTTTGATGTTTTTCGAATTTGGGATTCTTTTTTAGTTTCAAGAAGGTGGAGACTAATGCACAAGGAGTAATTTTGGAGGTTGAAGATGGACTTTGACTTTGAAATAGATTTATTTGTATTTTGGAAAAGATAACTTAAAGGGTATATAAGTAATTTTCAAAATATATTTACTTTAGTTTTAGTTATTTGTATTTTAAAATGTTTAATAATAATTAAATTAGGGAGAAGGATATATACGTGAGTTTTTCATGTTTAGAAGGATAAATATGTAATTTGAAAGTTTACAAGGATATATGCGTAATATTACAAGTTTTTAAGGACGTGTATGAAATTCTCCCTAAAATAAACATGTGGTTAAGAATGATTCATTTGTTTTTTTAAAACCGGATTTTTTCTTGTTTGAACCTCCCCTCCCCCCCCTATGTATATAGTTTGGATTTGTTAAAATAAAGTTTAGAAAAAATTTACATTAAGTGTTTAATGAAATAATATATTAATTCAAATAAAATAGTAAAAATTAAATAATATAATATGTTTATTTAAAAAAATTAAATTGATTATCATATATAAAGTTTGGATTTGTTAAAATAAAGTTTAGAAAAAAGTTATATTAGTTTATGATTTTAAGTAACCATTACATATAATATACGAATAACTAATCAACCATATTCTAATTAATTAGTAATTTATCAAAATATATAAGTAATAATTAATTAATATTAGTGAATAATTTAAAATTAAAATGAATTAATAAATTTAAATTAATATTAATTCATAATTACAATTAAAATTAACTAACTCAAAATAATAATAATTAATATTAATAAGGGATATAATTGAAGGAATATGATAAAAAAACTCAATAAATCTGAATATGACACGTGTCAGGCTCTTTTTTGTTCTCATTTTCACAACCAAATTTGAGTTTTCATTTGATCTTCTCTCTCTCTATATATATATATACATACATATATATGTACGGAGAGACCAAAGGGCCTCTGGCCTAGCGGTACCGGGGTTTTTACATCATCCACAAGGTCTCGGGTTTGAGCCTTGGGAGTGGTGGTTTTCCTAAAAATGGTAGAGGAGTGAGGATTTATCCCCTAAGGTGAAGGTTCGGGTCCCGCATACTGCCCATATGGATGTCACTGTGGGTCCGAATCACTAACTACTAACTACTAACTTGCCATTAAAAAAAAAAGTATATATATATGTAAGAAGAGAAGTTCAAATACAAACCAATTGAATGTTATAAAACTATACATATTCTCACAAATCAATATAAAAACAATTTTTTTCATTTTTTTTCCATCAAATGCTATGATTTAAGATATTATTACACATATGTTTGTTTTACCTTGTGAAAAAATTACATAAAAAACACATGTGAAACTTTTATATTATGAAACAAATATATGAGAAAGTTTCAACTTATGAAAACAAATACATGCGAAACTTTTACATTACGAAACAAATATATGAGAAAGTTTCAACTTATGAAAACAAATAAATGTGAAACTTTTACATTACGAAACAAATATATGAGAAAGTTTCAACTTATGAAAACAAATACATGTGAAACTTTTACATTATGAAACAAACATATATGTAATAATATCTTAAATCATAACATTTGATGAAAAAAAAATCATGAAAAAAAATTATTTTTATATTGATTTGTACGAGTTTGTATAGTTTGTAACATTGAACTAGTTTGTATTTGAATCAGCTTCTGTATGCATATGTATATGTATATATATAGGAAGAGGTTCAAATGAGAACTTTGTAAATTTAAAGAAACAAATGGACTCATTTGGGACCACATATGATGTGGGTCCCACCAATAAAAAATCATATCCCATTGAATCAGATATGATTTTTTATTGGTGGGACCCACATCATATGTGGTCCCAAATGAGTCCATTTGTTTTTTTAAATTTACAAAGTTCTCATTTGAACCTCTTCCTATATATATATATATATATATATATATAGGCATATGATCGTGTGAGAAGGAAAGTTAAGGGGAGAAGTGTAAGAAAAGATCTGAAGTCTATATATATATGTATGTATATAGGCAGGTTCAAATGAGAACTAATTTTTTTGTGAACATGATGACAAATGAGGGTGTGACACGTGTCATATGAATAACGAAGGGAAATATTCAGTACCAAATTTGAGTTCGATTTGAACCCTCCCCTCCCCTCCCCTACATATATATATATATATATTATAGTATTTATTCAGTCTGAATATTTCTTTGATTATTCAGTCTGAATATGACATGTGTCGCGCTCTCATTTGTTCTCACGTTCACAATCAAATTTGAGTTCTCATTTGAACCCCCCCCCTATATAGGGACACAATCATTTGGAAACTTCAAAATTTGTGATCGAGATCCGTGTGAATTTATACCTTAAAGTTTTGTTTCACATGATTTTTTTCATCCAAATATAATATGTGATTTATTGATTAACATATATTTGTTTTTTAATGTGTTTGTTTCATCTGTATTCGATTCACAATGTGAATATTTTTTACGTGTACTTTTTGTTTCCCAAACATACAAAAAAGCTTCACATTGTGAACCGCGTATATGTAAAATAAATATATGTTAATGCTATATTAAATTTTAGCCATAAAATAAAAAAAATCATGTAAAATAACACATGATATATTGGTTTTTGAAAATCTTATGATTTAAAGATTATTAAAAAATGTTTTCATATATATATATATATATATCATAGCATCATACACAAGAAGTTAGATCTAATCAAATTAAAAAAATATGTTAGTGGAATATTGAAATTATAATATTTACCTATAGAGGATCTATAACCTTACTTTATATCTAATTATACTAAAACAAAAATTTATTCGCATTTTCAAAATATAACTTTGCTTCTATTTTTTAAGTGGTCGCACCAACAAATCTTAATCTGTGAAGCACGTGGGTAAACAATTATTATGCTTAAATAAAATTATTTTTGATGATTATGATATATAATATATCCAATGTGAGATTTAAATAAGAAAAGTAAATATATTAAGAAAGCAAAAAATAAAGTTTATATATGAATTACTGAAAATATTCATAAGATGTATAGGAATCATATGGTTATTTGTAACATCGGTTCATACATATTTAAATAATTCTTTTAGTAATTTATATATGAATTTTCTCTTTTAACTTTCTATTCTCATCCTATATAGCTTTTCTATTTAGATTGGCCCCAATATATTTAGGGGTCGTTTACCAAACATTTATCCGGTAAATGCTTACTATTAAATCAACATTATCACTTACTTATCGGCAATGTTTTAATACTCGGGTTGACCCGGCCGTTTGAACCATGACAAGGGGAAGAGAGCGGGTCAACTATGACTGAGTTTTTGGCAATTTCTGACTCGGATTAACCCAGCCGGGTTTAACAAAAAATCGGTTGAACCGGGTTTCATCAAAAAATGTATTTTGATTGATGAAAAACTTATGGTTATGTATGTTTTTTAATGTATTTGGATTGATGTAAAGTTGTTGTTATGTTATTTTCAGGGGGCATTTGGTTCTGATAAAGGAATGAAAATGGGAATGAGAATGAAATGACAGGGAATCAAAATGGGAAAGAATTTTCATTCCCCTCAGTTTAATCAGGAATGAAAATTTGGGCTTCTGAGGGAATGAGCTAATTATATTATATAAAACCAAACAGTTTCTTTTATCATCATTTCCATTAATTACTGCTTAATACCTCCAACCAAACACTCCTTAATGTTTGAACTTGTGGACAACAAATTCTTGGTTATATATATATATATATATGCAAGAAAATAGAAAAAACAAAGAAACTCTTGAAACTAGGTTGACCCGGTGGTTAAAGCCGTTGACCCGTGATCCGGTCACCACACTGGTTCATCTAAAAAGCCGGGTTTTAAAACATTGCTTACCGGGTAAAATTTTAGTCAACAAGAACAACTTTACCTGGTAACTGCTAACCATGGTAAGAGTCGTCGCCCCCACTTACCGGGTAAGACTCTCGGTCCTTGCCTCGTTCTTACCGGGTAAGATTCTTGGTCTTTGCCATATTATCATCCGGTAAAATAATTTGACTTGGTAAGCGCTTACCTGGGTAAACGTTTGATAAACGGTCCCGTTACTTTAACAAGTGTAGATTAATACAAATTGTTCTATTTGTAAGAGTCAAACAAATTTTAGATCTTTTGATCAATATTTATATAAAATGTCACGTTATATTTTCATAACCTCTTTTTATTTACTAACTTAGACCCCTAAATTGAGGTGTGGATGCATTTCATATGCTTTAAATACGCGAGAAGTGTCCCAAATGAATTCAACATTCACAAAGAAATTTTTTTTAGTGTCGTCCTTTGAGCATCTTTAATCAAGTGACTATAAGAACACATCTTTTGTATCTTGTCAATTGCCATATCATCTTTAATCAAGTGACTATAGGAACATCTTTTGTATCATGTTATCTTTAATCAAGTGACTATAGGAAGTTAGGAACACATTTTTTGTATCTTGTCATCTTTAACCAAGTGACTATAGAAACACATCTTTTGTATCTTGTCAAGTGCCACATCACTGTAATTCATCAAATTAAGAATATCTATAAAACATCACAACAATGTGATTCACAAGAACCTCATTTTTGTGGATTCCATGTGTTTTTCTCTCCATTAATTTGTATTATATTTTTTATAAATCAATTAAAAACTAATAACATAATTCGGTATAAACCTCTACAAAAGATACATCAAGTCTTCCACTAAAGTATGATTACGGTCGGGTGTTACTAAACCCAAAAGAGTGGCCATCTCCAAATGAGGAAAACGTTACCAAGAGCTAAATCCTTAACGTGCTACTCCCTAGCACTCAAGTCTACATGTGTCGCTAGTACCAATCCCAACGATAACCTGATGCACATGCCGACAAAGAAAAATGGTTAGGCTTAACGCCTAGTGAGCTCAAGAGTTTATAACATTTATAATTTATTGAAGTCAAAAAATTTGCTTGATAAAAGATAATTCTCAAAACAAATAACTTCATTATAAAAACATCTTTCCCAAATTCATTATTTCCATAATAAAAGCTTTAGACCAAAATGACATTCGAAGTGAAAGCTTTAACTAGAAATACTTATTTAACGTGATACCAAACCCCATGCTCACACAACCATAAATAAAGTTATAAACGTGGAGATAGAAAACGTAGTTTTAACCAAGTTTTAAAAACCTTTAACTCATGCTTATCCTTGAAGGGTGAAAAATATCCGAAGATAACTGGGGGGGGGGGGGGGCGATCTACCATTCATAGTGACGGAACACCTAAGTGAGCCACTTTTAAATGTTAAGAGTTCTTTCTAGGACCAAGGGATGTAGGCAACAACCAATCACACAACCGAGTATGAACTCAGAAGGTCCTACTCAAGAGCTCGCGCTAAGGATCAATGGCTTAATGGCAGCAACCAATCATACAAGCAAGTACGACCTGAGTTGATTCCAATTAGCGACGTAAGGATCAATGGCTTAATGGCAGCGACCAATCATACAAGCAAGTACGGGCTGAGTTGATCTCTTATGTTGACCAAAAATGGACGACAATCCCGATTTTAAGACTGACTTATATGCCTATGGATCAATTACATTCTAATCTATAAATCAAATACATCAACCAAGACATATTGATAATTTCCCAACACCAATTCTTTGCTCAAAATATTGTTTCCCGATAATCAATTATTTCTCAAAATTAAGAAATCATAAAGTTATACGACGCTACACGAATGACTAACGCACTCAAGACACATAGTCATTTAAATCGGAAAAATGTCCACGAGACTCATTTTAGTCAAAACCGAGCAAAAGCTCTATAATTCAACGCTAGTGTAATTACTCAAAACATTGGTTGAGACGAACCATTTTCCAAATGAAATCATATTCATATATTTCCAAAATGTCTCATAATGCAATAACATGTATTTTCTGACGATTTATAAATCAAATACTCTACAGATGCAAATACAACCAAATGGTTTTCATTTAAAAGATAATGCACCCATATAACTCACACTTATACTTTATTTGTCAAAATGTCTAAAACTCAAGTATAAGCCTCTTACATGATTTATAAACTCTTTTATACCAAATATGTAAACTTAACCAAATACTCACACATTTGATAAATAACAAGTAAAACATGTTAATACTTCAAAATGGAAGTCTTTGGCATGTACATAGTTTTCACAAAGTATCTTGAACTCACCTTGCAAGATTTAGGCTAAATCTAGGTTTTACCCCAATATTGAGCTCCATTCGGTGAAGACTTTAGATCCTCAAGCTAAACCTCTAGATCCAAGATGTAAGACCATTGAGAACACCTCCATATCTACCAAATCATACACAAAAGATAACCCAAGAGAGGATGAGAGTTGTTGGTGCAAAAACCCAAACCCTAGATTCAAGATTTCGGATAGAGGGTATTACCTTCCACTCCTATGAGCTCCAAAATCATCAAATAACCTCTAGATATCTTTGTTTCCATGTTGAATAGATTCCAAAGATTGAACTGTAGCACTTTGAATCGCCCAAATCAGATAAGAAATGAGAGAGATATGACCAAATGAAGTTTTACCCCGAAATCCGACTTTTTAACCCCTACAATCGAAGTGCGACCGTGGCATGCGACCCTGCCACCCAAGGTTTCAATTCAAGGGTTGCACTTCCCTAGAAACACCCCCTTTCGGTACATAAAGTGCGATCTTGGCCCTGGGTGCAAGGTTTGCGACCCTAGGGTCACAATTCACCATTTTTCGCGCATTTTAGGCTTTTCTGGCTTATTTTCGACATCTGACCGGGAACCAAAACCCCTATTACTTATCCAAACCATTCCAATTGATGAGTATCATAATAACACTTAAATTTAGGAACGCCAAACTTTCCGGGTGTTACATATCAACATTCAACTACTTTTCTCGATTTGCTCGCTGGTGTGGACGGAACTATACCCTTGATATGTGTTGATTATTCAATACCTTAGTACCCTTTTAGAGTGTCTTTTAGATAGTTAGTTTACATTTTATCCCAATTTTGAGTCTTTTATTCGGTTATTTTATCATTTATCGAGTCATGAAGTTAAATGGAATGAATTTCTTGTTTTAAGTATATTATAGCTAATATTAGTTAAGATTTGCAGGTTTTTTGAGCATTGCCGCGGCATCGCTAGGCAGCTGGAATAGGAGCTATATGAAGAGCTGAATGGTTAAGCCAGTTGTTGACAAGAAGACTCATTTATAGAAGATCTTTGGATAATTTATTAGTAACTTTTGTTGACAAGAGTTAACTAGTTGACAATTAGTTGGCAGCACTAAAGTACACTTTTCATTTTGGACTCATTAGTTTATTTTTCATCTTGTTTATTACCTTAATACCCCTCTTGTTTAGTATAAATAAGTTCTCTTAGTTCATTTGTAAGGACACATCATCTAGAGAGTTCACACTCTCTAGATAAATTCTCTCTCTCTAAAAGTAAGAAGTCATCTTTGAAGTTTCTCTTGTTTCTAATTTATTGTTTTATTTAATTGCTTTATTTACTTGCTTATTTAAATTGTTTTATTTACTTGCTATATTTACATTGCTTTAATAACTTACTTATTTTACATTTATGTCTTTAAATCCAGTAATTTATATTTCTTGCAATTTTATTTTTGCCATGAGTAGCTAATTTTATTAGCTTGGATGTAAGATGAAAATGTGAGATTCTAAATCAAATGAAGGTGGACTTTGTTTAGTAATGATTATATTCCATTATTTCATTCAAGTTGTATAACTCCAAATGCACTTCTTGATAGGTTGTAACACCCCTAAAAATGGGAGTTAATTTAAACCAAATTTGAATGCGGAAAATAACTTCAAGGGAAAAACATCACCCATAAAGATGGGGAGGAGTAAGAGAGTTTACAAATTCAAATGGATACTAGATGACAACCTGTTAATCTATATAATAAAAATTACATATTAAGTTCGGGTGTCTTTAAATCCATAAAAATATACTTCTATGTAACTCCATTTATACACGAAAGTGTACTTCAAAAAGGATGCCTCTACCGACATCTAGCTCCACTCAACCCTTCGAGACCCCACTAGCACCATCACCTGATATACATGTCATTTTACGAAAAAGTGTTTGGCCTAGTGAAAACAAACAGTTCAAATATGGAAAGCTAGTAAATCTTCGAAAGCGGTAAATAAACATTTAACAAAAAGCTTTTCGAAAAATCATTTTTTTTTTCTTCCGCGATTTACACCTAAAAGATACGTTTTTCTTTCATTGAGGGAAACATATGGCAGCGATCCGCCGTCGCATCAACCTCGACCCCAACCGGGATCTTAGTCGATGAAAGTAAGCACGACCATATATCAATCTTCGGCTATTACAGTGATAAGCTCAACCCCAAACTAGGATATATTACTTTCACCCTTCTGAACAAGCTCAACCCCAACCGGGATATATCACTTGCTCACTTCCTCTAATACTTCTGACTATTGTGCCTATGGATCCATTTACACTAGTCTAACTTCCTAATACATTCGTTTCCGATGTATTAACTTCCCTTCACAAAATCTTTGTGAAGTAAACATACCATGCTTCCAAAACTTACCTTCCCAAAATTAGGTCAAAATAATATTTAGACTCATACATTATATTTCTTACCAATATACTCATAAAAGTATTTTAAAACCGTTTCTTGTACTTAAGTCATCATTTCAAAGGAAACCCTAAATGATACATTTTTGACATAGTTTTACCAAAATCTTCCAAGTATAGAAATACTTATGTAGACATCATATAGAGGTAAAATACATCATTTTAGCATGTATAAAGTTTTAGAAAGGTAAGAATGAACTCATAAAGCTAAGGTTAGATAAACCCTAGAAAATCTCCAAAAGATGCAAATGGAGAGACCCGGCGAAGAAACACGAAGAACGCAATCTAGAGGAAGCTTGGATCTTGAATCTTCAACCCTTGAAGAGCAATAAATAACTTGGATGAAGTAGCTTGGAGCAATAAATGCTCATATTCGTTCTTGAGGAAAAATATAGAGAAAAAAATGTTTTGAATATTGTATTGGAGAGAAATGAAATGGAAAACCATTTAATAACTTATCAGCATCAGGAAATCACTCGGGCCACCTTCCGGGCGTCCTAGATCCCCCCATCAGACGTCGCACGCTCCCTTGAAGTTGCCTAGTGTCGAGCTCGCTGCTTCTTGTGCCCCTTATGCAGCCCCGTGTGTCGCCCGGCGTGATAAGCCGACACATCCCAGGCGCGGGCCCGCTTTCAAGCATCATAAGGCACCTCAACAAGCCTCCCGACTTCATTTGACCTCGACAGAGGGTTGCGCGACTGGGAAAGTGGGTGTGACCGCCCAGTCACCCGCCCAGTCGTTTGGAAGCACCACAACAGCCCTCGGGGCAGCCAGTAATGCGGGTTTACCGCTTTGGTATTTCAAAGACCAACCATTAACACTCAAGTTCTTATTTTTAAACCACCAAAGTCAATGCTTGAACATTTAATTTAGCCTTGATAAATAAATCTTCCAACCGAAAATCTTTACAAACAAGATAAATTTCTTTTTTTAGAAATTTCCGGGTGTTACAATCCTCCCACCCTTGATCTTAATTTCGTCCTCGAAATTTCTTCACGCTAAACGAATAAATTTGGATATCTTCTCTTCATGTCTTCTTCAGCTTCCCATGTCATGTTTGACCTTCGGTGGTGCTTCCATTGGACTTTCACCATGAGAATTTCTTTGTGACGGAGCGTTTTTGACTTTCTTTCTAGAATTGCTTCCGGCTCCCCCACACAACGACTATTATCCACTCGAATTTCCGAGAGTGGTATCACACTATCTTCTTCCGCCAAACATTTCCTTAAATAATAAATGTGGAACGTAGTGTGTATGCCGGCCATTTCGAGTGGCAACTCCAATTTATACGCTTGCCATCCCACTCTTTCTAGGATTTTAAACGGTACTAGGAAACGAGGACTACGCTTCCCACGCTTCCCAAACCTTAATATACCCATCCAAGGGGATACCATTAGCATCACACGCTCCCCCACTTGAAATTCCATGGGTCTCCTCTTCTTATCGGCATAACGCTTTTGACGGTCTTGAGCCGCCTTAAGCCGTTCTCGGATGGCCTTCACTTTGTTTGCCGTCTCTTGCACAATCTCGGGCCCAGAGAATTGCTTCTCGCCCGCTTCTAACCAACATACCGGTGTTCTACATTTTCGTCCATATAGTGCCTCGAAATGTGCCATTCCAATACTAGAATGGTAACTGTTGTTGTAGGCAAACTCTACCAGTGGTAGGTGTGTAACCCAATTTCCACCGAAATCGATAACACATGAACTAAGCATGTCTTCAAGAGTCTGATTGGTCTTTCACTCTGGCCGTCTGTCTGAGGGTGGAATGTCGTACTTAGGTTTATCTTGGTGCCTAACCCCGTTTGTAAACCATTCCAAAAGTGAGAAGTGAATCAGCTATCACGATCCGACACGATAGTCAAAGTTACATCATGCAATGCAGCAATTTCATCCACATACAACTTAGCAAACTTGTCAACTGGGTCTGCTTCTCTCATTGCTAAAAAGTGAGCACTCTTCGTCAATCTGTCCCCCACTACCCATATAGTGTCACGAAGTCCATAGTAAGGTGCTCCCATTTCCATTCCGGTATCTTTAACGATTGGAGACTCCCGTACGGGTTTTAATGTTCCGCTTTCACTTGTAAACATGTCACACACATTTCTACATAGTTGGCCATATCCAACTTCATAACGGGCCACCAATAAGTTAACTTCAAGTCTCTATACATTTTGGTGCTACATGGGTGAATGGAATATTTCGACTTGTGTGCCTCTTCTAAAAGTAGTTCACGGTTGGCCCCAATTTTGGGCACCCAAGCACAACCTTGAAATAACTTCAAACCGCGACTATCTTCCGTTAGCAATAAGTGTTGCTTCACCATAACTTCATCCTTTAGATTTTCCTCAAGTAGTGCCTCCGCTTGGGAAGTCTTGATCCGACCGATTAAACTTGAACTAAATCAATTCTCGTAAGCACGGCTCGTGTCTCACTACCGTACTCCTTTCGGCTAAGAGCATCCGCTACCACATTTGCTTTACGCGGGTGGTGTAGCAACTCACAATCATAATCTTTGAGTAACTCTAACCAACGTCGCTGTCTCATGTTTAGCTCCTTTTGATCGAAAACATACTTCAAACTTTTATGGTCGGTATAGAGAGTGCACTTGGTACCATAAAGATAGTGTCGCCATAATTTCAATGCAAATACCACCGCTGCTAACTCTAAATCATGGGTTGGGTAATTCTTCTCATGTTCCTTGAGTTTCCTCGATGCATAAGCAATCACTTTGCCTCTTTGCATTACCACACAACCCAAACCCACCATTGATGCATCACTATAGACCACAAAATCTTCCGATCCTTCCGGCAAGGATAAAATTGGTGCCTCACATAATTTCTTTTGAAGAGTCCGGAAAGCCTCTTCTTGCTTGTCTGTCCAAATAAACTTCACATTCTTCCGTGTCAAAGCCGTCAAAGAAGATGCAAATTTGGAGAAATCTTGAATAAACCTTCGATAATATCTCGCCAATCCTAAGAAGCTTCGAATCTCGGACGAGATCTTAGGAGGTTCCCAAATCATCATTGCTTCTATCTTAGGTGGATCCACTTTCACTCCATCTTGAGTGACAATATGCCCCAAAAGCTGAACTTATTTTAACCAAAAGTCACACTTGGAGAATTTGGCATATAACTTCTCCTCCCTTAACACCTCGATGACATCTCGAAGGTGTTGCTCATGGTCTAACTCGTTCTTAGAGTAGACAAGAATATCATCGATAAATACTATTACCGATTGATCTAGACACGATCGACATACACGATTCATTAAATCCATGAACACCGCTGGCGCGTTTGTCAACCCAAACGACATTACTAAGAACTCATAATGCTTGTACTGCGTTCTAAATGTCGTCTTTGCTACATCATCCTCCTTCACCTTCACTTGATGATAACCCGAACGTAAATCGATCTTTGAGAAACAACCCGCTCCTTGTAGTTGATCAAAAAGATCGTCAATTCTCGGAAATGGATACTTGTTCTTCACGGTTACCTTGTTCAACTCTCTATAGTCGATACACATCCTTATCGTGCCATCTTTCTTCTTCAAAAATAAGACCGGAGCTCTCCACGGTGACGAGCTTGGTCTTAGGAAATCCTTCTCAAGGAGATCTTGCAATTGCGTCATCATTTCTTGCATTTCGGATGGTGCCAACCGGTAGGGTGTTCTAGCAATCGGAGCGACCCCCGTCACTAGATCTATTCGAAACTCCACTTGTCTATCGGGTGGCAAGTTGGGCAAATCTTCCAGGAATACATCGGGAAATTCAGTAACAACCCGAACATCATCTAACTTCCTTTTCTCTAACTTCGCATCTAAAACATAGGCTATATACGAAAGGCATCCCTTGGCTAAAAACTTTTGCGCCTTTGCCAATGTTATCGCCTTTGCTTCTCTCCCCGTAGATTACCACCACATTGCCATCCGATAACGGAATTCAGATTAACCTCTTGGAACACAAAATTTCGGCTCGATTCATGGCCAACCAATCCATTCCAATTACCACATCAAACCATCCTATTGATATAGGCATGAGGTTTATCCCAAACTTATTTCCTTCAATTTCTACAACACAATCCCTAAGGACATCTCGAACCAGAACTTGCTTACCATCGACTATTTCTACAATATAGACATCTTCCAAAGTATTGGTAGGTACACGCAGATTTGGGTTGAAGGAAGTGGACACAAAAGAAAAAGTAGCACCAGAATAAAAAAGAACACGAGCGAGTACAGAGTTAACAAGGAAGGTACCCGACACCACGTCCGCCGATGCTTTCGCTTCATCCTCCGTCATCTTGAAGACTCTTCCCACTGCTTTCTGACCACCACCAGCTTTAACTTGAGAATTCATCGGCCTCAACTTCGGGCACTCGTTTCTGTAATGCCCACTCTTCCCACATCTATGACGGATTTGATGCCCACTCTTCCCACATCTATGACAATTATTCGAGGCCGGGTTGCATGCCCTAAATTGTTTGCTCCGGCATTTGGAGTACCAACCAGCTTCCTTCCTAGAATCGGGCCTTCAGTTGTTGTTGGTGTTGTTGTAGTTTGGTCTTTTGGAAGGCACCGAATGCCCTTCCCACTTCCTCTTTTCCCCAACCACTAATCTTTCTTTGATGCCCAAGTTGCGGGCATCCTCCTTATGTTGGGCTTCCTCGATTGCCTCTCGGAGAGTAAAGGGCTTTGAAACTCGGACCATCTCCATCATCTCGGATGGTAAACCTTTGATATAGGCATTTCCCTTTCCTTTTCTCTCCGGGCCACGTGCCCCACCAAACTCAGCTTCTCAACAAACAGACGAGTGTACTCCGCACAGTCTTGTTTCCCTTCTTAAGAGTCCGAAACTCATCAACAATTCGGTCAATTTCCCTTTCATTGCAATATTCTTCCATAATCTTTGCCTTAAACATCTCCCATGTAAGCATAGAGACGATCACGAATCCAAGTGTAGCCGTGGTGACGTCCCACCATGTTAGGGCCTCACCCCGAAGCATCTGGGAAGAAAACTTTACTTTTTTCCTCTCTTCACAGTCGCTCGAGCTAAAAGCTTGCTCGATCTCTCGTAGCCACCTAATGCACTTTACCGGGTCATCCGAACCTGCGAATTTGGGTGGCTTGGTACACATGAAATCCTTGTATAAGCAATTTCTCCCCGTCCTTATCACCTCAGTCGCGGGTGTTTCTTCAGTAACAGGTGCGGCTCCATTTCCTCCGGAACCCGCAACGACATTCTCGGCGGTGACCTCATGCCTTCGGTTACTGGCATCACGCTCTTCAAACATTTTAAGGACCGACTCATGTTGTTGAGTTAGTAGAGCATTCACCGCTTGCAATAAACGGACTTGAAGTTCATCTTGTGAACCCGCCTCTACTATTAGAGGACCTCCCGCGTTAAGATTCATTGGTGGAATAGTAACCAAAATCTGGGCGTTTCCCTGTTAAGGAGGGATCGGTGGTAGTTGAGTGCCCCCCACTGCGCTAAGGGATCAGGAGCCGAGATACTGTTATTCACGTCTTCCGCTTCGTTACGCGAACTGGTACGCGGATTCACCATCTTAGTCCGTCAAGATGAGAAAATAGAAGTAAGACAAAGCTAACATAAATACGTATAACACATTCACCAATCATCGTAACCGTAGCAAATAAGCATACTCACATAACAATGTACCCAAAATAGTATTAGCTACGTGATATCTTGAGTATATCATACATATAAGAATCCTTATTACCAGAGTCACATTTCATAGTTAGTGCATTTCCATCGACTCTAAAGCTCTCCTATCTCAAGAGTGTCTACCCATACTCACAATTCAACATTTAAAGTCTCAGCTTAAGTCTAGGCATCTAAGGTTCATACCTAGTTCACTTAAACTATGAGCTCTGATACCAACTTGTAACACCCCTAAAAATGGGAGTTAATTTAAACCAAATAAGAATGCGGAAAATAACTTCAAGGGAAAAACATCACTCATAAAGATGTGGAGGAGTAAGAGAGTTTACAACTTCAAATAGGTACTAGATGACAACCTATTAATCTATATAATACAAAATACATATTAAGTTCGGGTGTCTCTAAATCCTCAAAATATACTTCTATATAACTCCATCTATACACGAAAGTGTACTTCAGAAAGCATGCCTCTACCGGCATCTAGCTCCACTCAACCCTTCGAGACCTCACTAGCACTATCACCCGATATACATGTCATTTTAAGAAAACGTGTTAAGCTTAAAGCCTAGTGAGAACAAACTGTTCAAATATGGAAAACTAGTAAATCTTCGAAAGCGGTAAATAAACATTTAACAAAAAGTTTTTCCAAAAATTCTTTTTCTTTTCTTTCGCGATTTACACCTAAAAGATATGATTTTCTTCCTTTGAGCGAAACATACGGGAGCGACCCGCCATCGCATCAACCTCGACCCCAACCGGGATCTTAGTCAATAAAAGTAAGCACGACCAGATATCAATCTTCGGCTATTACAATGGTAAACTCAACCCCAAACTAGGATATATTAGTTTCAGCCTTCTGAACAAGCTTAACCCCAACCGGGATATATCACTTGCTCACTTCCTCAAATACTTCTGACTATTGTGCCTATGGATCCATTTACACTAGTCTAACTTCCTAATACATTCGTTTCCGATGTATTAACTTCCCTTCACAAAATCTTTGTGAAGTAAACATACCATGCTTCCAAAACTTTCCTTCCCAAAATTGGGTCAAAATAATATTTAGACTCATACATCATATTTCTTACCAATATACTCATAAAAGTATTTTAAAACCGTTTCTTGTACTTAAGTCATCATTTCAAAGGAAACCCTAAGTGATACATTTTTGACATAGTTTTACCAAAATCTTCCAAGTATAGAAATACTTATGTAGACATCATATAGAGGTAAAATACATCATTTTAGCATGTATAAAGTTTTAGAAAGGTAAGAATGAACTCATAAAGCTAAGGTTAGATAAACCCTAGAAAATCTCCAAAAGATGCAAATGGAGAGACCCGGCGAAGAAACACAAAGAACACAATCTAGAGGAAGCTTGGATCTTGAATCTTCAACCCTTGAAGAGCAATAAATAACTTGGATGAAGTAGCTTGGAGCAATAAATGCTCAGATTCGTTCTTGAGGAAAAATATAGAGAGAAAAACGTTTTTGAGTATTGTGTTGGAGAGAAATGAAATGGAAAACCATTTAATAACTTATCAGCATCAGGAAATCACTCGGGCCACCTTCCGGGCGTCCTAGGTCCCCCTATCAGATGTCGCTCGCTCCCTTGAAGTTGCCTAGTGCCGAGCTCGGTGCTTCTTGTGCCCCTTATGTAGCCCCGTATGTCGCCCGACATGATTAGCCGCCCCATCCCAGGCGCGGGCGCCCTTTCATGGTTCATAAGGCGCCTCAATAAGCCGCCCGACTTCATTTGACCTCGACAGAGGGTTGCGCGGCTGGGAAAGCGAGTGTGACCGCCCGGTCACCCGCCCAGTCGTCTGGAAGTACCCCAACAGCGCTCGGAGTAGCCAGTAATGCGGGTTTAGCCGCTTTGGCACCCGCCCAATCATTTGGTTTTACCGAAAAAGCATCTAACTCAAGCCTAAGTACGTCTAGACTGAACCACTTCAAAGACCAACCATTAACACTCAAGTTCTTATTTTTGAACCACCAAAAGCAATGCTTGAACATTTAATTTAGCCTTGATAAATAAATCTTCCAGCCGAAAATCCTTACAAACAAGATAAATTTCTTTTTCTTAGAAATTCCCAGGTGTTACAAAGGTTGATCACTTTGACAGTGTTAATGTGCCGTGGACTTAGGAATAAGCCACAATATGCACGTTAATTCGAATGACATAGGAAATAAACTTGGAATAGTTGCTGATAAATGAATTTATCATCTATGTTTTTCTAACTGATTATTCTCGACGGGTTGGTCGCTTATCAAAGTGTTAAAGTGTGGTGGACTCAGGAATGAGCCATATTACACACGAACCTGAATGATATGGGAATATGCTCGGAAGAGTGATTTTTAGACAAAGGAATTTGCTAGTCCATACATCTTGAGGAAACCATTCGATACTATCACTGGTCCAGATGCTACATAGGAATATGGGCTGAAAGCTAAAGATTAGTACAATGGTCAAGTCCAGCAGGAATACCCTCAAGGTGGATGGTGGAATTTATTACTGCTAACTGATGTTATAACATTGTCCACCAGATTTTGTGTTTAGGTTAGGGGTGTACGCGGGTTGGACGGTTTTTGACATTTTTACAATCCAATCCAATTATGACGGTTTGGAAAATCTCAACCCAACCCAACCCTTGCGGTTTGTGGCGGGTTGGGCGGGTTAAGCGGGTTAGCGGTTTGGTAGTATACATAAAATTAAGGAATCAAATACGATAAATACTACAAAAAGTATACAAAGAGTTTCGTTAGAGGGTTTATATGTTTTTGTTGTATATTGTTGTCGAATCTCTTTACATTAAAATAAAGGAAAGTTATAAAAAAACCCTAGTGGAAACTAGATGAAACCATTTACTTATTGCTAAAATATTTATATGTATGTGTATATACATACGTGTGATTTTGTTATATTGTAATACCATTAAATAAATTTTCTTTAATATATTGACATTTATTTCTGATGTTACGTGACTAAATTTAGATGACATTTGTCATGTCGATAGAAGTTGTATTTATATAAATGAATGAAACATATATACCCCATTTATTTCATATTCACATCCATTAATCCGACCAATTGACTTCAAATTTCTATATATTAATCGTGTTCATTTGTAAATGTTGATATAAGTCATAACTTAAATACCAACCTTACTTAAAGCTCAATTGTTAAACCCTAATCTACAATCATAAATTAACGTTTATCAAAGAACACATTCTCACTTATTTGGATTAAGTTTTGGCTTTGGTCTCTAAATTGAACTAATAATATATGTATTTATTTTGGGGGATGTAAATTGGAATAATATATATATATATATATATATATATATATATATTTAGGCTGTAAATTATAGTGTTTTAAATATTATATATATATGTATAATTTTATCGAAATAATATATATTAGCGGCGGGTTGGCAGTTTCGGTTGGGTTGAGTTTTTCTAACCCAATTTCAACCCTCCTAATTAGCGGGTTGGTGGTTTGACCGGTTGGCCTTTCGCGGGTTGGCGGTTTGGGTTTAATCGGGTTGTTAGCGGGTTGAGTTGGGCAGTTCTCGCAGATTGACGGTTTTTTGTACACCCCTAGTTTATGTCTCACCTGGAAGTCTTACACCCATGCTACCTGCTTTATTTTGTTATTATAAACTGTTAACTCACAAAAAAATCAATGTCTTCAAATTTGCCATCTGAAGTTAGTTTGTTATCTCGAGATCTTGCAACTTAAGATACCTATCCCTGTGGAAAATGATACCTGGTACTTACCATTTTATTACTTGAAAGACGACATTGGGACTATATTGTATACTTACTTTTGGTTCCAATTATCACATGTCTGTAGGTGTGTAAAACCCCCTGTCAACCCTCAAAAAGCTATAAAGACAAGCAAATCATACAAGTATACATGGCTCACAAGTATCATCCAAATCAAGTAATAATGGTAAGAATACTAGATTATCTCCCACAGGGATTTAGATTGCTAAAAGACAAACCAAAGTTGTCTTAGTATAAGATATCAAAAAAGGTTTTTGGGAAGCAATGAAGCTTCAGAGGGAAAAATATCTTGAGAGTTTTGGTAACAAATACTGGAATATAACAGAAAGTAAAGATAGCATGGGTGTAAGATCTGGTTGGATTGCAGCTACAAAATGCAATGAACAATGTTGTAGCAACCAAGTAGGTTGTTGCAGCAATAGATTTCTACAACACTACCAGATAGAGAAGCCTTCGAAGGAAGTGCAATTTAGATCGTAAATTGGAGGTGCACTTGGTACAGAACTTAACCTCTCTCTCCGTATAGTTTCACGACCCCTTAGATTGTAGCAGCTCTTTGTAGCCTCTATAACAGATATAATATAAATGTTTACATTGGCTTAATTTTAAGTCCAACTCACCAAATTAGAACAACATGTGTCACTTTGTCAAGAAATACCCGGTGAAACATTTATATCATATTTGAATAGTGAAATAAATTGTTATTGCGAGAGCAAATATTCACTAACACTCGACTTAATATCGCAACTGTCCCTTACACCCACATTAAGGTGTTTATCCTAACATAACTGAATTAAATGCATAAAAATAAATGACATAATCGTAAATGGCATAAACGTAAATAACAAGTAAAATAATCGAAAGTTTTTAAATTAAAAACGAAGACAAGTGCTCATGAGAAGCTCTTGTAGAATACACTACTAGCTAATGTTAAGGACGATAAAGGATGAGATAAGATATATAAAATACTAAGGATTGCCCTCCACATATATAGTCCTAGGAGGGAATCTTAAGGTACATAAAGATGCTAATATCCATTGGTTAATAACCATAGCACAAACAAAAAATGCTAAAAATACAAAAGTAAAACATCTTGACATCTTTTATCAACTATCTCCGGCAAAAAGTGAAGATGCCTTCTTCAAAAGTCAACATTTCTTGATATTGTCCAAAGTTGAATATGATTTAGTCGGCTTGAGCCAACATCACGACCTCTACAATGCTGCAACAAAGCACATACCTGTTGTAGCAAAGACTAAATCAACAAATATTAACCATATTTATATATATATATATATATATAAGTACCATTTCTAACATACTCGTTCCATTAAGTCTAAAATAACTAAATAAGATTAAAAAGACTCAAAGTAGGATTGGAAAAAGGTGTAAAATAAGGTAAATTAAGAGGGGGTGTTCTTGTATAATCCCTCCCCTATATATATAGGTGGAAGTTCAAACGAGAATCCCTGTGATTTAGGAGAATGCAAGAACCGTTGTGCGTCTCAAACCTTTTTAACCAATAAATTAAGTTATAATAAATAAAAATGAATCAATAAGAGTAGTAATATAACTAGATATTTTTTTATATTTTTTATCTTATTTTAATTAATTGGAATTATCTCATGATTTTAGATTGAGATATGATCACTTTAGAATAGAACGTCCCATCGGTTTTTTCCCATTATTTTCTCCCCATCGTATTTGAGTCTTCGATATGTAAGCATGTGATACAACCCTAGATGAACAAGGATGATTGGGGAGAAATATATGAACAAGGATGAGAAAACGAACCCTAAACAACCCCCAAAATTTGCTATCGATGTGATAAAATGTAGTCGGATTGGAATTTGAATATGTTGTGATAATCGTGTGATAGACTTGACTATATCGATTACTGTTCTTAGGGCTGCTCATGGGTCGGGTTGGCCGAGTTGAAGCCATTTGAATATTCTAACCCAATGTTTGTGGTTTGACAAATCTCAACCCAAACAAAACTACAACCCAGCCAAACCCAAACCATGCGGGTTGGTCGGTTTGAAACCTTAATACATCATTTGATAATCTTACTAAGCGTTTTGTTTAAACGAAGTAAAATTAAAATGAGAACATATAAAAAGGTCTAACAAACTCTAAAAAAGTTGAAAATTCATGCAGATAAGAAAGTAAAATTACGGTTGAAATTGTAATATAATTTTGAATGTACCTAATTACGGATTGGTTCCATGTACATATGTTAATCAAAGACTTAACAATCGTAATAAATACGTAGTATATAATGGCATTGGATTCATCGTGTTGGGTTGGGTTCAAATTACCCTAACCCGATTCCAACCTAATAGATGCGCTTTACCCTATTTTTGTATCAACTATATGTCGGGTTACCTTAGGTTAGGTTGGCCGGGTTGGTCGGTATTTTGAGCACCCCTAACTTTTGTATTATGTAGTTGTATTTGTTGTGATAAACATGTGATACAAACCTACTCGAAGCATACAGTAATCCAATCCTAATCGATTACGATATGATAAACATGTGATACAACCCTATGTTGTGATAATCATGTGGTAGACTTGGCTATACCAATTATTTTTCTATTGGGTAGTCGTATTTGCTGTGATAAACATGTGATACAACCTTAGTCGAAGATGTACCTTAATCCAACCCTAATCGATCACGATATGATAAACATGTGATACAACCCTAACCGATTACATTCATTGATCGATTCATATTCAAAGTGTGATAAGCAAACCTTTAATCTCATATCTCTGCAATCTTCTTGTTGTAGTCATTGATTCGAACTCCAGTTCGATTTCCTTTTCCATTTTGCTGTCTGCAACCTTCTTTTTCTAGTCTTTTTTTGTCCTCTAATAATGACCTACTAGATAACCACCGTCAGTGACGTTATCAGTTCCTGATGATCGGAGTTTCTGTAATCGTGTTATTTAAATATTATCACCTCTATTTCCAATTTTACCCTTCCACATCTTAAGTATTTTTGACCTGTTTTTAATATTAATTTAAATTTAAGAAATCTCTTAAGTTTGATTGTTATCACATTACTTGGTTTATAGACTCTTCTCCCATTCTCGTAAATCATAAGGGTTCTCATTTGACCCCTTCCCTATATATATATATATATATATATATATATATGAACCTCCCTATATATAGGGAGGTTCATGCGAGGACGGTATCTTTTTACGAGAACGCAAGGAGCTCTTTTCATGTACAAAATCACACGCGATTTTGTACCAACATCAAAAACTCACATGTGATTTTGTACTAACATTAAAATCACATATGATTTTGTAAGTGAATCAAAATCACTACATGAATCATATATAGTTTTGTACACGAAAAAAAGCTCTTCGCGTTCTCGTAAAAAGTTAGCGTTTTCGTATGAACCTGCCCCTATATATATATATATAAAGAGAGAGAGAGAGAGAGAGAGAGAGAGAGAGATGAAAGTTCAAATGTGAACTTAAATTTGGTTGCGAATATGAGGATAAAGGAGAGTGCGACACGCGTCCTATTTAGTCTGAATAATAAAGGGCATTCAGAGTGAACAATAAAGGTGAAGTTCATACATTATTCAGACTGAATAACACTACATGCAGACTGAATAATACTACATTCAGTCTGAATAACACTACGTTCAGTCTGAATATTTCCCTTCATTATTCAGTCTGAATATGACACTGGTCGCGCTCTCCTTTGTCCTCATGTTTACAACCAAATTTGAGTTCTCATTTGAACCCGCCTCTTTCTATATGTATAGACTTGGGATCATGTGAGACCAGACTATTTTTGTGAGACCATTTTTTTACAATTGAAACTTCACAACAAAACACTGTGAAAGTAACCTTCACAGTGTTTTTCCTGTGAAGGTTCGGTTTTTTTTTACCTTTGCAATATTTTACTTTAAAGTTTCAATTGTAAAAATGTGGTCTCATGAGTCTCATGAAAACAACCTAGTCTCAGGTGAACTCAACCCTATATGTATGTGTGAGAGAGTTAATTACAGATTGGCCCCTATTGTTTGAGGGTTTTTATCAAAATGAGAAGACAAAATAATAATAATGATAATAATAATGTTAAAATAACGAAACTGACAAAATGACGAAAATGCCTTTGTCGTTAATGAATATTTTGGGATGGCCGTTAAAGTGAGGGACCAACTTGTTACAAAATGACGAAGCCTTTGTAGTTGATGAATATTTTGGGATGGTTGTTAGAGTGAGGACCAACTTGTTACAAAACGACGAGTCCTCTTCCGTAATAAATGAAGTTTAGAGATCATTTTTGTAAAACCACCAAAGCATAGGGACCACATTCATAATTAACTCTTTTAATTATTATGATTTTTATTATTGTAGTTCCAATTATAATAAGTAATTTTTTACTATTATAATTTTTATTATTGTAGTTTCTTATTGTAAGTTTATGAAATGTGTAGAAAAGAGAAAAATGACATGACATAATTGTGAACCATTCATCTATATATATATATATATAGGGGATGAATCATACGAGAACCATTCCTTTTTAAAGAAATAAATAAACATTTTGTGGACCACATATGATATGGGTCTCACATAATATTAAATCATTTATGATTTAATATTAAATTATATTAAATCAGAAATGATTTAATATTATATGGGACCCACATCATATGTGGTCCACAAGTGTCCCTTTATTCCTTTAAATTTACAAAATTCTCATTTAAACCTTACTATATATATATATATATATATATATTCATCTGGATTTTGGATGATATGCATATGAGTATATAAGTAATTTGTCCAGTATGGACATGTGGATAACATTGTATACGTGCATAAAAACCAAGAAGCAACTTGAATTACTTACATATATATATATATATATACACATATGCATATCGTCCAGATGAATGGTTAGCATGGTGTTCCTCAGTTTTTCATTTTATGGAGGTTTTCTTTGAACCTTCATCTCTCTCTCTCTCTCTCATATATATATATATATATATATATATATATATATGGTTCATTTAGAAACTAGACGAAGAGTAAAAACTATCGAAACTTTAGCAAATCAATATAAAAAATAATTTTTTTCATGATTTTTTTTCATTAGATGCTATGATTTAAGATATTATTGCACATATGTTTGTTTCATAATATAAAAGCTTCATGTGTATTTGTTTTTCATAAGTTGAAAGTTTCTCATGTATTTTTTTATGAAAAGTTTCATATGTTTTTGTTTCATAGTGTAAAGTTTCACATGTAATGTTTTCACAAAATGAAACAAATATATGTGAAATAATATCTTAAATCATAGGATTTGATGAAAAAAAAATCATGAAAAAAATTATTTTCTATATTGATTTGCCAAAGTTTCTATAGTTTCTACCATTCGTCTAGTTTCTAAATGAACCAGCCTCTATATATATATAGAAAAGTTCAAATGCAAACTCATTTATCATTGTGCACATGAGGACCAATCCCGACTCTCCATCTAATATGATCTAGCAACTCACATTAAATATAGTTTTTAATTAAAATTATTAATTAAGGTGATTAAAGGTAAAAAAAGGAAGTTAGTTTTAACTTAAACAACTTTGACTTTTTATTTTCTTTTTTAATTAAAAACTTTTACCCCCTTAATGTTAAAAATAAATTATCTTAAAATTTACAAATAATTTAATGAAACAAGTTAAATAAAAAAACAAGAATTTAATGTTTTTCGATAAGATATCCATCTTGATATAGTTTTTTTTCTCGTTTTAACAGTCTTTTATGTGTAATGGTACCCATTATGAATATTTATATATGTTCAAGTGTGTACAACAACTCAACACCGTAAGTCCGTAACTCGACATCACATTTTTCAACATCGTAAGACACTTCATTCTTCATCACCAAGTACAATTACATGTTTGTGAGGAGTTATATTCATTTTTAATATCTATCTTTATTCAGTCTGAATAAATGTAGATATTCAAACTGAATATCACTTCAACCTTTAATCTAAACATTTTATTTAGACCGAATAAAACAAATAAAATGTGATTGATTATTATTTCTAAAACGTTGTTATCATGTTTGTGAGAAGTTATATTTATTTTGAATATTTATCTTTATTCACTCTGAATAAGATACAAAATGAATATCACTTCAACCTTTAATCTAAATATTTTATTCAAAATGAATAATGTATATTAATGATGAATATTACAGTGAAAAAGTATATTTATGACGAATATCATATTGATATATGAATATTGAAAAGTTGTTTTAAACACGTGAAAATACATAAATATTCATGATGAATATTATGAATATTCATGATGAATGTTATAATGAAAATATATGCTGATGATGAATGTCATACTGATGTATAAATACTGAAGATTTGTTGAATACACGTGAAAATACATACGTATTCATAATGAATGTCATACTTAGTTGTATATTAATGATGAATAGCATACTAATGTATAAATATTAATAAGAGTTGTTGTAAGCATATGAACGTGTATACATATTCATCATGAATATTACACAGATATACCGTTTGACCTAAAATACGTTAAAAAACAAAAAAAAAACTATATTGAGATGGATGACAAATCAAAAAGAATGGCATGCTCGATTTTTTATGTAATTTTTTTGATTAAAATACTAATTATTTTAAGATAATTTAGTTTAAAAATTATGGGGGTAAAAGTTTTTTAATTAAAAAACAAAATAAAAAAGTCAAAGATGGTAAACATGTATCATAACATTCATTTTTGCCCATAATCACTTCTCAATTAACCTTTTAATGTTTTAACCATTGATTAGTTTCCTAAATTTTGATTAATGACCAAGATTTATTCTCTTGTGCTCAATGAAAATGAGTTTTCATTTGAACCTACCCATATATATCTATACTATATTATAAAGCATTTGGCAAAAATTCTTAAAAACCAATTTTTATGCATATAATATTGTTTATTGATGCTTATTACTTAAAATTCAAGATTACAAGTAGATTGTGCGTAAGTACAACTTATTAAAGCTCTATGTTTGAATTTTTGTAACTAACTGCAAATAAACATTATTAAATACAAGATAAACATCTCATTTTAAATATAAAAAATAGTTAGGATAATCATTGAGTTATAACAGAATACTTAATTATTATCTTTATTAAACTTAAGTTAAATTATAATAAAAAATTTAATTAAAGAAACTACACAAAAAAAACTTTTAAATAGTTAATTTGATACTGATATCGATATATATATTTTAAATTTATATTTAATTAAAAAAATAAAACCACATAAAATCGTATTATAATATCGATAGGGACAAAAATAAAACGAAACATTAAAATCGAAATGTATCTCGCTGCATTGCGCGAGTACCTTTCTAGTATATATGTATGTATATATATATATATATATATAGAACGATAATCAAATAAAATCACAAAAAAGATTACAAACTCATGAAAACCGATATAAAAATATATTTTTATGATTTATTTTCATCAAATGTTAGGATTTAAGATAATATTTCACATACATTTGTAACTTTCACATGAATTTGTTTCACCATATGAATATTTTTTACGTATATTTTTGGTTTCAGTAGGTGAATCCAATTAAAAATTCACATGTAATTATTTTATAAGGTGAACCCAAACATATGTGAAACACTATGTTAAATTATAGGTTTTGATTAAAAAAAATCATGTAAAAAATTCTTTTTATATCGGTTTTCACGAGTTTGTAACATTTTTATTGTTTTCTATTTGATTATTATCCTATATATATATAGATATATATATATAGAGAGAGAGAGAGAGAGAGATTCAAATGCGAACTAAAATTTGGTTGTGAATGTGAGGACAAAGGAGAACGTGAATGTGCCTCATTCAAATGCGAACTTAAATTTGGTTGTGAGTAGCCGAGACTTTTCCCGCAACAAAAATTGCGCGTGTCATTTTTGATGTTAATACAAAATCACATATGATTTTGTACATGAAAAAAATTACATGTAAGAAATAATTGGCTGAGGATTGTCCTCGTATTCTCGTAAATTATTACCGTCCTTGAATGAACCCGCCTCTATATATATAATTATATATATATATATATATATATAGAAAGAGGTCCATGCGAGGACGGTAACAATTTACGAGAATGTGAGGACAATCCTCAGCCAATCATTTTATACATGAAAATTTTCATGTACAAAATCACATATGATTCACATATAAAATCATATATAATTAGCCGAGACTTTTTCCGTGCGCGTGTCATTTTTGATGTTAATACAAAATCATATATGATTTTGTACATGAAAAAAATTACATGTAAGAAAATAATTGACTGAGTATTGTCCTCGCATTCTCGTAAATTGTTATCATCTTCGCATGAACCCTTCTCTTCCCCTCTCTCCCTCTCTCTCTCACTCTATATATATATATATATATATATATATATATTCTTTTTTTATAATTGTTAAAAATTAATTGTGATGATTAAATATAGTTAAATAATGTACGGATATATTACTATCTTGGACAGTGATTTATAACGTAGGACCCTTTATTTTGAATGCTGCTGGCCAACAATAATCAATTCTTAAGATCTCAATTTTATTTGTTTATTTATTTATTTATTTATTTTTGTTAGGTACGAACAGAGATCTCAAATTATACATCGGGGGCCTTGTCGGAAACCCGTACTTAATCCATGTAGTTGCGTATAAACAATATATATAAAACCAACTTATTTTCATAATAAAACTTCAATGTACTAATGAAATCAGAAATAAAAAAACAAAATTGAAAAGAATATATTTATAAATAAATCTTGACATTTTTTCGCAAACCTTAAAATTATGCCATGATCGTTAACATTTGGAAACAACATAAGAATGTCTTATGTTATGCGCATGTAGATATGTATACATATACATATATTCAGGGACGGACTCAAATTTTTCTTGATACGATGGCACAATACAATATAAACAAAAAAATAATTATAAAAAATACGGTTTTTATTGACCTGTCTTTAAGTTTTTACTAACGGTTAATATCTTTCGATGTGTTTTTAACCTAATTCAACCGTTTCGGGAGATATTTAAAGTTTTTTTGCTTGATTTCGAGGGATTTTTAAGTTTTTTTTTATCGATTTCGAGAGAATTTTTCGATATTTGTGGTTGATTGCAAGAGATTTTTTCGGTTTTTTTGTTAACTTCAAGAATTTATTTTTCCCGGTTTTTAGTATTTGATATTGATGGTTTTTAATAACTAAAAGAAAATTTAAAATATTTTTGTGAAAATCAAAAATTAAATATGAAATTAATAGAGTGTTTATTAAATGTTATTTAAGTACGAAATTAGTAGAGGATTTACTCTGTTATTAAATGTTATTTAGAGTTGTTGTTCAAAAGAATTAATTTTTTACATCAAACTAGGATCGAATCCTTGACCATTTCACCATAAAGAGTTTTAATTAGTTGGGAACAACCACTAGGCCAGCTGCCCTGGTTGTACTATAAATTCGGTTTTAAATTATTTAAGAGCACCTCTAAAATTATACGGTTGCACCGTTAAAAATCCGAAAAAGTTACCCTTCGATGACGATATAATACGGTGGCCTGTGCCACCGTGGGCACCATGCTAGGTCTGCCCTGCATATACTACACACGTATAACTATAAGGGTGAGTTCACTTGAAACCAAGATGTTTTCGTAAGACTTATGAGAAAACATTTTTACACTTGAAACTTCACAACAAAACATTGTGAAGGTAAAAAAATATAAACCTTCAAAGCAAAAACACTGTGGGAATTACCTTCAAGATCATATTTGACTGGTCAATAATTGCGGCTATGAAAAAAATAGAGAGGATAGTTTCATAATTTTTACAAATAGACTACAAATTTGTTCATATATAAATCTATGTGATTCACATATGAACTATATGTTCATAGGTGAACTCGTGTAATTAGCATATGAACTATTTTAACCGATTCACATATGAATATTTGTGATTCACATATGAACTTGTGGATAAACTCATGTGATTCACATATGAACTTGTGGATCAGTTATATAGTTTACATGTGAATTAATTAACGGGTTCACATATGAACCGTTTGCCGCATATTTGTAAAATTACGAAGCTGCTCCTCTATCTTTCGCATATCCATGCGCGGAATTATTTGGTACTTCACGATCAAAGCCGCAAATGTTGATCAGTTATTGAAGGGCTATGATCAGTTCTTTACTTCTCAAATATTTGTCACTTCCCAAATGAACATTTCCCCACACATATACGTACGCATATATGGATATGTGTGTATATACATACAGAGTTACACACAGACCGATTCGAAAAAAGTTTGGTTTGATCAAAGTTTGGTCAACATGGTTCAAAAGAATGTGCAGTGGGTCTAGAACTGACTATGTAAAGACCGAATATGAACCGGAGAATTGGGATTGGTTTGGTCTAATTTTTTTTTATTTGGTACATTTCATTCAAAAAAATTAGCGAATTTTAAAATTAAATGTTGGACTGGTCTTTATCTAGTCTACATTGTTCCCAACTTTATTATACCTGGAAAAACTTAAAAAATAATACAATCTTATATGTTTAAAAGTAAAATATTTTTATTAAGTCCGACTCAAAAAATCTATTTCAAAAGTTGAGTTGTTGATTGGCTAGGTCAGGAGTAATAACATCATATATCGTTTTTTACGTACCTGGTTAGTCCAACTACTCGCCTCTACATGCACACATGTACATATACTTATACCAAAAAAAAGTGTGTGTGCGCGACATGTGTCTGAATGTAGATTATTCAGACTGGATAATCAAAGAAATATTCAGACTAAATATAGTATTTATTCAGTCCGAATAAGCATTATTCAGACTGAATATATACTATATTCAGTCTGAATAATTTTTTGATTATTCAGTCTGAATATGACACGTGTCGCACTCTCATTTGTATTCAGTTCACAACCAAATTTGAGTTCTCGTTTAAATACGCCCCTATATATATGGTTGAGTTCCGGTGAGAATGAGAGTTAAGGTGAGAAGCGTAAGAAGGAATCTCCACCATTGGACACACATTAGGATGAGATGCACCGGATCAATCCCCGTATCAAACGCGATTCATGGGTGTGTTTGAGATTAAAGATGATCAATGATTCAGATCCATTCTGATGCTTCTCACCTTAACTCTTAACTCTCCTTCTCACACAATCTTACGCCTTAACTCTTAACTCCTAAGGTGAGAAGCGTCAGAATGGATCTGAACCCTTGATCACCTTTAATCTCAAACACCCTCATGAATCGCGCTTGATACGCGGACTGGGTTGATCCGGTGCATCTCATCTTAATGTGCATCCAAAAGTGGAGATCTCTTCTTATGCTTCGCACCTTAACTCTCGTTCTCACTAGAACCCAACTCTCTCTTTATATATAGGGGTTAAATTAAATGAAAACCATAAAAAAGTTACAAACTTGTGAATTGTGATAACCGATTAAAAAATAATAAATTTTCATGATTTATTGTAGTCAAATGCTAGGATTTTTATAATATTTATTCACATATATTTGTTTCATAATATGATTGTATTACATATATTTGTTTCACCACATGATTATTTTTAAGCTTATATTCCGTTTCACTAAGTGAACAAAAAAAAATTCCACATGTAATTTTTTAATAAGGTGCACACAAACACATGTAAAACAATATCTTAAATTATAAATTTTGATAAAAAAATATCACGTAAACAAATATTTTTATATCCGTTATCACGAATTTATAATTTTTTTATATTTTCATTTGTATGCACCCGTGAGTAGATTTGATTGACTTGTTTATATGTGTTGAAAGGATCTTGTATTTGGTTCACACTTCACATGCAACAAAGAAATGGTGTAGGTTTGAATTTGGAGTCCCACAACAAAAGATTCATCACCTTTGATCAAATAATCCCATCATGATGAATCTTCCTTCATTTGTCCTTTTCTTTTATAAAAATAATGTTCAATGAATTTTCATGATGTAAACAAATTATAAGTCCATATCATAAAACATAGAGTTAACAAGTTTTGAACTTTTTTAATAAAAAAAAAAATATCTATTTGTTGGATGGATACATTTGATTGTTGATCAATGATATAAAAAGGTCGAATAAATTAATTTAATAGTTAAACGGTTGGTCTATATATATATATATATAAAATATACAGGGTTGACATGTGATTTGGAGAGATTGACGTACTTAAGAATGGACCAGCTTGCGTCTTGTTGGACGATAAAAATCCTGTTTTTAAGCCCTACAACCTTCCAATGCTCACGTTTGAAGATCTTAGCTAGCTTATCGGAAGGCACCGACTGATATCAAACAGTGAAGGAAGAAAAATATTAATATAACTTATTGGCTTGTACCATCCTCATTGAAGAGTGCCCTACTCCCACTTAACTCCAAAGGCCCTCAATCATAGCATCTAGGGACCCATGTCTACATTTTCATTCATGCAATTACATACACATATGACAACTTTTCCAATTTTATGTTGTTTGTTGATTGTAGGCTTGATTGTCGAGTGTTGGTCTCGTAGACTGCCCCTTCCTAGGTAAGTGTAGGAACCACTAGAGAATTGATCAAATTCTTGATAATAACAGTGAAAAAATCGTTTAAAATACTTGAATTTTTTCAGTGGCATGAAACTAAATGATATAAGAAGCTCATAACACCTCATCTAGATGGAATGTAGAGGGAGTTTCATGGCCAACTCAACAACCTTCATGAATCCCCAAGGATTATTGAAAAAACTTAGAGGTCTTTCGTATTGAAATCCATAATGACAAATCAAGATTCGTCACACATTAAATTTCTTTGATGAAGACTTTAAGGGAGTAATTTATGCACACGACAACACATTGATTATCTTATCTTATGGTAAAGAATAAACTGCATTTTGGTAGTCACTTTGAGTTTTAATAACGTATTATAATATGACGTCTCCACTCAAATGAGCGTCAACTTCAGTCATCTTTATATGTTCTTTCTCTTTACATGTTCCTAGAGATAAAACCATACTAAAGGCAATATACCCTTCTTAATTACCACTAGATCTCCATACAATCATGTTAGGTGGTAAAGGACTTAGGGTATACAGTCTGATACTTGAAAGGTTGACGATACTAACAATCATCATTAACACAACTCAAGAAGTACCCCATCCCAATTTAAGTGATGGTCATGCAGGGAAACCAAAATGCACATATAATTTCTTGTTCTTACAAACTATAATGTTCTTTTAACATGATACATCCATCTTGACTTTGAGGCACTCCTTTTATGTGCAAACATATCACATAAACAACACATACACATATATACGCGCGCGCACCATAACACCCAAAATTTTTAGTCAAGAATTAAGAAACCTTGCATCCTAATATTATGGTCTTTAGTATTTAGACGAAGTGTTTCATTGGTATAATATTTGGTGACACTGAAAACGGAGGAAAACGAACGAACAAACGAAGCAAAACCATCCTCGGAACACCATCCTTGGAACACCCCGGCTAGGCTGCCAGGCGAGACTGCCATGGCAGCATCGCCAGGGCACACTAGCATGGAGTTTTGAAATCAGATGTTGAATTTGAGTTACGATACATAGCGGGCTAGAGTGCGGCTAGATCGATACGGGGACGGTCGCGGCGCATCGCCCGTGTCCAATTTTGGGTCCCAATTGTGCATGCTACGGTACTAGGCGGACTAGAGTGCCGGCTAGACTGCCATGGCACTATCGCAGTGGCAGTATAGCCCGTTTTGTCCAGAAACCCATTATTATGCGATTTTCAGCCTTGTATCCCATTTATCAGATTTCAAAACTCAGTATTGGAAGGAAGAGCATTCAAGGCGATTTTAGGGTTCATAACACCTTCACCTACCTCTTCCAAACTCATTTATTGCTCCTTTCAAGTTGAAGATTTAAGTGTGGTTCAAGTGTTTAAAGCTTCAAGTGGTGGTGTTCTGACTCCTCTCATCTAGCTTCATCTTTTTCATCCTCTTAGGAGATTTTCTAGGGTTTTCCTAACCCTAGCTATGTGAGTTCAAATCCAAACCCCCTTTACCTCAAATACATGTTATAAATGTTAAGTATTGTTGATTTTAAACTAATATTGTCAAGGGTTTATGTATTTGGTTGAGTTTGGAGATTTTAGGTCAAAATGAGGTATTTTGGGTATTTTGAGTTAGATGATGAAATAAGCATCATAGTTGGTTTAAAATACTTGGGAAAGTTTTATGTTGAGATAAACTTTGATTTTCGAAACAAAATGATTTGACCTAACTTTCGGTGAAATGTGCATTTCAAAGAGGAATGATTAAATAAAAGTTTTCGGTGTTTGTACGTCTCGTTTGACGTACTTGGAGAGTAGACTAGTATGTAATGGATCCATAGGAATTTAGTCGGTTTTAAGTCGGGATTGTTGTCCCTTTTTGATTTCGTTAGTAGTCATCGAGGGCCTCACACTTAGGTGTATTAGTCGGTTGTTACCGATTGCCATTGACTACGTTGGGTGCATCGGGAGGTCATCGAGGGTCTTACACTTGAGTGTGTTAACTGGGAGTTGCCGGTTGCCATTGACGTATTGCACGGGCTTAGTAGGAGTCATCGAGGGCCTTACACTTTCTTGTATTAACTGGGGTTGCCGGTTGCCATTGATTTCTATAAATAGCTTGAACATTGAGTAGTGACCTACAATTGTATCTGTCACTAAAGATGGAATATCGGGTCTCCCCCGGTTGTTTTAAAAGATCCTTGCTCACCTAGAGTAAGTTTTCATGTAGAGTTAAATGGGATAAACTGAATTGTATTCTTTGTTTAAATATTTTACTGATTTACCCATTTAACTGTTTGTTCTCACTAGGCGTAAGCCTAACACTTGATTTGAAATGTGGCTTAGCAGGTGATCGGGATGGAGGGGCTCCATAGAAGGGAGTGGAGTGTAGTGCCGGTGGAGGCACATTTTTGAGGAATGTACTTAGAGTGTACATGGTTGGAGATATTAATTCAATTATTTTGAGGTTGCTAGTAACACCCGAATGTAATCTATATTCCGAATTGTATAGATTAATAGGTTGTTATTTTAGTATCCATGATTAGATGTAAACTCCCATACTTTATCCCCTTTTGTGGGTGATTTTATATATTCCGCGTTTTATTATTCGGTTTTAAATTACTCTAAATTTTAGGGTGTTACAAGTTGGTATCAGAGCTCTAGTTTAAGTGAACTAGGTGTGAATGTAAGATACCTAGACTTAAGCTGAGACTTTAAGTGTTGATTGTGAGATATGGGTAGACACTCTTGAGATAGGAGAGCTTTAGAGTCGACGGATATGCGTTAATCATGAAATGTGACTTTGGTAATAGGAATTCTTATGCGTATGATATATCCAAGATATCACGTAGCTAATGCTATTTTGGATACATTGTATTCTGAGCATGCTTATTTTACTATTGTTACAATGATTGGTGAATGTGTTATACGTATTTATGTTAGCCTTGTCTTACTCCTACTCTACCATCTTGACAGACTAAGATGGTGAATACGCGTACTAGATCGCGGAATGAAGCTGAAGGCGCGACTAACAGTGTTACGAACCAAGAACCAGTAACGGCAGTGGAGGTTATTCAACAACCTTCGGTTATTCCTCCTCTCACCAATAGAGGCCCACCCAGATTAACTACTATTCCACCGCTTAACCTCAACGCGGGAGGTCCTCTAATGGTAGAGGTGGGTTCTCAGGATGAACTGCAAATCCGGTTGTTGCAGGCGGTGAATACCCTCATGTCGCAGCAGCATGAATCAGTTCTCAAAATGTTCGAGGAAAGAGATGCCAGTTACCGAAGGCATGAAGTGACCACGAAGAACCAAGTGGGAGGTTCCGGAGGGAATGGAGTCATGCACATTACTGAAGAGACGCCTGCGACAGAAGTAAAAAGGACGGGTAAGGGTTGTTCTTAAAAAACCTTCTTGTGCTCCAAACCACCCGAGTTCTCCGGGACAGCTAACCCTGTAGTTTGCATGGATTGGCTACAAGAAATCGAGCAAGCGTTTGGTTCGAGTGAATGTGAAGAAAATCAGAAGGTGAAGTTTGCTTCCCAAATGTTGAGAGGCGCGATCTTAAGGTGGTGGAACGTCACCACCAAAACTCTTGGCCCCGTCATTGTCTCAATGCTTACTTGGGAAATGTTTAAAGCAAAAGTCTTGGAGGAGTATTGTAACGAAAGAGACATTGATTGCATCGTGGATGAGTTTCGAGCCCTAAAGAAGGGGGATAAGACCGTGAGGGAATATACAAAACTATTTGTGGAGAAGCTGAGTTTGGTGGAGCACGCGGCTCCCACAGAGAAAGAAAGGATGAAGGCATATATCAAAGGATTGCCATCTGGCATGATGGCAATGGTCCAAACGGCATGGACCTCTACTTTAAAAGAGGCTATAGACCAAGCACAAATGGTGGAGGATACCTACGAGTTAGGTAAAGAAGAGAAGAAGATAGTGGGAGAGAAGAGGAAGTGGGAGGGAAACTCTATGCCTTCCAAGAAGTCGAACTACAACAACAACAAAAATCGTAGAGACGATAATAGAAGGGAACCTAGTTGGTGCCTCAAATGTCGTAGCAAGCATTTCGGGACATGCAACACAGTCTCCGATGGTTGCTACAAGTGTGGTAAGAGCGGACACCTCGCTCGGGAATGCTCAGTCAAAGGAATCATCTGCTTTGAGTGCAAGGAACCGGGGAACTTCAAAAGGGATTGCCCGAAGTGGAAAACAGGAGGATACTCAGGGAAGAAGGAGGATCCCCCTAAAGCTAAAGGGAGAGCCTTCAAGATGACTGCGGAGGAGGCTAAGGCGGCAGCGGACGTTGTATCAGGTACGTTCCTTGTTAACTCCGTTCCCGCTCATGTACTTTTTGATTCCGGTGCTACTCTTTCTTTTGTGTCTTCTGCCTTCTACCCAAAACTTCATACACCTTTTATCACTTTACAAGATGCTTACGTGGTTGAAATAGCCGATGGTAAGCAAGTTGTAGTCCGTGATGTCCTCAAAGATTGTAAGTTAGAGATCGAAGGAAATAAGTTTGGGGTAAATCTCATGCCTATGGCAATAGGAGGATTTGATGTGATAATAGGAATGGATTGGTTGGCCGAGAACCATGCCGAAATTGTTTGCTCAAAGAAATTGATTCGGATTCCGCTATCGGATGGCGGTATTGTGGTGGTGTACGGGGAAAGAAGGAAGGGTGAAATAGTATTATTGACTTTAACAAAAGCGCGCAAGTGCTTAACCAAGGGATGTCCTTCATTTTTAGCATATGTTCTAGATGCTAAGTTGCAAAAGAAAAGGCTTGAAGATGTTCGTATTGTTAGGGAATTTCCGGATGTCTTTCCCGAAGACTTGCCCGGTTTGCCACCCGACAGGCAAGTGGAGTTTCGAATTGACCTTGTACCGGGAGCTGCTCCAATAGCTAGAGCACCTTACCGATTGGCACCGTCAGAGATGCAAGAGATGATGTCACAACTACAAGACCTCTTACAGAAAGGCTTTGTGAGGCCAAGCTCATCGCCATGGGGAGCACCAGTTTTGTTTGTAAAGAAGAAAGATGGCACAATGAGGATGTGCATTGACTATAGGGAATTAAATAAGGCGACCGTGAAGAATAAGTACCCACTCCCAAGAATTGATGATCTATTTGATCAACTTCAAGGGGAAGGTTGTTTCTCGAAAATTGATCTTCGTTCGGGTTATCACCAAGTGAAGGTGAAAGAAGAGGACGTAGCAAAGACGGCTTTTAGGACGCGATATGGTCACTACGAATTTCTTGTAATGCCATTTGGTTTGACAAATGCACCGACGGTATTTATGGACTTGATGAACCGAGTATGTAGGCCTTTCCTTGACAATTCGGTAATTGTATTCATTGACGACATACTCGTGTATTCTAAAGATGAGTCGGATCACGAACAACACCTCGGGGAAGTTCTTGAAGTTTTATGAGGAGAGAAGTTGTACGCCAAATTCTCCAAGTGTGATTTTTGGTTGAAGGAAGTCCAATTCTTGGGTCATGTTGTCACTCAAGCCGGAGTGAAAGTAGACCCCTCTAAGATTGAAGCAATGATGAATTGGGAACCGCCAAAGAATCCGTCAGAGATTCGATGCTTTTTGGGATTAGCGGGATATTATAGAAGATTTATTCAAGATTTCTCCAAGGTTGCTTCTTCTTTGACGGCTTTGACAAGGAAAATTGTGAAATTTGTATGGACAGAGAAACAAGAGCAAGCTTTTTGGGTTCTTCAAAAGAAGTTATGTGAAGCTCTGATCCTTTCTTTACCGGAAGGGTCCGAAAACTTTGTGGTGTATAGTGATGCGTCGAAAATGGGTTTAGGTTCTGTGTTGATGCAAAGAAGCAAGGTGATTGCCTATGCATCAAGGCAACTTAAAGAGCACGAGAAAAATTACCCTACCCACGACTTAGAGCTAGCGGCAGTAGTGTTTGCCTTGAAGTTGTGGCGGCATTATCTCTATGGTACCAAATGCACTCTCTACACCGACCACAAGAGTTTAAAGTATGTCTTTGATAAAAAGGAATTGAATATGAGGCAACGGCGATGGCTCGAATTACTAAAGGATTATGATTGCGAGTTACTTTACCATCCGGGTAAAGCCAATGTAGTAGCAGATGCTTTGAGCCGGAAAGAATACGGTAGTGGAACGCGTGTCGTGCTTACACGGATTGATGTGTCGTCTAGTTTGATTGACCGAATCAAGGTATCCCAAGCGGAAGCACTTTTGAAAGAAAACCTCAAAAATGAGGTGATGGTGAAGCAACACCTACTATTGACAGAAGACGGTCGTGGTTTGAAATTATTTCAAGGTCGCATTTGGGTGCCTAAAATTGGGGGCAACCGTGAGTTACTTTTAGAGGAAGCGCACAAGTCAAGATATTCCATTCATCCGGGTAGCACCAAAATGTATAGAGACTTGAAGTTGACTTACTGGTGGCCCGTTATGAAGTTGGACGTGGCCAATTATGTAGAAAGGTGTGTCACGTGTTTTCAAGTGAAAGCGGAACATCAAAAGCCATATGGAAGTCTCCAATCGTTGGAAATACCGGAATGGAAGTGGGAGCACCTTACCATGGACTTCGTGACTAAGTTGCCCAAGACCGTAAGAGGGCATGATACCATATGGGTAGTGGTGGATCGTTTAACGAAAAGTGCTCATTTCTTGCCTATGCGTGAGGTCGGTCCCGTTGATAAACTTGCAAAGTTGTATGTGGATGAAATCGTCTCAAGGCATGGTGTGCCTTTGACTATCGTATCGGATCGGGACAGTGGGTTCACTTCGAATTTTTGGGAAGGGTTACAAAAGGGTTTGGGCACGAAGATACATTTAAGTACTGCGTATCACCCTCAAACCGACGGTCAAAGCGAGAGAACCATTCAGACTCTAGAGGATATGCTTAGATCTTGTGTCATTGATTTTGGTGGAAGTTGGGACTCGCATCTACCACTCGTAGAGTTTGCCTACAACAATAGTTACCATTCTAGCATTGGAATGGCACCATTTGAAGCCTTGTATGGTCGGAAGTGTAGAACACCGGTGTGTTGGTTGGAAGCAGGTGAGAAACAATTTGCCGGTCCCGAGATTGTCCAAGAGACGGCTGACAAAGTGAAGTGTATTCGCGAGCGGCTAAATGCGGCTCAAGACCGTCAAAAGAGTTATGCCGATAAGAAGAGGAGACCCATGGAATTCCAAGTGGGGGAGTGTGTGATGCTAAAAGTATCCCTTTGGAAGGGTATTATAAGATTTGGGAAGCGTGGGAAGCTTAGCCCTCGTTTCCTTGGACCGTTCAAGATTTTAGAACAAGTGGGGCGACAAGCGTATAAGTTGGAGTTACCACCTGAATTGGCCGGCATACATCCTACGTTCCACATTTGTTATTTAAGGAAGTGTCTGGCGGAAGAAGAGAGTGTAATACCTCTCACGGAGATTCGTGTTGACAATAGTCGTTGTGTGGAAGAACCAGAAGCAATTTTGGAAAGAAAGTCAAAAAGGCTTCGTCATAAGGAAATTGTTATGATTAAAGTCCAATGGAAGCACCATAGAGGGTCAAACGTGACGTGGGAAGCAGAAGAGGATATGAAGAGAAGATATCCCAACTTGTTTAGTTAGCTTGTTAAAATTTCGAGGACGAAATTAAATTCAAGGGTGGGAGGATTGTAACACCCGGAATTTTTAGTCAAGAATTAAGAAACCTTGCATCCTAATATTATGGTCTTTAGTATTTAGACGAAGTGTTTCGTTGGTATAATATTCGGTGACACTGAAAACGGAGGAAAACGAACGAACAAATGAAGCAAAACCACCCTCGGAACACCCCGGCTAGGCTGCCAGGCGAGACTGCCATGGCAGCATCGCCAGGGCACACTAGCATGGAGTTTTGAAATCTGATGTTGAATTTGAGTTACGGTACATAGCGGGCTAGAGTGCCGGCTAGACTGACATGGCACAAGCGCGGGCAGTATCGCCCGTGTCCAATTTTGGGTCCCAATTGTGCATGCTAAGGTACAAGGCGGGCTAGAGTTCCGGCTAGACTGCCATGACACTATCGCAGTGGCAGTATAGCCCATTTTGTCCAGAAACCCATTATTATGCGATTTTCAGCCTTGTATCCCATTTATCAGATTTCAAAACTCAGTATTGGAAGGAAGAGCATTCAAGGCGATTTTAGGGTTCATAACACCTTCACCTACCTCTTCCAAACTCATTTATTGCTCCTTTCAAGTTGAAGATTTAAGTGTGGTTCAAGTGTTTAAAGCTTCAAGTGGTGGTGTTCTGACTCCTCTCATCTAGCTTCATCTTTTTCATCCTCTTAGGAGATTTTCTAGGGTTTTCCTAACCCTAGCTATGTGAGTTCAAATCCAAACCCCCTTTACCTCAAATACATGTTATAAATGTTGTGTATTGTTGATTTTAAACTAATATTATCAAGGGTTTATGTATTTGGTTGAGTTTGGAGATTTTAGGTCAAAATGAGGTATTTTGGGTATTTTGAGTTAGATGATGAAATAAGCATCATAGTTGGTTTAAAATACTTGAGAAAGTTTTATGTTGAGATAAACTTTGATTTTCGAAACAAAATGATTTGACCTAACTTTCGGTGAAATGTGCATTTCAAAGAGGAATGATTAAATAAAAGTTTTCGGTGTTTGTACGTCTCGTTTGACGTATTTGGAGAGTAGACTAGTATGTAATGGATCCATAGGCATTTAGTCGGTTTTAAGTCGGGATTGTTGTCCCTTTTTGATTTCGTTAGTAGTCATCGAGGGCCTTACACTTAGATGTATTAGTCGGTTGTTACCGATTGCCATTGACTATGTTGGGTGCATCGGGAGGTCATCGAGGGTCTTACACTTGAGTGTGTTAACTGGGAGTTGCCGGTTGCCATTGACCTATTGCACGGGCTTAGTAGGAGTCATCGAGGGCCTTACACTTTGGTGTATTAACTGGGGTTGCCGGTTGCCATTGATTTCTATAAATAGCTTGAACATTGAGTAGTGACCTACAATTGTATCTGTCACTAAAGATGGAATATCGGGTCTCCCCCGGTTGTTTTAAAAGATCCTTGCTCACCTAGAGTAAGTTTTCATGTAGAGTTAAATGGGATAAACTGAACTGTATTCTTTGTTTAAATATTTTACTGATTTACCCATTTAACTGTTTGTTCTCACTAGGCGTAAGCCTAACACTTGATTTGAAATGTGGCTTAGCAGGTGATCGGGATGGAGGGGCTCCCTAGAAGGAAGTGGAGTGTAGTGCCGGTGGAGGCACCTTTTTGAGGAATGTACTTAGAGTGTACATGGTTGGAGATATTAGTTCAATTATTTTGAGGTTGCTAGTAACACCCGAATGTAATCTATATTCCGAATTGTATAGATTAATAGGTTGTTATTTTAGTATCCATGATTAGATGTAAACTCCCATACTCTATCCCCTTTTGTGGGTGATTTTATATATTCCGCGTTTTATTATTCGGTTTTAAATTACTCTAAATTTTAGGGTGTTACACGCACACACACACACACAAAATGCACCCCTATGTCACACAACATTTAGGCATTGTTTGGCAAAAATAAACTAGCTTATAAGCTGACTTATAAGCTAACTTATTTTCTGAGTAATCGTTTGGATGCACATAAGCTAGCTTATAAGTGAGCTTATAAGTCAACTTATAAGCTAGCTTATCGATAAGCTACTTGGAGTAGTTTATGAGGAGCTTTTTGACACTTTTTCCAATTATACCCCTAACTAATATCATTTATTTATTTTCAACATGCCCTTTTTGGTCATTTCACATGCTCATAAGCTAGTTTTTGCCAAACATAACTTATTCATCAGCTAGCTTATCAGCTACCAGCTACCTTATAAGTCATACGCTAGCTTATAAGTTATACGCTAGCTTATCAGTCATAAGCTAGCTTATCAGCTAGTTTGCCAGACATAGCCTTAGTACAAAGAAGTATTTGCAACTGACGTATCCTAATATCCATCTCATCATACTCCTACGTAAAGCTCATATAAAAATACGCATCGAAGATTCATCATGAATAATTAACGAAATAACTTTTGCTCCTATGGAACATTCATTATCCTGAAACCCCATTGGTTCATTACAATAAAAGCAAGTGAATTTTAACTTCACTAATTTTTAAGAAGATTAATCTTATATCCTTTTAATATATTTCAAAAAATGGCATACCTAAGACTGGACACATTATAAGGATATAAGCTGGAATATATATATTTATATATATAAATATATAAGTTTAAACGCAAATAAATTTGGTTGCGAACGCGAGGACAAATGAGAGCGCAACACGTGTCATATTCAGAATGAATAATGAAAGAAAATATTCAGACCGAATGTAATATTATTCAGTGGCGGATAACCAACGGAAGTCAACAAAATTTAACTTTTTTAGTGGCCTTCAAAAATCCGCTGTAAAACATTTCGTCGGAACAAGTCATTTTTGTAGTAGTGCATGCGGTTGGATGTGTTGGATATCTGATTCTTATTTTTGCATTTAGAAAAGGAAATCACATAAAAGAATTAAAAATATTTACATTTACTTTTGTCTGGAGGTCTTTGGCTTTAATAAACGATATGATCATGTAGACGAAACTACTTGTTTTCAAAATAGAATTTTTCCTTGAAAAGATACACATTTAAAGAAACAATTTAAATTATAGGCACTTGAGAATAGGGGTGAGCAATTGACCCATAAGAACCGGTCCGAACCGGAACCGAACCGGGACCGGGACCGGAACCGGCACCGGTATTGCCCAATCGGTCCGGTTTTCGGTTCTGCAAATCCTCCATTTTCGGTTCCGGTTCCAAACCGGTTTCGGTGCCGGTTTTTCGGGTAATTAACCGAGACCGGCCCGGAAGTTTAAGTGACCAATTAATTTCGTTATAATTTAAGGTAATTATTACTTCTTTTTTTAGTCTTTTATAATTTGTTTATAAATTAATGTCATTACAATTTAATTTTTTGTTGTTAAACATATTGGCAATGCAAATTTCAACCATGGCGTCCGAGTCCGCGTTTAACACTAGTGGTAGAGTTTTAAATGAGTATCGAGCTAGTTTGTCAAGTTGATAGTTGAAGCTTTGTTGTGCACCCAAGATTGGGTTAGAAACTTTAGAAAGTCAATAATATACGACAACTACGATATCTTGAAGGACGATGAATAACTTTGGGTATGTTTTGTTTTCCGTTTTTGTTTTTTTAAACGGGTATTACTTTTTATTAAATACGAACAAGCTTTTCGGCTTTATGTTTATATAGAGATTTCACAAACTTTAAACAGAGTAGATGACAAAGCAATGGGGGAAGAAGACAATGGAAAATTATAGTATGATTTTTGTTGGTTGATTTGTCATTAAACTATGAATATTTTGGGATTACTACACAATGATGCCATTAATTAAGAGTGTTCACGGATTAATGCACAGTAATACCATAGATTAACATAAATTTTGTTTAAAAGTGATGCTATATATTAATGTTAAAAAAGTTGTCAAACAATAAAAGGGATTGCATGAATTATATAGCGATGTTATTGATTAAAAAGAAAAATACTAAATTCAAGAAAAGCAAATACATTAACAATCGGTTCCAACCGGGTTTTTGACCGGAAAACCGGGACCGGGACCGGCACCGAACCGGCACCGGTATTGCCTATACGGTCCGGTTTTCGGTCCTAACAATCTCTTATTTCCGGTTCCGGTTCCTGTTTCAAACCGGTTCGGTGCCGGTGCAGTCCGGTTCGGGCCAAATGCTCACCCCTACTTGAGAACCAAGTAATTAAATTTGATGAAAAAAATATAACTTTTTCATAATAAATATAAAATTAGTGGAGATTAATGGCATCTCTAAGGTATGTTTATGACACCCCTAAGAGTGAATGTCATCCTCACACAAGTCAATATTAGCATCTATTATTGTATCAAAAATTCTGTACAAACCCCTATAAAGTGCATGAAAATCCGTGCACACCCCTATATTAGGGGTGCCATTAACACTCCCCTAAAATTATCATCCTCTTAACTTTTTATTACTTTTTGATAAAAACTTAGCTTTTAAATATTCTTTTATGATAAACATTTATACACTTATAAAATGATAAATAATATTAAAATAAAATGTATTTTAGTTTTATTCTTATATTTACAACTTTGTGTTATAAGCTTTATTCTTAAAACATGGTAGTTTTTGACACAAACAGAAGAGCAAGCCATGAAATTAAAAGAAATATATTATAACTTTGTAAATAAATAATTGTATTATAACTTTTAAATTAAAACTATTTTTTTAAATTAATTAATTTAAATATTTTATTGTAGACATATTTAATTAAGATTTGAAAAATAATTTACTAAAATAAAAAACCAAAACCAAATATATATAATTTCGATACAATTAAAGATTTTACAAACAAGTGTTACTATATATATATATATATCCTATTTACGTCAAAAACAAATCAAATCATTTTGAAAATATAAAAAACATGTGTTGGTATTAAAATGTAAGAAAAAAATTGGTAGGTAGGAACAAACATCTGTAATAAAGATTCTTGTTCGGACTTCTGTTAGGGTTTTTATAAAATACGAAAGAAAAATGTTCTTGATTTTATCTAGTCACATGTTCTTGTTAGAACCCATGTGTTTGAACAAAAGCTTGAATTCTTGTATATATTCTTTTTTTATTGACTTTTTTGATAAATTTATAAAACAATTAAGTTAAAGTTGATTAAAAAAATATAAGCTAATTATCGTAAAATAAATTTTCTAATTTCATTTCTTGTAAAATTTTATAAAAGTTTTTATATTAATAAGTTTAATTTTTAATTATCTCACTTACTTATATATAAATTAAAATTAATTTATAAAATATAAATTAATATATACATGCATAATTTTACATAATATGATTGTTGAAAATAAAAATGACATGTTGATAAATTTTGATCGATAAAGATGTAGATAATTCAACACAAATGTTTTAAGATTCCACCTATAAATTTCGAGCATATATTCAACGAAATTCTAAGATACGATCAAATGAAATATATCATCAACTCCGCTTCGGCTAGGTTGAACCTATATGGCCAAATCGATATTACAAGTGATCTATATTACTACCTCCATCTCAAAAAAAGTTTCCATATTTCTATTATATTTGTTACAGAATAAGTAATCCACTTCAAAAAATAAATAACTAAATTATCAAATTTACTCTTAATAGATGCATAAATATTTAAGAGTTCTTAAGAGAGAGAAATTAATAAGAGCAAAAACGTTATTTGATTAACTAAAAAACGTAATAATTATACATGTTTAAAACTATGTATCATTTCAATTGTAGACACTTATTTTAGGACATATAGAGTATTTAGTGTTACCTTTTATTAAGGTTAATATTTGTATAGTTTTATAATTTTTTTAATTGTAATATAAAATGATATTATGTTACACTTTTCTTTTACAAACGTGTTAAGAAATATATGTATATTATTAGGTAAAAATTAATATCGAAAAGTTAAAATTAACAAATTATATTTGATTTTTTTATAATTTGTTATATATATAACTTATATAATAATCTATAAATAAAATTACGTTTTGTAAAATAAATAAAAAAGTGAAGTTTTTGTAAGAACCTTCGTTATCGAGTTTTATTGAAATTCTTATTTTGTTGAGTTGATAATGATATGACAGAAAAAAATGACAAGTGGCGTTTTTAGAGTATCTCCAAAATGGAGAAAGCATGAGAGAAGGTGTAAAAATCTCCAAATTTGAAGAAATCCGAAAAAATGACTACAACGAGAGAGAAACTTTTTATTATTATATTTTACCAATGAAAAATATTGAAATTAAATGTTCAGCTAAGAGAAATAATATTTTATAAGAAATATGAAATATTTTATAATATAATTAATGTTGTTATCTTCAAAATGAGAAAGCTCTTGGAGTTGAATGTAAATATATTTTAAAATTTTATAATTTTAATTTTCCATTTTGAAGAATCTGTTAGAGATTCTCTTAGAAGTTCCATCACTCTTAGTGCGCATTTGGTTCGCAGAATGGAATTGGATGAAATGAAATCCGTCAAAGAAATTTGACTTTGAAGAAATTGGAATGAAATGTTGTCAGCTTTGACCAGCTGTTTGGTTGACAAAATTGGAATGGAATCTGTTGAAAGAATTGGAATCTGTCTGTTTGGTTCACATAATGTAGCTTTGGGATTGGAATGAAATTCCAGTAAATAACTAAAATACCATTTTAAATTTAATTTTTTAAAACTAAAATTAATTTAATAAAATAGTTATTAATTACTTCAAATTTTAACACTAATGAGTTTTTTTACAACTAAAAACTACATAAAACAGCTAAAAACTGCATAAAATAGGTAAAACAACAAAAATCATATTTTTTACAGCTAAAAACTACATAAAAACAACAAAACAACATCTGTCAGGGCAAGACATAGTTTAGTTGTTGCAAGAGAAGATGGAGAACCTAACTGCTAGGGGTGAGCAAAAACCGAAACAAAGCCGAGAAACAGAAACCGAAAACCGAAAACTGATAAAACCCCCGAAAAAACCGAATCGAAATCAAAAAACCGAAAAAAACCCCGAAAAAACTGAATCGAAAATCCAAATGGTTCGGTTTTGGTATTGTTAGGTAATGTAGTAAGGTTATTTTGGATATTAAAAAAAGAACAAATTTCATTCCAATAAAATCCCACCTCTTAACTAAGGAATCTCAAATTGAATTATTTTAGAATTTATTGCAATTTACCAGATTCCATTCCTTAAAAAGATTGAACCAAACAAGAGAATTGAATTTGATCAAAGGAATTCAGATTCCAATTCTAACAGATTCCATCCTATTCCGACGAACCAAATGACCCCTTAATGCTCTTAGAATTTAACGCATGCCATTAAAAAAAAAGAAAATTGATAAAAATAGTCAATCCATCAAAGTCAATTCATTTTTTTACGTGAGGATTTAAATTTTTACGTTCACTTTTTCTCCGGAAATCTAACTTTTGTATAAAAATTCAAATTTTCTACGTAAACTTTAATTATTTTAATTTAAAAAAAATGAATTTGATCAATTTTTATATAAAGAATTTTTTAAAGAGGAATCAAGAAAAAGTGGAAATGTTCACGAGAGCTTGTTTTTGATTTTATTTTTCTTGCCTTTTGTCAGGTTAAAAAAGAAAGAGAAATGTTTGTCGTCTTCATCAATGGAGTTTTCAGACATGTACATTGCCAGTTATATTATACTACTACTATTAATTAATATCATCAAAACCCCTTCTCTCTCTCTCTCTCTCTCTCTCTCTCTCTCTTCATTCCATTTCCATTTCCATTTCCATTTCCATTTCCACTTCCATTTCCATTCAAACCCTCAAATCGAAATGCTCAAATCCCATCTTCAAATCTCCCATTTCCATCTGTTGCTTTCACATTTCTAGCTCTCTTCAACCTCTGCAACAAACTACACTTCAATGGCCGTCAGCTCTACTGAAGAGGTGTGTTTCTGCATTTTGGCTTTAAATCCTTCATTTATACTCATCATTTTTCTCTTCTTCCTCTTTAGTTAAATCAAATCCTTCTCAGATTCTTGTGTATTTTTCATATAAATGTGTTTCGATTGACTTCAATTCCGTTTAATGCAAGCTTTTTTTTTTTTGAATTTTTATCTAACTTAATTAGCTCAATCTCGAGTTTTCCGCCAAATGTCGGAAAATGTGTCAATTAGGGGAAGTTAAGAACATGGATCAATTCGACTTTATTTATATTCTATTTTAATTAGATGATACTTACTTCAGTTCAGATTTAGTAAATGCTATCGATCTTAATCATCATCGATGAGGTTTGGTGGACGATTGTGATTTTCTAGGGCTTAGTTCAATGTTGTGAATCGGATTTTAGGGCTACAATTGGCCTTCAACATCTTTTGTGATTTTGTTAATGGCTGGCTCCACATTGGTGTTAGCTGTCATTTATCAGAAGAAGATCCTTTGATTCCTTTTTGTTGATTTCGATCCGAAAACATACACACACACACACACAAGTAGGAACTGTGTTGATCCATAATCAAAGAGAAGAGTTTCTTGTTGCAAGGATGCTCAAATGGAAGCTGCAACATGCAATGATTATTGTATCAGTTAGGGAAATGTATAAATGTTAAAAAAAAACCCATCTAACATACTGCATTTTGGTCGGAATTTGCTGATTCTTGATTCATGAATATAGTTATTGAACCTAAGGACTCGACAAATTCTTTCACCTTTGTTTGAGAGAGCGTGGTTGGATAGCGGCAGATCCAGGATTTTTGCCTAGTGGGGAACCTTTAAGGTGGATTAAGGCCTGCAAAATCACTTGATGTGCTTTTTAGCCTAATTCCATCGTTTTCGATGGATTTTTAAAGTTTTTTTGAGAGATTTCAAGTTCTTTTTGTTGATTTCGGGAGACTTTTTTTTGGTTTTTAGTTGGTTTCAAGAGACTTTTTTTGGTTTTTAGTAGGTTTCGACTTTCGAGAGACTTATTTATTTTTTAGTTGATTTCGAGAGACTGTTTTGGTTTTTTAGTTGATTTCGTGAGACTTCTTTCGTTTATTGGTTGTGACGTTGGGGTACTTCCAGAAATTTACTGGGGGGACCAAGGTAAAAAGTAAAAAAAGAACTACTTTTAACCCTTGTAATTTTTTTTAATGGGGCCTAACCCCCCACTCCTTACAAACTAAGTCCGCCGTTGGTGTTGGAGTCCTAGATCGGCTAGACACATACCATCAAACTTGTATATATATGTAGGAACTTGAACTTCCACTCTCTTTATAAGTGCTCTTTTAGAAAGAAGTTTATAGGGGATACACAAACTCTTAAACACTTGCAAAGTGGAGTATTTGTTTTTTTGTATTTTGGCAAGAATAGTCGCTTGTTTGCAATGAAAGAGAAGTATATAAAGCTTCAAAAAGTTGATTACTCAAGCTTTTGTTCAGAGAAACGTATAAATAATCTCCACGGTCGATTCTTCATGTAGTTTAATACAAATGTACCACCACTTGTCTAAAATACCTTTCTATATTGAGATGAATATGATAGCTTGAAATGATAGTGATGGATAACTAGAGAACTTTAGCTTGAAAATTTGCATATAATGTTGCTAATTTTATGAGACATCTAGAAAATGGAGATGGTTGTGGTTTTCGTGGAAAGAACGGGATTTAATGGCCCATACGGGTGTTGAATCATAATCGTAAGTGATTGAAACATGCCATATTTTTTAAAAGGATCTCCAATGGAGGTTCTTATAAAACCTTTTTTTTTACTTTTTCTTACCACATCATTTCCAACTCACCAAATTAAAAACCTACATAAAACTCCACGATGGTAGTTCTTATAAGAACTCCTTTTATGGGTCCCATGATTTTTTTTTCCAACATCCATAATTGTATAAAAGAAAACTATTAAAGTGTCAAAAATATATAAAAAAAACTATTAAAAATGCCATTTTGACACAAAGTTCAAGGTTAGAACCAAGATTCTCGTACAAGAACTCTAAGGATGTGAGTGTCTTATAAGAAACTACATTTTTTTCTTATAAGAACTCCAAAAATGTCATCTTGGAGTTTTTGTTCCATTCTTGTATACTTGTGTTTGCTCTTTCGTTTCATTTCATTAGATTGCTTTACCAAGCTTTCTTTGACTATGATTTTGTAAGTTAATATAAAGTAGAATATATATATATATATACGTGTGTATATATATATATCGACAGTTACTTCTCTTTTGTAGCGTGAAAATTCTTTTCTATCCGTCACTATCGTTCTCTATATACCAACTTAAATGTAACATGCATATGGATGAACTTTATTGGCCTTAAAAGAGGTTTTCTAATACTCTGTGGGAAAACAAGTGTTAATAATTCAGTACATGTAGTTATTATTAGTTCCCATTCTTTTGTTTCAATACCATTTAATGATTTCAGTACTATCTTAAGGCAATCATTTTCGTTCATTAACTCTTAATTTAATCGAAAACTTTTTTTGTTAAAACTTTAAAGAATAAGTTGTGGGATATGCTTCTTCTATTTATCTATTCGACTTTATATATAGATCTTATATTCTCCATGTTTTTAATTTTTCTTCTGTTTCTGTTTGTTAATAGTTACTACTTTTAGTTCTTTTTTCCTTTTCGCTCTACCCTTTGGCGTACATAATAAGACTGGTAAATTACCAAACTACCCATGTCACATTAAAACCCTTTGGGTTGGTTTTCATGTTTCTTGCGATAAAGTTAGGTTTGAAAATGATTTAACAGGCATCGACAAAATTCTTGTTAACCCACTTTATCTTGCCCAAAATGGAGGCTCATTATTCACCTAAATAACCCCATAGATGTAGACATAAATAGACGTTAAAATATAACAAAATGTTGATATACTTATTATAATTGGAGGAGATGGTTGCGTTTTATGTATGCAGGGATGTGATGCTTATAGTGTTGTAGTATTATCGGATGAAGGCAACCCTGGAGTCGAATGTGTAATGCCAACAACTCTTTCAACTCCTTTAACGGAGGTTCGGAATCCACTAAAAAGCCAGTTATCGTTGGATGCCCGTTTGAGTAACCAAAGCTATATAAATATGATGGTGGAAAACGCAATTGCATATTCGACTTGCACTATAGATGTTGATATCGAAAAGGGGAAGTCAGAGACTCGAAATAAAGAGGAACAATCACTTGGTAATTTGAAGAATGATGAAGTATTGACGGTGAGTTTTTTATGAAGTTTTCGTATGTAAGTCGACTAGTATCACTATGCATATCTATCTATCTTTCTATTTATATTGCTATTTTTACTTGTATATAGTTTTTTTTAAATTTTAGGGTATTTGTATTTCCTTCTTTAATACACTTTTCACTAGCCGACTGAAACAACCGCTCTATTCTTCTAGGGAAATTTATCAAAATAGTCATTTTTTACTTGTGGTTTCACTGAATAGCCAATTTCTCCCAAAAGTTACCAAAATAGCTATCAAGTTTGCAATTGCGAAGGGTGAAAATGTAAAAAATGAAGAAGTTTCTGAACTAGGTTTGCAGTTTCAGGGACCAAATATGTAAATTTTGGTCTAGGTTGCAATATCAACTTCGCAATTGCGAATGTAATTTTCAAGTTTTACATATTTGGTCCCTGAAATTCTGAACTTCAGAAACTTTTTTTTTAAACATTTTCACCACTTCGCAGTTGCGAACCTGGGAGAAATTGGCTATTTGGTGAAACCACAAGTAAAAATTAAAAATGGCTATTTTGGCAAAATTCCCATTCTAATTATGGTAGAGGTCAGGTTTGTGTATATCTTCCTCCGACCCGACTTCCGGGTGGGAAATACTGAGTTCGTTTGGTTGTCTAAAATGATTAATTTAGAAGTTTTGAGAAGCTTCTATATGAAAATGTTAATATCAAGAAGTAATCATGGTATGTTTTACTACAAAGGTAAAATATAAAGTTTAAACAAGGACTTGGAGCATAAGAAAGCTTTGTTTAAATGTTTAATTTCATCTTCTTTCATGTTTTTTCCATTTTGCAGAAATCACTGCAGAAACAGATAAGTTTCGATATGGGAGGTAAGTACATGCAGCTGTTGATGAACCACAGCTTGATGTTATCCAAGTTCTCTACTCGAGGTACTTAACTTACCATCTTTTTGTTCATAAGTTATTTAATCCATTGGGAAAATTGTATGAAAATTCAACGTACTTTTAAAACCTTCATTTGGGTATTATCTCAAATGTATATCTCAAACATTTATATCGAAATATGTTACACAAAATAGGAATCAGACCAAAGGTACCAACTTTTCATGCTTGTTCGTCTCATAAGCATAGTACAAAATCAAAGCTCGAGTTAGGCTTCAGTCGAGCTTGCCACTGATTCAGATAAAGCTACATGGGTTATGGACAATTAGGGACTGTTTGGCAGTTGCTGAATGATTTGGTGCTGAATGATTAAGAGGCTCTTATGATATAGTGTAGTTAGGGCTTTTAATGGGTTCAGGATGTAATTAGGGCTTTTAATGGTTCAGGGAGGTCCATGAAAACAAATGATTCAGAGGGTTTTGGAACCATTAAGATACAGACTTAGGGGGTGTTTGTTTACCTTTTAACAGTTCCATTAAGAGTCGGTCTCTGAATCGTTAAGAGGTGATTCCTATTTGGCAAAAAATAAGTCTGCCTCTTAATGGTTCCAAAACGCTCTGAATCATTTTGTATCCTGGACCTCCCTTAACCATTAAGATCCCTAATTACATTCTGAACAATTACTAAAAAATTATATTTTATTTTGCACTATATCATAAGAGCCTCTTAATCATTCTAACCACTTAATCATTCTGCACCAAACCATTCAGCAACTGCCAAATGGAACTGTTAAGAGGTAAACAAACTGCCCCTTGTGAAATGGTTCAAGAAAGGTGCCAATTGTGTAAGAATCTAATCAAGTATACAACTTGTCTACGGCTTTATAGATTCAGCTTTTGTAAGGAAATAACAGTTAAACGGTTTTCTTCTTATAAATCCTAGCAGCAAGCCTTAGATGATAAGTTGTTGAATCATTAAAATGCAAAGTGTTTGATTCTTTCATTTCTTGCAACTATAATTGTTGCATTTAATCATAGATTATAACAAGCATACTAAAAATTCCCAATATATAATAACATCATTTGATTAATAAAGTTTTTATTTTTGTTCGACAGATAAAACAGCAACCGAGAAACTTCTTGATGCTCCCAGATCGAGGAAATATAAACGTACTGCTTCTATGAATTCAAGAAAAGTTGTTCTCCTGTTCTCAGTCTTGTAAGTTGAAAACTTCTCATATCTTCATTAGTTTTTGAACTTAAAGAATAGAGTTTAATCAACTCATTACAAAATCATTGTTGCCCCAGTGGCGGATCTAGGAATTTTGGTGACTGGGGTCGGGCTTTAATTAACATAATAAAAGTTAAATAAAAAGATTATAAATACTTTCTGGAAAAACTGAAGTTCAGTTTCTCTAGTGTTTCTTTAGACCTTTGTATGCCACTTCCTAACAATTTTGACTTTTCTTCCTTTGAACTTCCAATAATTATCCTCTAATTCTTTTCCTTTGGACATTTTTGCCCTTTTAGTGGGGTCGGTAGGGTAAAATTGTTTAGCGTAAAAAAGTTTAAAGAAAAGTTTTTTTTTTAATCTCGGTTAACCCCACACTCATATATGTGGGTAGGGGTGAGCATAACCGGGTACCCAACCAAATTTCATGGAACCGGAACCACGGTTTCAATTTTTTTACATTGCATACATAAAAATGTACTTTTAAGTTTATTATAAACTACAAAGTACCAGCTTAAAGTAATAAATACAACAAATCCGATAAAAATTTAATTTGATGTGGGCCCACCAATGGGCGTAGCACAGCTGGTTCTGGAGTGGTATACTTGCACAAACAGACAATTATTCGAGTCAGTGTGTGAGATACGGTCTTTTTTGGGTCTTAAGCCGACCATCTAACAGACCGTTGTGTATCTGATTTTTACGACCACTAAACATGTGATTATTTTTACAGGTCGAGTTTGGGAACAATAATATTGATATATCTGACGTTGAGAGTTAGACAGATTGGCGATGCATCTATTCATTCGGACTGAATTAACATGCATGCACTTTGTAAGTTCACTTTTTTGTGCCTAGAAAACGATTTCTTTGTGCGTATGACGACCTTTTACGAGACCGAAGAGGGTTGGTTAGTGCACCAACTTTAGGTGCTTCATTGTTTTTGGCAGACAGATTCTTTTTCCTTTTTTTAGGAGTTGTATTTGTTGTTTATATGTACATAATAACTTTTGAGAAACCATTTTGTTGAAATCTAGTAGTTGATTATCTTCTCTAGTTGCGGTTTTGATTCTATTTGACGTTAAACAAGAATACTCTTAGGGGCCGTTCCGTTTACCAAACACTTACCTGATAAGTGCTTACTGGTAAAATTCAACACTGTCATTTACTTATTGAGTGATATTTTTGTCCACAAAAAGGGTATTGTATGCAATAATATTTATCCGCTAAGTGCTTACCATGGTAAGAGTCGTCGCCCTCACTTACAGGGTAAGACTCTTGGTCCTTACCTCGCTCTTATCGGGTAATTTCTTTTTGGTCCTTACTATATTAATCTGGTAAGGTAATGTGACCTGATAAGCTTTTACACATGTAAGTTTGGGTAAACGGCCTCTTAGTGCTTACCGGGTAAGAGACGCTAGGGGTGCTCAAAAACCCGACCAACCCGATCAACCCAACCCGACGTAAAATAAATCAACTCGAAGCAACCCGATGTCTAATCGAGTAGTAAAAATTTCAAACCGAAGGTATTGGGTTGATATCGGGTTACGTTTATTTGAACCCAACCCAACCCGATCAACCCGATATCATTTTATTTTTTGAATATTAATATGATTGTCAAGTATTTATTAATATATATTAGACAATTACACCATCACGTACTCTTTTCATATATATATATATATATATATATAGTTAATCTATTTTCCATCTCTATATACTTTCCTTTGTATACATGTTCATTAAATATGAATATATATATATATATATAACATTGAGATGAATGTGATATACTTAAGATCTAAGAAATATGAATATGTTGTACCAAATGGCTGACGATGAAAAAGAAATCATGAGAAGACTAGAGAAAACAAAATATTGAAGGTTAGGAGAATATTTTGTTGTACCAAAGTGTTAACCCGACCAACCCGATCAACCCGACTAACCCGCACGGGTTGGGTTGGGTTGGGTTGCACTTTGGTTTGGGTTGGGTTGGGTTGAGATTTTTCAAACCGAAGACATTGGGTTGGGTTGAGATTTTTCAAACCGAAGACATTGGGTTGGGTTGAGATTTTTCAAACCGAAGACATTGGGTTGGGTTGTTGAAATGCCTTCAACCCGATCAATCCAACCCGTGAGCACCCCTAAGAGACGCTTACCAACAATCTATTTTGATAGCCAAGAATGTTGTCGGTAAGTGAAGCTGATAACTATTTCCCCTTTATTACATGATAGTACTTCCTCCTTTCCAAAATAAATATCCACAATGAAAAAGACAGTTTTTAGTTATCTAAATGACAATTTTACCCTTCATAATAATAGAGGGAATAATGGGTTTCTTTATCTCATTGTTAAGGATAAAATTGGAAAGTGTCGCTTATCTTGGAACAAATGAAATAGAAATGTGGATACTTATTTTGGGCTAGAGGGAGTAATATTAAGGTCAATTTGACTTTCTAAAATGAGAAAGACTCGAAAAACCACATCTCATGGGGGTGGAATTCTTGCTACTCGTCCATCGGCATAAATCAAATCAAATAAACCCAATATATCACATTCAAAGGTGAGGCATAGGGGGTAACTCAAAGAGTAAAGCGTATATTTACTTGCCCATGGCATATCCTTGGTAACTCAAACGGTTTTTTGGATCTCGTAGAACAAAAGTTAAACGGTTTTTTGGAGTGATTTGAAATTCATGGGTTGTTTGGTTAGACTTGAGGAACGAAAATGAAAATGACAATACTTTTCATTCCCTCAGGTTTAATCAAGAATGAAAATTTGAGTTTTTGGTAGAATGAGCCCATTATATTATATAAAACCAAACAGTTTATTTTATTATCATTATAATGTTAATATTTAATGTCAATTTTAATAAACCGTAAGGTTAGTCAAATGATTTTTTTTAAGGAAGCTTCATAGTTTACCAACGAACCCAAATCAAATGCAATGAGTGCGATCACAAGATACGATTCGACTTAAAAAGTATGTTGAAATGAACAATTATTAGATACGGTTTTTTTAAGTAACTAGTTATGGGACCGATAAAGTTTAATTGGTTGGGACCGATATAAATATTAAAAAAGCGTCACATGAACAAACCGGTTAAAGTGAACTTGATCATGAGGATCGGTTATAACAATCTATATGAGTTGCATGTTTTAGGCTAGGGACCGGTTATAGCATACACAAGTTACCTATTCTATAAAAGTTCATTTCGAGTCTTAATATCCGGTAGTAAATTTTAAAAACAGGCCAAAGTACATAAAATAAATATGGAAGGTACTTTGTTTGAGGCTTTATTTTAGGTAACATACTTTTAAAATCTTTATTTTGATGTATAACATGTGACATCTCAAACATTTAAGTACCTCTTGTACCTAGGGTCGGATTCTCATGAAACCAGTATGTTTTTGGGAGACCACAAAATAATACTGATTCTTCACAGTAAAACACGATAAAGGTACAAAAAACACCGATCCTTTACAGCAAAAACATTGTGTATGTTTACTTACCTTCACAGTGTCTTGTTTTGAAGGTCATGTGTTATTTACGTGGTCTCACAGGTACACAAAAACAAGTGTTATTTAGGTTGTCTCATAAATCTCACGAAAACAATTTGGTCTTACATGATCCCAACTCCCAAGCACGTATCCTAATCAATATTTACAAGTGATTAAGTAAAATATGTACTTAAATTCTTGTGATATTACATATCATGCACCAATTTTTTTTTAAATATATTTCCTAGCATAAGAACCATAACAAAGTACGTTTAATATTCGCATAATTTACCCATACAAAAAACAAAGAGCACGTAACTTGAAGAAACCGATATTGAGAGAATTCGAGCTTTTTGAGCCAACATTTATTTCAATCAAACCAAAGAAAAGAACCATGTAAATCCCACATAGAGGTAACGTCTATGGCCAAAATGTATCCAAACTTCACCTCTATGAGAATATGATCAAACGAATAACGAGCGAACTTAGAAAGAAATTCCAATATCGTCTTAGCAGCCTATTAATCTAGCGGAACAAAAAAAATCGGAACCAAACAAACCGAATCCTACAAGTTTGGTATGTGACAGAGACGGATCCAAAAAAAATTTATAACAGTTGCACCATATAATATAGACAAAAAGTAATTACAAAGCACGACTTTTATCAACTTGTCTTCGTGTTTTTGCTAACGTTCAACATTGCTCGATCTAAGTCCACCGTTTCAAAGGATTTATAAAGTTTTTTTTTCTTGATTTCGAGGGATTTTAAAGTTTTTTTTATCGATTTGAGGGATTATTATGTTTTTTTTGTTGATTTCAAAAGTTTTTCCCGTTTTTTGGTTGATTTCAAGACTTTTTTTTTGGTTGACTATGAGGTATGGTTGCACCTTCTTGAACTTTTGAATATCATACGGTGACACATTTTAAAACGATACGTTTGCACCTTTCATAAATGTAAATTTTTTGACCTTTCGACAGAGAAATAATACGGTGGCACGTGCCACCGTGTGCCCTATAGTAGTTCCGTCCATGGTACGTGAGACAAAATGAGACCGAAAGAAACAAAAAACTTGTTTTCCCACATCTGATGCAACATCTAGACTGCCTACCAAAATAGGTAGAATACAAATCAGGGAGATGCAATAAGATTGTTAAGTTGTTATTTACCAAAGTACCCATGTCAAAAATTAAAACCCTAAAAACATTGTACAATTCTTTCACACACCAACATCACCCTCACCCTCACCTGTGACCTGTCCAGTTATGTCATGTCCTGTCCAATCTGTGTACCAAAAACACCCACATAGAGTAGGATCCGAAGAAGGTAAGATCTCCTAAAGGAAGACAATATAACACATATAACCAAAGTTGTTAATAAGATTTAACAAAAAGTAGTATCATCAAACTTGTGTTATATATGTCAGCCATTGAATGTCTTGATCTATAGAGATGAATCAATCATATAAGCTAAATAATGGTAATATTGAAGATACCATCATCATCAACATCATATCTTCTTACTAACAAATCAAAATTATGAACAAAAAATTTAAGTTACTAATCCCATTACAAACTTTGTGTCGTTAATTAACACGCACAACCTCCACCTTGCTTCTCCGACTGTGAAGTATTACCCGAAGATTTCAAATTCACATCAACCATGTCTTCTTGTTTTGTAGACGAAAGAGTCTCCATCCCCGGCAATGCAGCAGCAATCTTTCGGAATAAAGGCTAATACATTTATGAGATCAAATATGTCAATTTTCACCAATCTAATTGGACCAATAGATAACGACATCAGAGGGAAAACCTCAATTAAAAAAAAAACTGAAGAACACCCTGAGAGCCCTCCATCTAGATGGTATGCACAAATGCATACAAGCGATTGAAGTTGTTTTCTATGCACGAGTGCATGTTACAAATTACCAGTATGCATTTGTGCATACCGTCCAGATAGAAGGCTCCCATGATGTTATTCAGTTTTTTTTTAGGTTTTTCCCTGAACCTGACCCAACGACATCAAACTAGACCAAATATGTACAAAACAAACCTAGCCTAAAAAAGCCCGATCATGCCAAGTATTTTTCAAGCCCAAAAAAGCCCATTTTCACACCCAAAGCCTGGCCCAGCCTGAGCTTTTTTATTTACTTAGGGGCCCATTTACCAAAACTTACCCGGGTAAGCGCTTACCAAGTCACATAATACCTTACCGAATGAATATGCTAATGACCTAGAATCTTACCCGGTAAGAGCGAGACAAGGACCAAGAGTCTTACCAAGTAAGTGAGTGCGACAACTCTTACCATACCGGATAAATTATTGCATACAATACCGTTTTTGTGGACTAAAATCTTACTCGGTAAGTAAATGATAGTGTTGAATTTCACCGGTATGCACTTACAGGATAAGTGTTTGGTAAACAGCCCCTTACTAAAAACGGGTTTAAATTCGCAGGCCTTGAGTGTCTCTAAACTAGATGATAAATGTTACGAAAATAGAAAGCATTTTTAAAAAATAAAAATAGAAAGAGGGTAGATGATACTTTGATTTAGAAAGTAGTAGGGTTAAAATTAAGGCAAATATGTAGTTACTTTTGCAATGAAGGGGAGTAAAACATAGATATGGTTTTGTGCATGGAAAATTGCACCAAAATGTAATAAACTTTGCTTTTGTTTCCATTATGTGTAACAGTAAATCAAAATTGTCATCAGCTGATGTAACAAAGTTTCCAAGATTCCTATTTCGGTGTATCTAAATTAATCGTTGAACTTACATAATCGTCGATTGATGTAATAAACTTTAACACGTGGTTGTCCCAAAATAGGAGTTTTATAAAACTTGTTACATTACCGTTACACATAATAATTAGAGTAAACTTTAACTTCGGTCCCCATGGTTTACTGAAATCTTTGAAAGAGGGACCTAAACTTTGATAACTCTAAAATCGTCCCCGTTGTTCTCATTATGCTCTGAAAGTGGTACTCCGTTAATTTTCTCTGTTAGTAGGGGCATTTTGTCCATTTTTTGTTAATTTTTGTACATATATTCACATATTATATATAAATACAATATATTATACGTTTAATTTTTTAAAGAAAACTAGGAAGTAGCCTAAATGGACAAACATTCCCCTGACACTGACAGAGAAAATTAACGGAGTTAGTGATAGGGAACCACTTTCAGAGCAAAATGAGAACCACGGGGACAATTTTATAGAGTTATTAAAGTTCAGGTCCCACTTTCAAAGATTTAACTAAACAAGGGGGGACCAAAATTCGAGTTTACTCTAATAAAAATAAAGACACTTCGTTTCGATGCATTTTTCCCTTTTATTTAAGAGAAAATATATGACACCAACCAATGTTATCACACCAAACATATCGTTTATTTAATTTTCTTGGAAGTGTAAGATTAGATGAACATTATCTTTGTATATAAAGATGTCGTGGTGAGATTGATGGATGTAAAGTGAAGGTAATAATAAATCAAACCTTGATGTTGAATCCAGCTTTTGCACTGGTTTCTATAAACAGGACTCCAAATTCACGAGCTTTGCCATCTCCTTCTTCAATCGAAACTTGCCTATTTAATCATAAAATTCAGCATCGAGTAAATAAAAACCAAAAAAAACCCAGTATATCCCACACAGAGGTAAGGTCTAGGGAGGGTAGGATGTATGCAGACCTTACCTCTACCCCAAGGGGTAGAAAGGTTGTTTCAGTGAAGACTCCGGGCTTGCAAAACAAAAATAACAGGATACAAGTGTGGTAAGTGTGCAACCAATCCCATCTGCCCTGGGTTCAATTCCAGAAGTCACAACAATTGTGACCACTGAGTTTATCAGTGCTGATGTCTAGCAGTCACAATTTGTCGTTTACCTCTTAACAGTTCCATTAAGAGGCAACATCTAAATCTCTAAGAGGAGAATCCTGTTGGCAAAAAATAAGTCTGCCTCTTAATGGTTCCAAAACCCTATGAATCATTTTGTATCTTGGACATCCCTTAACCATTCAGAGGTCAAAATTTCATTATTAACACTTAACAAACAATTATATTTTATTTTGCACTATATTATAAGAGCCTCTTAATTATTCTGGCCATTTAATCATTTTGCACCAAACCATTCAACAACCGCCAAACACCCCCTTAGTCTGATAGCCTCGGACATCCTTCCAAAGAAAAGTGTGCAACCAAATAGCAGGTACAAAGTGATGAACTATGTCCGGCAAACAGTAAACGCAAGTAAAACTAGGGTTGGCATGCAGTAAAAATCAGGAAATACTAAGACCACCCACATGGGGCTTGCAAACCCACTTTCAACACAATTTCAAATGCAATTCCAATGCCACATTGCCAATTGCAAAGGCAATGCAACTATTGCAATTGGCTTTGCAAGCCACATCATCAAGTGGGACCCATCAAACACCTTTTTTTCATTTTTTTTAATTATTTAACTAAATAATATATTTATCTCTCTATCTATATATATATATTCTTTGTATATATATTATTTTTAAAATATAAATACAATATAGTTAAATTAATTTAAACATTGAATTTTATAACTACCTAAAATTACAATTAATCTAATATATAAAATTACATAAAAAGAATCTGACAAATTTACATAAACTAATACAATTAATCTAGTATAGACATCACATGTGAACAGTAACGTAAAAAAATCTGACAAAAATACAATGGATTATAAAAGTTGTGTTTTGATATGATTTAATAAATTATATATGGTTAAACTAAAACAATGAATTATAAAAAAAATAAAACGATTATAGTATATTATTATAGCATGTATTTATTAAAAGGTTGAACAAAAATAAAGAATTATAGGAGGTAATTGCAAAAGCTGACGTGTCACAATTGAAAGTATAGGTGAATTGCAATTGTATAGGAGGTAATTGCAAAAGCTGATGTGGCACAATTGAAAGTGTAAATGAATTGCAGGGATGTGGATGGTCTAAAGCCGACAAACAATAAGGGTCCCACAAGTAAATGGAACTCATAATTACATAATTATTGCTTCTCACATGATATACCCACAAAAAGTATAACTGTTAAATGACCAAAATGAATGGAAGGTAAAACATATTTCAACCTAAAAGATGGTTCTAATGTGTTATCTACCAAGCAAAGAAACAGTGGGAATTGTAGACATGATGATAACACAAAACTTAAAAGTAAAACCACATTGCTAGTTGTTCAAATGGTTGATCTCATACCTTTTGTCAACAAGATCGGTTTTGTTCCCAACAAGAACAATAATGACATCAGGGCCTCTCTCCGTCCGTACTTCTTCTATCCACTTGGCAGTATTCAAGAACGACTGTCGATCTGCAAAATAACAAACCCGATATAGAAAATGGGCTAAAGTCGAACAAAAAGTGTCCCATGTGAACAAAATTCTTGTTTCAAGTAAGGGTGAGTATTGGAGAAACCATTACTATTACACCTTTCTGTGACTCGTAAGTGGGTTTGAGTCAATCTAACAATCATTCAAATTATTGTTCCAAGTGCGATAACTCAATAATATGATAATATCCCTCCGTCCCAAAATAAAGTCCCACAATGAAAAAAGGCACATAGTTTCAGAAATGTGTAATTAGTTATTACACTTGTTAATTAACTAAATGACAATTTTACCTTAAATAATAGAGGGAGTAATGAATTTCTCCGTGTCATGATTAATGGTAGAATTGGAAAGTAGACACTTATTTTGAAAGGGGGCACTTATTTTGGGACAAACTAAAAGAAAAATGTGGATGCTTATTTTGGAATGGAGGAAGTAACGAAGATTCATATGCATGTATCTAAAAATTATCTTAAGCCAGTTCAAGATGCTCATATAGGCAAACCATCCCACAGAACTAGAAGGCTTTCCTATGTTCTGAAATGCACAATGAACTAGTAAAAGAATATATCAAATAATAAAATAGTGAAACAAAGTTGGCGGTAAATGGAAAAAGAATGGTGCAAAGAAGAAAAGGTATGCACTGGTTTAGATGGAGAGAATGATGGAGTGTTTATGAGAAAACGGGAAAATATATGTTGCTTAAAATGTCAGATAAGATAATTCCTGACTTCTTAAGTTGAGGTTCTACTTACTAGCAACATCATAGACAATCACTGCAACTGATGAATCTCTTATATAGCTTGGAATGAGACTCCTAAATCTCTCTTGCCCTGCAGTATCCCTGAAATGTTACAAGACAAACTGTCAAGAAAAAAGGTAGAGTAAATCAAACCAAACAAAACAAGCCCAATATATCCCACCAAGAGGTGGGGTCGGGGATGCATGCAGACCTGACCTCTACCCCAAAAAGAAACATTACATATTAAACGTAAATTATCAACCACCCACGTAGTAGTGTAGTACATATACTTCACACACTAGAGCCATCTATAAAGATATCTGACTCTGCTTAGAATAACTTAGAGGTCCTGAGTTCAAATTCCTTATGTGGGATATACTGCGCTCGTTTGATTTTGTTTGGTTTACCATTATATCCTTTATTAAATAAGTAAGTTGTTTTACTCCAACATATACACACATCACATGCCAAGTAATTGTCACAATACTAAATGTTGATTTCTTAGTTCTTAGAAAAGATATACACATGAAAACTTGTCAAACTTTATGATATAACAGTCAGTTCTGTGTTCTCAGATATTTTCAGTAAAACGCTTGTAGCTTACAGGATACACGATGCATTTATTAATATATAGCAAGGGCTGGGTTCAGGTGAGAATGAAAGTTAACGTGAGAAGGGTAAGAAGGGATCTCCACCCTTGGATCAATCCTAATTGAAGAGAACCACAACTAATGAGATAAACTGGATCAATTCCCTTCTAAAGTGAAATTCATTGGTTGTTTTGGGATTAAAAGTGATCAAGGGTCCAAATCCCTTCTTACGCTTCTCATGTTAACTCATATTCTCACACGATCCTTTGTCTATATAGCAATGTATTAACAAGGCACTTTACTTAATCACTGGGTCAATTGAAAAGAACAAGCAACAAGTAGCAAACATAAAAACCTACCAAAGCTGTAACCGAACTGTTCTATCTTCAAGGTACATTGTTTTTGACAAGAAATCAATGCCAATTGTAGCCTGCAGTTCATATCCAAAAACATTAATGCTAGTCAGAGCTTTTAGTTTATTTAACACATCACTTAGAAGGAGAGATTAAGAATAAGGACAGAAAGAGCATGATGACCAGAAAGATCACAATGTATCCAAAATTAATATAGATCAAAGGCTGATAAAGTGACCATAATAATGCTCAACTGTATGTGCTCGAATACATCGTGAAATATACTATATTCTCTATCATGCAATAGTGTCTCTATGTGTAAGAAATCTTACATTTGTATGTCAATAGTCTTTTTACTGATCGTCAAAGGTTATTCATATATGAAATCAGATATATGGTAGTGACTTGAAGGGATATGAAAACCATGAGAATCCAACCTGTCAATTACTCTAATCTACAAAATACTTGGCTCAAAAAAAGAAAACACGAACAATTAGGACTTCTGCAAACTCAAACTGAACACAATTGCCATAAAAACATCTTTGTTCTTATATATTAGATTATGCAATATATTATATATCAACATAGACTTGTATGGTATGTGCATATACACATCAAAAGCAGCATTGAAGAGGTGGCCTTGTGGTTATAAAATGTAATGTAATTCTGCGATCTACTAAAAATATTACTCAGCAGAGAGACAGCATTTGAACAGATTTTGCCAAACTAGGGATCAGTTGTTATGAATCAGTTCTAACACTTTGTTTGTCAAATGATTTTATTTACATCATTGATCAACCAAGAATAGATAGCCTGTGGACAAATTTTGCCAATTCCACCAATTGTTCAGGCTCAAATTTCCTCTAGAATGTACACTCACACATAAACATGCATATATAGGCAACACAATAAAACTAAAGGAATGTGTTTGGTACATATAAAATAAAATGTAGGTCTCTGGAGGCTATGGCGAAAAGGATTCAAACAGATATCAAGGGACTGAGCATAATCACGGTGGGTGGACTGAATCTGAATGTAATATTGAGTGCTTGACAATACAAAATTGATGCAATAATACATGAATGCTTTCAAGTCTTTATCTCTAGAGATAATTATACTCTTCCACGATCAACGGTGTGCAAATATTAACAAAATTGTTAACAATATTAGTCAAATGCCTGAAATACATGCTATCATAAAAAAAAACAGAGACAATAAGAACAAATGTTTGTACTAACCTTGATTTTCCATCTACAGTTACTTTAGATGATTAAAATCAATATCACAGCAGATTCTATAATGAAGACAAGACATCTTACCAAGCAAAAAAAATTTCAAATTAACATGAGACATTCCAATGTGAAAAATGATGCAATTTCACAGGACAAACAATGGATGGACTACAAAAAAGCTCAAGCTAAAAGACTGTGGAACAAAAACTCCATATCCTTTTCGCTTGCTAGATGGAGAGCTGATCCCAAACATCAATCTTCTTTCAGTCTTATTTGATGAGCTTATTTGAAGGTTCAAACATAAAATTCCAAGAAACAATAACTGAATTCATGCAAGACCTTGACAAGATTGACATGGTTTCAGAATTCTACATGATTCAATTACATACATACAAACAAAAAAACACGCCGATCGAATGATCAGTGGCCAATTGTATACAGATTATGAACGGATCAACACAAAAAAAACAAAGAAAAGCCGGCGGAATTATTATTATACCTGATAGGTGGTATCGAATTTGTCATACATGAATCTTGTAATGATACTGGTTTTGCCGACGGATTGATCACCCAAAAATACGAGTTTGTATTTGGCAAGAGGTGACACCACCGCCATTATTGAGGTGTCAGATCTGAATCTGTGAAATCGTAGAGAGAGAGAGAATAAAGAGGGGAATTGGAGGAGAGAGAAAGGGGAGAAATCGAAGAACACTGGGTTTTGATTTTTCAATCGGGTCTCACATATATACGACATGGAGAAGAAACCGCCAATTTGACCAAACATTGCTTCACTTCTCAATTCTCATAATTCACTCATCATTTTCAATAAACTTAACCTTTACTCTTTAAGGTTCACTTTTTCTAGCGGTGAGCATCGAAATCGGGTATCTGATTTTCTGGAACCGTTAAATGTCAAGGTATTAGTCAGTACTAATTTCGGTTTTGGTTCTTATTTTTTTAGAATCGTTAACCGACTAGTACTTGTCGGCACTGGTCCAATATCGGGTATTCAGTCCCGCTGGGTACCTAAACCCGGAACCCACAGATGGACGTTATTTTTAATAAAAAAATATTTTATATCTTTGTTATAATTAAACATGTTGATTTTAAGTGTTTTGGAAGTCATTTTGTTAGTGTCGAGAATCGCGAGTTTCTAATTTATTTAAATAATTATTAGTTTTTAGTTTTAATTGTGTTAATTTTTTCTTTTTGTTGTATTTATTGTTTTAATTTTTTTTAAATAAAATTTATTTATTTTTGTTGGTACTTTGTATTTTCTAATAAACCTAAAATTACTTTTTTATCATGTGAAATGATAAACTTAGAAAAAGACTTAGACACAGGATACCTATTATCGGAACCAGTTCCCACGATTCCGGTTCCAAAATATAAAAAACCGATGTAAGCGATTTTGGTTCCTTCATTTTAAAAACCGTCGGTTCAATTTCATGAAATTTGGTCAAGTAACCACCTTTGCTCACCCTTAATTTCTATATTTTTCTTTTAAAATAAGTGTTCACTTAAAAAAATACTGTTAACATTTATTTTAAAATAAGTCGTAATTAGATTTTTAAATGAAAAAATTATTTAAGTAACCATTTTTAAAAATGTATACTTGGTATAACTATTCTTTCCCCTAATTTACCCAAAGAACCAATTTGTCCGTTATATATCCCCCGAATCACGAACTCATTCAAATAACCCAGATGGAATTTACATTTTTGGTCATTTGGTCCGTGAACACACCCTCGAATCGGGTAGAAGAGGTAAAATGAAAATTAAATTTACATTTTTAGTCCATGTATATGTGAATTAGGTAATGATCGGGTACCATATAATATTAAAATTAAATATATTGATCGAGAAGTGATAAGGTACCATATAATTTTAATTGTAATATATATATTTATAATTAATTAAATATATATTAAAATTAAATGTATATTATAATTAAATATAGGGAATTTAATAGCCATTTTTTTGGAAAATTGTTACCCAAATAGTCATTTTGTCTTTTAGTTTATCAAAATAGCCAAAAAATCAGCGATTTCGAAGAGGACCTAAGCGATTTCGAAGACTATGTATGCAATTTCGATGACTTTGTGGTTTCGAAGACATTGTATGCTATATGGATGACTTTGTCAAAGTCATCAATTTGTTGTTTTAAATTTACTTTTTTTACCCTTAGAGTTAGTTAACAAATTATTTTATGTCATTTCCTTTTTAATTTTTGGTTTTACACCTTATCACATTAACATATATAATCGTATATTAATTCAAATACGTTTAAAAATACGTTTTAAGCAGTTATTACAAAAAGACTAGCATCTCTAACAGGAAAAGCAAGCAAAGACCTCCCCTTTGGTTTGGTGGCCTCCTTCCTTGATAAGAGTGAAAGCATAATCAGAATCAGACTCTTGGACGTGGGATCTTGCCTAAATAAATTTCCATTGAGTGGGGTACAAATTACACCATGAAAATCATCTCATCAATACCTTCGAAATGAGACTAATATTGAATATTTTTGATTTAATTATATACTTTCGAAACGTATTTTTTAAACGTATTTATTGTTAATGTCCACAAACATTTAGGTAATATTAATTTATATAATTTATATAATTTATATAATAGAAATGACAAGAACACAAAAGTTGTACATATTCTCTATAATTTATATATTGTTCCTAGTTATACCCATAATATTATACTTTGTCGTTAAAAAATAATAGCATTATATTTTAATTAATATTCCGAATTTTATGAAAAATATTCATATTCACCGATTAAGAGAATGATTGACTTCAAAACTATATAATTAAATATAAAAATATTCAATATTAGTCTTATTTCGAAGGTATTGACGAGACGATTTTAATGGTGTAATTTGTTAAAATAAAAACGTATTTTTTAAACATATTTTAATTGATATACGATTATATATGGTAATGTGATAAGAGTGTAAAACAAAAAAATAAAAAGAAAATGACATAAAGTAATTTATTAACTAAATCTAAGGGTAAAAAATGTAAATTTAAAATAAAAAAACTAATGACTTTGCCAAAGTCATCGATATAGCATACAATGTCTTCGAAATAGCATACAATGTCTTTGAAACCACAAAGTCATTGAAATCGCATACATAGTCTTCGAAATCACTTATTTTTTGGCTATTTTAATAAATTCAAAGAAAAAATAGCTATTTTAATTAAATTTCTTTAAATACATCACTGAATCGGGTAATATATCTTTATATTTAATTATAAAATTTTAATATATAATTAATATTTAATATATATTAAAATTAAATACTAAATATACCTCGAATCGAGTAATATATATTAAACACTAGTTTATAATCCGTGTGTCACGGGGGCGTAATTTAAATTAAAATGAATATCACCATTATGGTAATGTTACAATAATAGTAATAAAATAATGTCCTTATATAATAACTTGTATCAAAATAGTAATCCTTAAATATATACATTTTATTTAACGTTTTAAATATGGAACACATATGTTATAATGTTTGAGCTATGAATTGAATTAAAAATATGACTGTAAACTATTATTACTTCATAATTGGAATTGAGTAATGATAATATGCATTTATATGAAATAATGTATTAACAATAATAACATCAATAAACGTGGTGGTTACAATTAAGTACGCTATATCAACCTTGTTTACGTTTTTCAATCTCGGCAGTAATAGCGTCATACAAAGGCCGCGCGTGATCAAATATTGGAATCATCCCTAATATGACCTTTAGAAATCCGGTATGGGCAATCGGTATTTCACTTGCCCTGAAAAACCGATAATTTCGGAACCAGTCTTCAGAGAAAATTCCATATTCGGGTTGTGATATGACTGTTGCCTCTTCGTGTGGGTAAGGAGTTGGTATGGATAATTCAAGATTGGACAAATCAGGAAGCAATCCTTTATTTTCGGCAACTGTCTGATAATATGACTTCTTTACTCTTGGTTCTGAATGTTCCATGATGGAAAAATTGAACTCCTCTAATTGCTTCAGTAGTTCAACTTCGGTAGGTACACTTGGCAGATTATAACTATTTCTTATCGTATTTGGCTTTTTAATAAGCATAATGATATAGTTATAAGCCAGAGTTTTGTACTGAGTCTTTAGTTTTCTAACCAGAGGAAGCATTTCAATCCATTCTGCTAAACCGTAGTTATGGAGTCGGGAAAGCTTTAATTTCTCCGTAAAATCAGTCTCCCTTATAGTTTCCACAAATATTTTTTCTGGATCGTCCACTAAAGTCTTCGGTCCGGAAACATATACAGAAGTTATCTTAGAATTCATGTTTCTTTTCGATATTCTATCCTTGCACCATTTAATCCCTTTTTCTTCTTTAGACTGTTTTTCCTACTCCGCTGCTAGAAGAACTTCCTTCTGGAGGGCGATCGAATCTTTTCCTTCACGGATTTAGCCTCTTCTTCTGCAACCTCATTTGCCAACCGAAGATCAGTATCAATTAATTGATGTGCTTTTATACTGTCTTCTCTTTCCTTGTCAGATATAAATAACACTTCACCCAAAACATTCGGAGCTTTAAGTTTTATTCCATCTTGTGGATTGATATGCAAATACTTAAGCTCCTTCCTCTTTCTCTTCTCTTCGGCAGCTAGTTCTTTAGCCGACAATATCCTCTTACCTTTGTCTACCGCTGTCACACTTTCCCTCCCACCATCTTCGCCATGCCTGACATTAGATTGATTATTTCCTTGAAGTACATCATTTGTCTTGTAATCGTCATTAGTAATGGGTTGTTCCTGATCACACACAACCACATTTCCATCGGTTTTATCGACGACCTGTTATGTAGTTTTATTTTGTGGAGCTTTATTGTCTAGAATTTGACGTTTTAATGCATTTCGCAATGCATTAAGTTCAACAGCTTGAACAACACATAGGTTTTCTACAGTTTTCAACATTTCTTGCTTCAGAGGACCAAATATGAAACCTTCTGCCTCGACTTCGATCTCTGGTGGATTGTTCAGCTGAGTCTGTATTGAATCAACTTTGTTATGAAGTGACTCAAGTGACTCCAGAATTTTTCCGTTCACATCGCTTTCAGATCTTGAGCCGGTATGCTGTATAATTCCCGATAATGAATGTTTATCGGAAATCAATTTCTGAACTTGAGCATCACGGGCATTTGATGCAGCTTTCATCGAATCAATCAAAGATCGTATATCGGCGTGAGAAGTTTCCTGTCGATTTAACGAAGACTTAACTTTATCCAACGTTGCGATGTTAAAGGAAGGCATTTCCTTAACATCTTGACTTAATGCATCCAAAATGTTGTAGAAATTACCCTGAATTCGGTCTACTTCCTTGTTCTGCATCTTTAGAAGTTCAAATAAGCTAGTTGTGCACTCAATAAGATTATCAAGATGTGAACCGATGCTTTCCTCGTTCTCCTTCTGCATCTGAAGGTTGTTAACGCGATGACCAAGCATAGCTTGATACTTATCAAATTCTTGCTGTAATGTTGCGCTTTGACAACCCAAACACCTTAGCTATCGGTCTATGTCGGCGATGACATTGAATTTCAAAACTAAAAGAACCTTTGCCGACAAGGTTCTGGATTTTTTGCTGAACATGGATATTTAGTTCAGTATTGGTAGTGTCGTCCCTTAGATGAACAACAGGAGATGGTGATTTTGGAGGTGGAGAAGATGGTGGGGATGGAATAATAGGAGGTGTTCCAGTCGGTAAAGGCGGTACAAAGGTATCTGAATTTTCGGGAGTTAAGTGCATGCTCCATGCTTGATCGTCTTCATCCATTTGTTGATGATGCAAGTCTGTAGAATTACAGATCAAAAGTTGAAGAACATGATCTGTATGATGTATTCCATGAGATTCCCCGACATCGTCCACAAACAGTTTGTTGGGTCACCGATGATTTGGTGATGAACCACCTTCCTTTGTCTGATTGATATTTTACAGGTTCTTTTGAAGGTCTGAAATATGCTTCAAGTATTGAAAAGTCAAAGACTATTCAATCAAGGGTTGTACATCAAAAAGTGGAATTTTGGATGTACCAACTAACTTCAATATTCAGATCATTTTGCCAAAGTCAAGATTGGGTCACCAATATAGTGGGTCACCGATGGTACACTTAAAAGTCATCAAAAGTACTAAGGACATCAATACAAGATGAGGTCATCAAGTTTGAAGTCATGGTCACCGACACTATAATCTTGGTCACCGAAATTGCAGGTATATTTTCTAAGGCCGTGATATCAAGTCACAAGTTCAAGGGTGTACACTTTCAACACTTAGTGAAAAATGAAGTTTATCAAGAAAAGTGTACACTTATCAAATCCAGCCTTACAAGGTATCCACCGATGTGATACATAGGTTCATGTATCACTTAGCAATTTTCAAGAGATAAGTTCTTGACTCACAACAAATACAAGACACGTGAGCCAACAAGAACTTGGGCATCAAGCCTTAAATAAAGACATTCTCTTTTATTTTTATAAAAGGAATATTTGTCTTTTAGCTAAAAAGTTTGATGGGACTTCACAGAGCATGAAGAAAAGAAGATAAAGTTATCTGACATTACGTGATACAAGGAATGGTTCATCCATTACTCTAGTACAAAGGGAGTGGTCTCTTCCTTTGTCCAGCAGATACACTTCCAGCTAATGAAACCTTGACAGGTGTCCACATGCATCCCATGCATGGGCACTATAAAAGGAGATGAAGTCCTTCCTAGAAATCTCACGCTTTCAACAAATCTTCTGTGTGATAGTTTGTTTGACTCCGACAAAGTTGTGTGCAATAACAATCTTGTTTTAACTTCCTTAGTGTATAAGTTAATTACTGTTATCTGTGTGTTTAGTTTGATAGAATAGTGTGTCTGTTCTTTTCCGCATCAAACTACCTGTGTGTAAATTTTTGATATTTATATTAAAAAATTTAAAAAGAGCATATTCTGTGTGTTTTATATTCAACCCCCCCTTCTACAAAACCCTCACTTAGTTAGCCATCTCTCCTTGGGGACTAACAAGTGGTATCAGAGCAGTTGGTTTAATTCAATAAACCAGATATGTGATGGCTACTACTTCAAACGTTGATGGTACCTTGCAGACCTCTTCCAGTAATACATATGATTTAGGATCCTTGGCCAAACCTCCAAGGTTCAACCCAAGTAACTTTGGGTTATGGAAAAATCGCATGTTATTATTCTTGGAAGGGATCGATTGCAGGTATCCCAACATTCTCAGTGAGGGACCTATTGTTCCTAAAATATGGGCTCGCTTTGGCCCTTAAAAAGACGCTGAAGGAAAGGACATAGAGTCAGATGATGAAAGAAGTGAGAAAACGGGTAAATATATCATCAAACCTTCAAAAAAATTTAGTGAAGATGATAAACGCCTAGTTGCTCTAGACACTAAAGTCAAATCTGCTCTTGCTGTATTCCTTCCTGATGAAGTGTATCACTCTCTTCTTAACCTTCCCACTGCTAAAGAAATGTGGGATATTTGGAGTGTCTTATATGAAGGCACCAAAGAAGTCAAGAAATCTAACAGGATCTATCTTGTTAGAAAGTATGAACTCTTCTCCCATGAAAAAGGAGAATCTCTCTCTACCTACTTCAATCGTTTTAACTATCTTCTCAATGATCTCAAAGTTCTTGGACGAGTTTATGATAATGAAGAAGTTCTCTGCAAGTTCATGGATTGTCTCCCAGACTTCTGGGAAACTATCTGTACTTGCATCAAGAAAACTAAGGACTTAGAAATAATGCCTTTAACTGCTCTCTATGGAACTCTTCTCCATTATGAACAAACTAAGAACCAGAGAAAATCTCTTATAAAGGATATCAAATCCTCTTCTGTTGCTTTGATAGGTGATTCAAAATCTTCTTCTTGTGTTCCTAGAATCACCTATCCTTCTTCTGATTCTGAAAATAATATTAAGGAAGACTCTTCTCATCTGTCAGATGCATACTATAGTGCTGCTGATGATGAAGGAGAAGAATCAGCCATTGACATACTTTCTGATAGTATGGCAATGATTGCTGGAAACCTTAAGAATAAAAGATTTTCTTCAAACCGCTCTAAATTTAATAGAAAACTTTTTTCTCAAAAATCCTCTTCTGATAAAGCAAATGAAGAATGCTTCAATTGTGGAAAGAAAGGTCATTTTGCTTCTGAGTGCAGATCAAAAGCTTCCTCTTCTCTCAAACCTTCTTCTTCTTATGGCCATGACTTCTCAAAATCAGCTTCTAGGAAGCATGAAGAGAGAAATAGCCAATCTTCTAAAGAAAATTCTGAATCAAAAGAAACCTCTAGATATAAGAAGTACAAAGCTAAATACAAGAGGGAAAAAGAAAGAAACCAAAGTAAAAATAAAACTTTGGTTGCTGAGGCTCATTGCTGGGAGGATGAGCAAACCTCTGAGAGTGAGAGTGAGTATGTCACTAAATGCCTCATGGCCAAAATCGATGAGCTAGAAGACATGGAAAAGTCACTCTACACTACCCTTGTATCTGCTGAGGGATCCACTTCAGGAACAAAGCCTCAGGTACATCCTTTTACCTTTCTCTCTGTTGATCAAAAGGCTGATGCCTTTGATTCTTTAATTGTTGATTTCTGTGACTTAAAGATTCAAAAGAAAAAGGCTGATTTGCATATAAAATGTCTAAATGATCAACTCCTCTCTTGCTTTTCTAAACTAAAAGATTTTGATAAAATGAAAGCTGATCTAGAAAAACTAAGGTATTTAAACGACAACCTTTCTGAGGAAAAATCAAAAATCTCTTCCACTCTTGAAAAGGAACAAGAGGTTCTGTCTAAATGGACTAAATCCTCTAAGAATCTTGAAAGGATTCTTCAAGATCAAATCACTAGCAAGGATAAGTCTGGCATTGGTTATGGAAAAGATGTTCCTCAACCTTTCGACCTTCCACTCCCTTCTTCTGAGTGTCAAGGTTTTCCTGCTGGTTTCCTTTCCGATGACGATGATGATCTCTTCGGTTACTCATCTGAGGATTCTACCTCCGTTCACTCTATAGATCTACTTGACATGCTCAAAGTAGAATCTAGTTCTAAGAAGTTTGGAGTCTTTGTTAAAGCTAAAGAAATCTTTTCTGAGTCTTCAAAAGTTTCAACTCTTCCAAGCTCTTCTTCTTCTCCCAAACCTATTCAAAGACTTTTAAACTCTTTAAGTCTTCATGAGTCAAGGTACTCCCAGGAGCAGCCATCTAGTGTTGCTAAGTATCCCTCTTCAAAAGGATTTTCTCCTCAAAAGAAAAATTTTTCTAAATCAAAATTTTCATCTAAAAGGAAATCTCAAATAGTTACTGATTTTATTCCTCGGTCAGTGAACTTGAAGAAGTCAAGAAATCCCGGTAAAGGTATCCTTGGACCAAGACCAGGTGTCGGTCACCCCTCCTCTTCTCAGTCATCAACCTTTGTCCAAAGTTTTGATGATATGGATTTTAATAGGGCCTTTTCTTTAAAGAAGTGTTATAATTGTGGCAATACTATTCATCTTGCTAAAAATTGCTCAAAAGGTTTGGATCTTCGCAAAAATAAAATGTCTTCTAATCCCAAAGGACTCACCTCAAAATGGGTACCAAAAGTCTAAATTTGTTTCTGGGTGCAGGTACCAAACAAAGATCACATATGGTACATGGACAGCGGGTGTTCAAGACATATGACTGGAAACAAACTTCTTCTCTCTAACTTCTCAAAAGAAAAGGGACCCACAGTTTCCTTTGGAGGAAATGGAAAAGGGGTCACCAAAGGATATGGTACCATATCAAATGGAACCATCACTTTCTCTAGAGTAGCTCATGTTGAAGGGCTAATGTACAATCTTCTAAGCATCAGCCAAATATGTGATTTGGGCTATAAGGTCATGTTCCAGCTGTGTGTGTGCTTGGTCTTTGATGTACAGAATAAGATTGTACTAGCAGGAACCCGACTGAATGATGTATACATAATCAACATGAAGAAAAGTGCAATAGAAGAAGCTGTGTGTCTCCTCTCTCAAGAACTAGCCAAACAAAGTTGGCTGTGGCATAAAAGGTTCTCTCATCTAAACTTTAAAACCTTGAACAAACTTTCCAACAAGGAACTGGTTGTTGGAATGCTAAAAATAGTTTTTGAAAAAGAAAAGCTGTGTGGAGCATGTGAAAAAGGAAAACTCACTAGAACTTCCTTTAAAACAAAACAATGCTCATCTATCTCTCAACCTCTTCAAATGCTTCACATGGATCTGTGCGGTCCAGTAAGCACACCCTGTCAGGGTGGTAAAAAGTATATGTCGATGAATTCTCTAGATATACTTGGGTGTTCTTTCTGAAACACAAGAGTGATGCTGCTGAAGAAATCATCAGGTTTACAAGAAAGATTGAAAATTTGAATGGTAAACTGGTGAAGTCCTTCAGAAGTGATAATGGCACAGAATTCAAGAATGCTATTTTTGGAAGATTTCTTTGACCTAAAAGGAATTTCTCAGAACTTTTCTGCCGTACGTACTCCTCAGCAAAATGGAGTTGTTGAAAGAAAGAATAGAACACTGTGTGAAGCTGCAAGGTCAATGCTGAGTGAATCCAAGTTGCCAACCTATTTTTGGGCAGAAGTAGTTAACACTGCATGCTTTACTCAAAATAGGTCTATCATAGTCAAAAGGCATGACAAGACTCCTTATGAAGTTTTCCATGGCAGGAAACCTGCAGTTGACTTCTTCCATGTGTTTGCCTGTGCTTGTCACATGCTAAATGACAGGGAACAACTTGGAAAATTTGATCCTAAGTCTGATGATGGAATTTTCATGGGCTATTCTTTTTCCTCAAGAGCCTTCAGAATTTTCAACCTAAGAAGACAATGCATAGATGAATCCATGCATGTGAAGTTTGATGAGTTTGAAGCTTCTTCTTTATCTTGTGATGAAGAAGAATTAAACATATGGATAAATTCATGTGTTGGTGAAATTCCATCTTCCTCTCAACCCAATCCTTCAGATAGCAACCCTTCTCAGCCTCCCATAAACACCACCTTATCTTCAGAACCCTCTCTTTCTTCTCCACCTCCTGAAACTAACTCTACAGAAGACCTTACCCACCAAAACACCATATCTCCCACTAACCTACCTTCACCATCTCAAATCCCTACTTCATCTTCTTCTCTACCTCTTACCTTACCTCCTGCACTAAAGTGGACCATGGATCATCCAATAGATCAAATCATAGGTGATCCACAAGTTGGTGTAAAAACAAGAAGAGGCATAAGCAATCTGTGCTTATATGTCAACTTTGTTTCTATTGTTGAGCCTAAGCTGATAAATGAAGCCCTAGCTGATCCTAGCTGGGTAATTTCCATGCAAGAAGAACTCTCACAATTTGAGAGAAACAAAGTCTGGAAGTTAGTTCCTCGTCCATCCAACAAAACTATTATTGGAACAAAATGGGTGTTTCGAAACAAGATGGACGAAGAAGGAACTGTCATAAGGAACAAAGCAAGGCTGGTTGCTCAAGGATATCGGCAAGAGGAAGGAATTGATTATGATGAAACTTTTGCTCCTGTTGCCAGATTGGAAGCTATCCGAATATTTCTTGCCCATGCAGCTTACAAGAATTTTCGGGTATTCCAAATGGATGTCAAAAGTGCCTTCCTGAATGGTGAATTAGCTGAAGAAGTGTATGTAAAGCAACCTCCCGGGTTTGAAGATCCAGTCCATCCATATCATGTGTATCGGCTGTATAAAGCTTTGTATGGACTGAAGCAAGCTCCTCGTGCCTGGTATGACACTCTCTCAGAATATCTACTTAGAAATAAGTATATACGAGGCAAGGTTGACAACACTCTCTTCTTCAAGAAATCACAAGGTAATATCATTCTTGTTCAAATCTATGTTGATGATATTATTTTTGGAGCCACCGATGAATCCTTGTGTGATGAGTTTAGCTCCCTCATGCAAAAAGAGAATGAAATGAGCATGATGGGGGAGTTAACTTTCTTTCTTGATTTGCAAGTAAAACAATCTCCAGAAGGTATTTTCATAAATCAAAGTAAATACATTAAGGATCTTTTGAAAAAGTTTCAATTTGATACTTGCTCTACCATGAAAACTCCTATGGCTCCTCCTCTTAGACTCTTTTCTGATCCTGATGGCATTTCTGTAAATATTACAAATTATTGAGCGATGATAGGATCCCTTCTTTATCTTACTGCAAGTAGACCTGATATTATGTTTGCTACTTGTCTGTGTGCCCGATACCAAGCAAATCCTAAAGAATCACATCTGGCTGCTGTGAAAAGGATTTTTCGGTATCTGAAGGGTACCATAAATCTGGGTCTTTGGTATCCCAAAGACTAGGTTTCGATCTCATCGGGTACTCTGATTCTGATTTTGCAGGTTCAAAAATAGATAGAAAAAGTACAACTGGAAGTTGTCAGTTACTTGGTGGAAAGCTTGTGAGCTGGTCAAGTAAGAAACAACATTCGGTGTCTACTTCTACTGCTTTGAAGCGAGAATATGTGGTCGTCGGAAGTTGTTGTGCACAAATATTGTGGATGAAAAATCAGCTGTGTGATTACAATCAGATTTTCTCAAAGATCCCAATACTGTGTGACAACTCAAGTGCAATAGCCGTTGCTAACAACCCTGTGCTTCATTCAAGATCTAAGCACATTGATATCAGGTATCACTTCATAAGAGATCATGTCTCTAAAGATGATGTGGAACTTCATTTCATTCCAACTGATTATCAATTAGCTGATCTGTTCACAAAGCCCCTTGATGAAGCAAGGTTCAGGTTCCTCATCGGTGAATTAGGTATGATAAATATAGACTAACATATACATATATATTTATATATTATGTATATGTATATATGATATACATTTATGTATATTATATATATATGGTATATATTTATATATTTATATGTTTTATATATTTTTATATATTATATGTTTATATACTATATACATTTATGTATATTATATATTTATATATATTATATATTTATATATAGGTAAGTCATATATATAATAATTATAATAAAAAAATATATATATATATATAATGTCGGTGACAGGGTCACCGACGTATCACTCTCACCTCCTCCATCTCTCTCAAAACCCTAAACCTAAGTCACCGCCGCTAACCACCATACATCAGCCACCGATTTAAACCACCGAGAACCCACCTTCCGACAAGCCACCAACGTTGAGCCACCGAGAACCACCACCATCCTCAGCCGCCGACGGTCCAAGCCGCCGACGGACTACCTTCCGACACCATCCGTTCTCCGACGTCACCACCTTCGAACCACCGACGGTTCCCTTTCCGACGATCCTGCATCCAACGTCGATTGCACCCACCGACGTTTACCATAACTTGAGCCACCGACGCTGACGTCATCACTCTCCGCTGACGTCACTTTCCGATGGTCTCTCTCAAGCCACCGACATCGTCACTCTATTTCTAACCACCGACGTTTTCTCTAAACCTTTAGCCACCGACGATTGACTCCTTCTATCTCAGACCATCCACCGACGATATACACTCACCGAGGTAACCGTTACAACCCTTCACTTTCTTAACCCCTTAAAGATAACCCTTGACTTACCACTCTTGGTGAGCAAGATTCTTTGTTCTTATCCCTAATGACATCATCAATGTCAGAACATGCGCCGAATTCAACCCTAAAACCCTTAAAATTCTGACCTTTCAATCACCAAAAGTAATCATTATTTTTGAAAATTGAAATTCCCTCTCATATATAACCTCCTTCCCCACTTTCTTACCATCTTTCTCGCATTCACTATCTCCCATCTTCTAAATCTTCAAACCTTTAACTTCTCATCCTCTTCAATGGCATCTCCTTCAAAATCCTCAGAAGAACAAACAATGACATTTGGATCTCTCTCTTTTCCTGCATGCAACTACTTTGGACGCATTGGAACTGACAATGCTCATCCTGAGTACAATGATGTATGTTGGTTTCTTCAAAGGTGTCCTCTACAATATGCAATCACAGCTAAACCCAAAACGAGTAAGTTTCTTCTTGGAAACTTTTGGTTGACATGCACATTTGATGCTTCATCAGATCAAATTCTTGCATCTGTTCTCAGTAATGATGAACATGATGTGGTTTTCAATGTGGAAGATGTTCAAAACATTCTCAAGCTTCCTTCCTATGATTCCTATGAACCTTTTCCCCTTGGAAATGAACACCAAATGGTGGTTGATGTGTTGAACTATTTGGAAGAAAAGAAGGGCTCAAAGTCAAAGGGTCCAGGTACTTTACTGTGCAAGAATATGGGAAACATATGGAACTTTCTTTTTGCTCATCTGATTCTGTGCCTAAGCAAAAAGACAGGTGGCCCGGATCAGTCACCTTCTCAAGTGTCTGAATTGGCACATGCTCTAATTTTTCAAAGGAGGATAGACTTTGCAAGCTATTTTTTTAATGAAATGATCTCCTCCTTCTCTACCATCCGACGTCCTCAAGTACCATTTCAGCGCCTTTTCTCCCTTATCATTAATGCTAAATTGGCTGATAAACTTGAGAAAAGGGATGACATCATATATGATCTCCCTCTTCATCAAGTGGGAAATCAGATTATGAAAAAGGCTGTCTTAGCATCAGACAACCCTCTCCGACCTTCTATGGTTGAGTTTGCAAGGAATGCAACTCTATCTTGGGGAGAAAATGAACCCCGTCTCCAAAGGACCTCATGTATGTCTTCTATCCCTTCTGCACCTAGAGTAACTGATGTGCCCAAATCTCGTAAGAGATCCAAAGCGTCGGGCACATCTACCTCCGCACCCACTGATGCTACGAAGCCAAAAGAACCTTTGGCTTCTACCCAAGCATCTAAGTCCAAAAGCGGAGACACTCTAAAAGCCCCCCAAAGACTTCCTCAAAGAAGTCTAAGGGTACCCAAAGGGTCTCACCTCACAAGCCACCTACTAACTCCCAAAAGTTAGTAAGTGTTGAAAAGATTCCTACCCGACCCAAGGACCAGTTAACCCAACCTAGCTCCTCCATGCCCTCCCAAAAAGACATGGTTGTACAAAGGGACACCTCTATTATTCCTTCATCAACTTTCTCCTTAGTTGATGAAGAAGAGTTGGAGTCTCCCATCCGAGGTGCCTCTTCTCCACCTCGTGAGCTCTCACAGCTCCCTTTCCCTGCTCCACATGAGAGTGCATCACAACCAGGTGCATTTGATGGAGCATCCCAATTTACTGATTTTCTATTTTCTGACACTACACCTTGGACACATACGTCTCCCGTACGTACCAAGGTTGTGGAGGAACCCATTACTGAGGAATCCCCTCATAGACACTCTCCTAAACGTGTCTCCCCCACATGTGCTAAATCCCCCCCAAGTAAACCTACAGGTTTGGTGGATTATTCTTCCTCTAGTGATGATGATGCTGATCAACCGCCAAAGCCTAAACCGTCTGCTCCTATGTCCTCTAAACAGGGAGATGATCTTCTTCAAGCTTTCACCAGCTTCATTCGTGACATTGTTAGCCGGGTGAAAGTTTTGGAAGACCAAGCAGCCAAAGACTTGGAAAGAATGGCTTCTCTTTCTTCTACTCAACAGAACATTATGGAATCTCTTGCCACTATTCTCACAAATATTGACAAGATTCCAATATCTTCTCCAACTATTGAACTTGATGTGGGTAGTTCTTTCTTCCAAGAACAGGACGGATTTGTTCTTCAAAGGATTGAAAGAAAAATTGATACCATGGCTTCTGACATAGAAAGAATCAAGACTTTTCTCTCTTCAGTGGGTTTCAAGGGTTCAACCACTGAGGGGGAGAAAAATAAGAAGGCCACTGCATCCACCTCCACAGCCGCCGATCCAGTCACCGATCCAGTCACCTCAACCACCGATCCAGTCACCACCACCATCCCAGCCACCGACGTGGCAGCCACCGACGTGGCTCTCACAGCCACCGATGGTGGTGTGGTCACCGAGGTGACTCCTCACGTGGTCACTGACCCCCTGGTCACCGAGTTACCTGAAGCAGCTGTTGAGGGGGAAAGTATCAGTGCTCAACCCCTTGAAACTGAAGAAGAAAAGAAGAGAAAAGAGAAGGACAAAGGAAAGAAGCCTGTTTCTTTTGAAGAACAACAGGAAGAGAAAAAGAGAAAGAAAAGAATGAGAAGTCCTCAAGCAGATACTCTTAGACTTCAGCCTGCCCCTGCACTGACCGATCCTCTTGGGGTAATTTTTTCTGAAGCTGAAAAAGAAGAAGCCATTAGAGCACAACTTGAGTATGATCAGACAAATGTACTCAAGTTGGCTCAAGATGAGGCCACTCATGCAATGGTAAAGGATGCACTTCAAGCTCAAAAGGATGAGCTTGAAAATATAAAGAAGAAATCTGAAGCTGCAAAGATGCTTGATGAAAAGCAAAGAAAGCCAAGGAAGTGGAGTGGTTTAAAAGAAGGTTGAAAACAAGAAAAGATGAGTCCAAGATTATCAGTGCCACCATCCAACCTCCAACCAAAAATTCTCCCAAGTTACTTGTCACCCTTAAGAGAGCTGACACTCTCTCAAAGGTCTATGAAGCTGAATGGTTGGAAGTGCTTGGGATAACTGAATGGATGGAAGTTGGAAAATGTATCTCCAAGAGCAAAAGCAAGTACAAGGAGCTGGTACTTAACATTCTCAGAAAACTTTTCATTAAGATGCTCAACATCCAAAAGGAGAATGATATTCTTGTGACATATCTTGAAGCACAACAAATGTACTTCATACAACAGGGTCTTAAAGGAGAGGTCATCACAGCTCCTAAAAACAAGAAGAAGGGAAACTTTGTTATGCTTCATGAAAGAGGCATCCAGATAAATGCTTCGGGTATAGATCTTTCCATTCCTACTCCTATTGCTTACCCGGAGCAAACTATGCTGACTACTCCTGAGCTTGGGGTTTTCTTTGAAGACATCTTTGGAAACATCGGTTTCTTCAGAGCTTCTGATATCCCAAGGGCTCACAGCTCCTTTCTCTCTGCTATTCTAGGAGTACCTCCGGTTGAAGACCATGGAATCACCAGGCTTATCTTAGATGAGCTAAAAAGAAGAGAACCCACTCCTTGAATATTCTTCATATAGTGTGAACTTTATTTTTCAAAGCTGTGTGTTGATTAATAAAAGTTCATACTCTTCTTCTTTAAAAATTCTTGTTAATATCTTTATTTTTCTTGCACATACTTATACTTATACTTATACTTATACTGTACATACTCAGTTAAAAAAAACAAAAAAAAAAGAAATCTGAGTCAAAAGAACCCAAAAGAAAAATAGAAAGGGTCAAAAGAATTCTTTTCTAACTTACAGGTATCATCATCAGATAGGGAGAGATTGTTGGGTCACCGATGATTTGGTGATGAACCACCTTCCTTTGTCTGATTGATTTTTTACAGGTTCTTTTGAAGGTCTGAAATGTGCTTCAAGTATTGAAAAGTCAAAGACTATTCAATCAAGGGTTGTACATCAAAAAGTGGAATTTTGGATGTACCAACTAACTTCAATATTCAGATCATTTTGCCAAAGTCAAGATTGGGTCACCAATATAGTGGGTCACCGATGGTACACTTAAAAGTCATCAAAAGTACTAAGGACATCAATACAAGATGAGGTCATCAAGTTTGAAGTCATGGTCACCGACACTATAATCTTGGTCACCGAAATTGCAGGTGTATTTTCTAAGGCTGTGATATCAAGTCACAAGTTCAAGGGTGTACACTTTCAACACTTAGTGAAAAATGAAGTTTATCAAGAAAAGTGTACACTTATCAATTCCAGCCTTACAAGGTATCCACCGATGTGATACATAGGTTCATGTATCACTTAGCAATTTTCAAGAGATAAGTTCTTGACTCACAACAAATGCAAGACACGTGAGCCAGCAAGAACTTGAACATCAAGTCTTAAATAAAGACATTCTCTTTTATTTTTATAAAAGGAATATTTGTCTTTTAGCTAAAAGGTTTGATGGGACTTCACAGAGCATGAAGAAAAGAAGATAAAGTTATCTGACATTACGTGCTACAAGGAATGGTTCATCCATTATTCTAGTACAAAGGGAGTGGTCTCTTCATTTGTTCAGCAGATACACTTCCAGCTAATGAAACCTTAACAGGTGTCCACATGCATCCCATGCATGGGCACTATAAAAGGAGATGAAGTCCTTCCCAGAAATATCACGCTTTCAACAAATCTTCTGTGTGATAGTTTGTTTGACTCCGGCAAAGCTGTGTGCAATAACAGTCTTGTTTTAACTTCCTTAGTGTATAAGTTAATTACTGTAATCTGTGTGTTTAGTTTGATAGAATAGTGTGTCTGTTCTTTTCCGCATCAAACTACCTGTGTGTAAATTTTTGATATTTATATTAAAAAATTTAAAAATAGTATATTCTGTGTGTTTTATATTCAACCCCCCTTCTACAAAACCCTCACTTAGTTAGCCATCTCTCCTTGGGGACTAACACAGTTCAAGATCTTCAAGATCATCAACTTCAACCATTGAATCAGAATCAACGGGAATGATTTCATCTGAATCGATAGAAGTTTTTGTAACTGAATCAATGCATGGCGATATTTCAGGTTTATTAGGAATATGTCTGAAAACTTCAAGAAAGGTATTTATTAACAGTTCAAGAGTATGTCTTCTGTAAGAATATATGATGTACCTTTGTTCTACCTCTTTGAATTCAAATTAGTAGGACATGAGTCTTCGGCAGAGTTTCCCGAGGTATTCTCCGCAACACTTCTTCGTTTCCTCTGTACATTCTTTTTCTTAATCGGGTTTTCCGTTGGAATCGGAACGTGGACATCAGCAGTGTCATTTTTTTCAATGATTGGTTCGGAAGAAGGTATTATGGAAATCCATAACAAACTTGAACTTCGGGTAAATGCTATCATACCTGGTGACATAAAATACACATAATATATATTTTTTATATATAATTTGAACATAATTTAAGTAATGAAGCATATGATGTTTATATTGAAATAAATGTGATAATACCTTCGGGTAGACCATCATCGGTTCCATTGTCTTTTTTATTCAGAGAGATCTTACCGAATTTGGGGGCTTTGTGATTAAATTTGATCGGAATTACAGATTTTGTTATCTTTTCACCCAATTTGTCCCAAATTATCATGGAGAAAAACCGATGAAAAGGTACATGTTCCCGTTTCCGAGGGACAATTGTATTTACCATTTCATCAAAAAAATATTTTCCGAAGTCAATATTGTGAAGGTTAATTAATGCATGTGCCAGGTTAGTGACATACGAAGGAGATTGATCATGACCACCAGTTTTCCGACTAAGACATTGAATTATATGGCTGAAGAAGAAAATCCATTGCCCTCCCATTTGCTTTCGGTAAAGGGTAGATTTGCTTTTAGCTTATGGATCCTGAATATAGTTTAGGATTTCTACAACATCTTCATGTTCGTTACCAATAGGGAACCGGGCGTACCTTGAGTAAGTTGGAAGATGAAGAATGCGTTGAACATCATCAACATTAAAAACCAAATCACTGTCACCAAGAACAGAAGCAGTTACCTAGTTCGTCGACTGATCAAAATTGCAGCTAACCCAAAGAAATTGCGAAGTAAGAACTTACTCATCTTTGGTTCATGTGTAAACGCATATTGAAGAGGAGACCTCTGGAGAAATGCAGATACAATCTTTAACTTTTGGTTTTTGATATCGTCATTGAAAGTTGCGACATAGTTGCAATTAGGGAAGGAAATATTTTCTATCTTCAAATCTGCATCAGATTGAGATTTTCATGGTGCCATTTGTGAAAAGTGATTACCTGCAACTATGAGAGAGAATGAGTATATTGGAAGATGAAGGTATTGTAAAATTTAAATTTTCTATTCAATGTGTATTTTATATCAAGGATACGAAGATAATATTTTTAAAATTAATCATTAATAATTAAAAAGGAAGATAAAAGAACATGGCTAAAGCGAATAGACGTGCGTAGGCTTAACCGACGCCTCCATGATCTGACTCCAAAACGTGGATGACGTCATATATGATAATCTCAGGAAAGTATATGACGAAGACTTTTTATATATCGGTTTAAAACATTTTGTAAATACATTGTTTATTATCACAATAATGAGATAATGTATCGGATTACATGATAACTTAAATAAATCATATATTATTGGCATAAAATTATTTAATTTATTTATTTATATCGGGTAACAAAAGTTGAAAAAATTATAAATTATGCTTTTAACTATCAGAAAATTTAATGGTCAAGAAAGTCAAACTGCATTCTGATGATACATAAGGGCATACAATGACGTGATACGTCGAGTATGTTTAACACTCATAATATACTCTTCTTGGAAATCGTTTTTGATATAATCAATATAATCAATATTATTAATTCTTAATTATTAGAGTTATACAATTAGACTTAAATAAAGAGTTGCAGACGTCGTCAAAGTTAGGGATATGAAACAAATCAAAATTTAAAATGTATTGGGAATCATACTTATTAAATTATATTATAAAAATAATTATTGACAACATGATATAAGCATTGAATATAAAATACATAAAAATCGGAAAGTCAAATAAAGTTTCCGGAAAAAAATCTGCATGTATAAAATTCGGCAATCATATATTTGTATTCATAAAATAAAATCCGAATAATTTCTGCATGTATAAATTATTCATTAATCCTTTTTATGTATTAGATTTTTATTTTAGTATAATAATAAAAGGTTATATATTTACAAAAAAAAATCACTTATTTTAGTGTAATCATTATTCTGCCGTCTGTCTATTGTAAACCTAAAGATTCAGTTAATGATTTGCTATTTAATAATGTTATAAATAAATCATAAAATTATTTTAATATTAATTATAAAAATGGATGATATATGATTTGCTATTATATTTTATATATCGGCAAAGTTCACCATAAATTACTGTGTTCAATAATAATATTATATTACATTACGTTTAATCTTATTGCTATAATGATGATTGACATGACAGTTGTGACGTCATTTCCAGTCATGTATATTTCAAACGAAAATAAAACCATGTGTACACTACTTCGGCAAATATGTACTAATACTAATAAAAAACCGATCTCATTAATAAAAAAACCGATGATACTTGATGGGAATACCTTCTATTTAATAATGTTATAAATAAATCCTAAAATTATTTTAATATTAATTATAAAAATGGATGATATATTAAAATTATATATCGGTAAATATCACCATAAATTACTGTGTTAAATAATAATTTTATATTACATGACGTTTAATCTTATCGCTATAATGATGATTGACATGACAATTGTGACGTCATTTTCAGTCATGTATATTTGAATTTAAAATTTAACCATATCTAGACTATTTCGGGAAATATCTATTAATACTAATAAAAAAAACCGATGTCATTAATTAAAAACCCGATGAAATTTTATTTAAAATATAAACTTATATAACGTTACAATTTATCCAACGTCAAAATCATATCGGCAAACATAAATATTAATAGATTCATTATGTATTAATAATTTGTATAACTTCGAGGTTTAATTTTATCATTAAAAATATATTTACAAAATAAAATATGAATTTAGTGTAATGATTAACCTGACGCCTAAATAGGGTAACCTAAAGAGTCACTTAATAGTTTAGTATAAATAAACCCAAAAACGAAACCATTTGAACTTATCTTATCATTCAAATATTCATATCTTCTCCTATTTTGTTAAATGGCGTCTTCATCATCGTCAGCCATTCCTGCAACCGAAAATGCAATCTACCCTCGATCATTTATCGACCTCATGGGAAAATATCAGACACTACTTCTAAAAGACATTCATGATCTGAAAATGGAAGTGAAGAAACTGAATAAAGATAAAAAACGACTTGACACAACAAAGGGATGCTGCAGTTCAATTATCAATGATTTTTCAGGTTGAAAACCAAACATTGAAGGAAAAAGTTCAAGCAATAAACATGTCATGTACTTGCAGGGCTATTGATAACATCAACAACGACCAACATTAGACATGCAAATTTAAATATTGCACCTTTTTTTGTATCGGGTAATATTTTGTATGTTTATATTTTTGATTAGCATATTACCCATAGTTATGCATGGATAATGTCATGTTTCTTCAAGATGGTTTAAAGTTTAATACAAATTAGATATGTATTAAAATCATTTTGTTATTGTTTATAACATAACAAATTATTAAAACAATACTTTGAAATAACTTAAGAAAATAACATAATGTAATATAAATTCATTTAAGTTCTCCGACTTTTACATCGTAAACGGATTTTCAAAAGAAACTTATTAAAGAATGTTAGTCCAAAAATATATTAAAAAAATGTAACATCATCCGATACATATATGAGAGAATCATTATCCAAAAATATATTATAAAAATCCAACATCATCTTATATATTTGTTTTTGTTATTTCTTTCATAAAGATTCAAGCTTTAAATAGTTTGTTTCATGTAATTAGATTAATAAAACAGAATGCATTAACTTAATAAAATGACACAAGACAATATAAAATCAATTAAGTTCACCGACTTTTTATATCTTAACCGGATTTTCAAAATAAACACACCCATTAATGTTTTGTCCGAAATTGTATTGATAAAACCAAAACTGTAACGTATAAAACATAAAATTCATAATAAGATTGCATGACACAATAAAATAATGATAATAATAAAAACCGAAGAAATAAATAAGATTGAAACTAAAAAATTACCAAAACAATGTGTTTATAAAATGACGAAACAAATCCTTATGCTAAGAAGTAACGAACCGAAAATTAATGTAAGTCATTTTTCAACTTTTGGTACTTTTAACCTGGTCGCGGAACCTTTGTTCAAATCATCGGTGTCACAAAGGTCTTCAAAATCACGCTTTAAATCCACCGAACTTCCCACATGCTTATGATATTTCTTCTGTTCGGAATTTGGACTATCGGCAGTACTCTTTTCCACATCTGACGGAGTTGCATTCTCACCAGTACATGATACAGCATCCTACGATATATATGAAAACATGTCTGTAAGTATCGGATTTAATTTGTTTATTACATATGTACGATGTACGATGATTGCACTTCAACATTACCTTTAACTTTTCAACAAATCCGAAATTTGTTGATTGAATATTAACGGAGTCGGAATCAGCAGGCTATAAAACAGATTCATAAACAATCAAATTATTGACATTAATAACCGAAATCTATTAAATATGTAAAGACACAAAGTAAATAAGGTTACCCGTAAAGCGTTGATCTTGACATGTAATTCGTTCACTATGTACTCATCATCAGTTACTCTAGAAATTCCAAAACAATGTACTCTCCTACGGATATTGTAGTCAGTAGAGATGTAAATCCCGGCCCGATCCGATCCGAATCCGGTCAAATCCCGATCCGATCCGGTCAAAATCCAGTTTTAGGCCCGCGGGCCCGATTCGGTTTAGATATTACCGTTTTTTCTCGTCCCGACCCGATCCGATCTGAATCCGGATTTAGGCCCGATCCGAATCCGGGTTTGGGCCCGATCTGGAAATTTTAAAAAAACTACCGTTTTATAGATCCGTTAGATGCATTTTTTGACCTTTTGTTTGGCTTTTAGTCACCCCAAAACACTATAAATACCATATATGTTGAATGAGTTTAGACACCAAGCTCACAAAGCAAAAAAGGATCACAAATCTATCTATAATTCGTGTTTTCGACTCGTTTTCAATTTCGGTTTATAACATCTCCTCCGAGTTCTCATCTCTTTCTCTTTTTATTTTGTTATTACTTACTTATTATTTTAAAGAATCACGATGGCCGCTTCCTCACATGATGCATCCAATGAAACGGTCGTATAAGTTATTACCGACCATGTTCAAAACCCGAATTTTTAATTTTTTAAATAATTTACATGTAATATTGCAAAGATGTTAGTTTGTTACTAAATATATTTATAATAAAAACGTATTTTTAAAGTGTATTTGAGTGACCCAATGAGATATCTTTAAAATAAAAATTGTAAAAAAAATAAAAAATAAAAATCGTCAAATCTGATTTGGGCCCGGTTTTCGGCCCGATCCGAATCCGTTTTCTAAATCCGGTTCCAAGTTTAGCTTAATCAGACCGGGTTTTACCCCCAAGGCCCCGCCCGAAGCCCGATCCGGTTTGGGAAAATCCGGTTTTTCGGAATAGTGTTCCCGCCCGAATCCGGTCAAAGCCCGATCCGATCCGGCCCGAATCCAGTCAATTTACATCTCTAGTAGTCAGTAAGTTCAATCTTAAATGCAAATCTACGCTCAAGTAGAATATTAAACTCTTCTGGAATTATGTCCAACGCCCCAATCTAATTAATCACATAAAATATTTGTGTAAATACGAAGATAAATGATTAATACAAAATAAATAGATATATAGTAGATATGGATTTAACATATAAAATTATCTCTTTCATATTGTTATATAAATAATTTGAAGTGTGATCAAGCAATTTCTTTGCTTCCCGATCAAATAAGGTCAAGGACACCGACGATGTATCATCTTCAACACACAAATGAATTTTAAACCTTTACCATAATTTGTTACAGTGTATTAGTATGATCAATTATTATAATGTTTTGATATTATTAAACTAAAGGGAAGTATATTTGATGATAAAAAAAAGTTAATTATTGGGACTTACTTTGGCGCAAATTCAATCTCTGTTCCTTTACACCTTTCCGAACTACATTCATACCTGGTAGTGTGATCAACATCAATGGATTTATCATCTGTTTCGGATATATCAGGTTTCAGAGTAACCTTTTTGAAACATCTTGTACAGCCAAGGTAATACCAAGGTGCATCTTTAGTGATCGCTTTTATCGAAGCCAATATAAACAACGTTTTCGGCTAAATACAACAAAAAATATATAGATTAAATAAGATATAAACTAAAGTATACATTAAAATTAACATTGACATTAAAGAAGTTGTTTACTACCTCAGTTATTTCCAAAAGATCCGAAATATTAACAACTTCATTATTTTCTAAAAAGTCTTGACGCAACGAATACGATAAGGAAGACATGACAGATAAACGTTGAGAAGATCTTGATTCCACCTCAAAACGATGAATGCTGATATAAGAAATCATTATTAATGATATTAGTTTATAGCAGTTATTATTAACGTAATCATAAAATATATATGGAAAGTGTACACTAGCCTATTTCTGAAATCATTGAATTCTTGAATATCATCATTCAAAAAAAGTCTACTGCCATTAAAGGAATTAGAAATCGAGGACTTATCTGTAATATAAGTAAATGGACAATAAAATATTAATCACAAATATTTATTATTGGTTAAATATATAAAAAAAATAGACTTTAATAGATATGAAACCTCGGTAAACCTTAACCATTGCAAATTGCATTACTCTTATAAGAGTTCCGTCAGATTATAATTCGTCACATACTCATTGAACTGTTCAGCAAATTCAGCCCAGAGACTGACGTCAAGCTTTGTTCACCTACAATATATTCAAATTTATGAAACTTAACACACTGAATAATTGATGTAAGAAATAAAATATTTCAACTGATATAAGTTATACAAAATCTACTTACTCTAAGTCCTGCATATGGAGCTCTATAAATTTCTTTAGTTTACCATGTACAAGTTTATTTGTAATAGGCTCGTATGACACAACGACACCAATCACATCTGTTACATACGAGATAATGACAATAAGTTTCTCAATGAATATGATGAGAAAAGCAAGGTAATATAAATAACTTACCGACGGTCGTATGTTCAGGAACCAACTTTGATAAAATTTTTATAAATGGTACAAAAGAAAACCCATGAACAGATCCTTTAAAATCCAAACAAGCGGAAACAGATGTTTTCGAATTTAGAGCAAGCTTGTTGGGATTATCATATAGCTTATAAGGGTTGCTGTTCATTGCAATACTGAGATTTTTAATGAAATAAGAAACGCCTTCAATCAGTTGATTTTTTAGTTTATGAACCATACTTTTTACTACATTCGCATGGATTTTAGTGCCCTAAAAAAACAAATAAATGTGTAAATTTTTATACATATACTTTGAAACAAAAAATACTGTTATGCATAATCATACCTATTCATCCATCAATATCATTTCGACGGAAAAGATTCCCCCGGGGTTTTTGAAGTCTGGTTGATTCCACAATCGAATAACCCTTACTTTTACAGTAAAATCGTCTTTCTGAATATCAAGATCGTTGAACAGGGTGATGGCAGTATTGGCATCCATTACGACATAAATTAATTGAAGAGTTTAAAAATAGTTTTTGAAACTTGGTTTGTAAAATTTTCTTGTGCATGTATTTATAAAAGCCAATAATGAAGAAGATAATAACTAAGTAGTGGGAATAAGTTTCCTAAATAAATTTAATTTCCATATTGGATTTGGATTACCATAACAATATGAATGATTTAAGTAATATTTTAAATGATATATCCATGTTTTAACGCGATTTTTATACCTTGGAATTTTATATTTTAATGATATTATATCATTTAAAAATAGTTTTTGTAACTTGGTTTGTAAAATATTTTTGTGCATGTATTTATAAATGCCAATAATGATGAAGATAATAACTAACTATATTATATGAATATATATTTTCGCTATTTTAGTGAAAACTCTAACCATAAATATGATAAATCTAGAGAATAAGTTTCCTAAATAAATTAAATTTCCATATTGGATTTGGATTACCATAACAATATGAATGATTTAAAAAATATTTTAAACGATATATCCCTGTTTTTACGGGATTTTTATATCTGGGAAATTTTAATTTAAATGATATTATATCTGTTTTAATTAATGGGAATTGTAACCATCAAAAACATAAAAAACAGAATTTTATATTATGTATCCCTTTTTTTTCGGGATTTATATATATCGCAAATTAAATGGGAAGGTGATACATTGAATTTTAAATTTACATTTAAAAAGAAAATCCGATAAATTTTTTTATGGGAAAAAAACCGACAAATTTAATAAAAAGGGATATATCGGCGATAGGACATATATGAATTTATGGATGGAGAACTAACTTCAACATTACAAAGTCGGCAAAAATTTAGTTGCCAAATAATAATTGTTGGAAAACTTCATTTATCGGTTTTTATGTTATATCGATTTCTTAGAAAGTCAGGAAACATTTTATTTGCCAAACAATAGTAGTCGGTAAATATGAGTTGTCGGTTTGTTACGATAAACATATAGAAAGAAGTCGGGAAACATTTAATTGCGAATCATCTCCATGTGACAAGTGTCATGATTAGTGAATGTGGGCGGGAAAATGAACGGACGGTCACCAGGAAGCGACACGTGTCCGGAAATGTTACTTATTTATTAGTATCAATAGATTTAATCATAATATAGATTAAAATCATGTAATATATATTAATGTTAAATTAGAAACTATTTATTAGTATTAAAAATTTTTCGTGAAAAAATGTAAAATTTTATAAAAAGGCTTTGTGAAACCTTCATGAAACCTTTGTCTAAAATACTTATAAAAATGGTACCCGAATCGGGTATAGTTTAAGGACACAGGGACGGAAAATGTAAAATTAATTTTCGATATACCCCTCTACCCGATTCGGGGGGTATGTTCACAGACCGGGGACCAAATGTGTAAATTAAATCTTGACTATATGAATGATTTCGTGATTCGGGGGTCTTTTCACGGACTTATTGGTTATTTTAGTAAAATGGGAGAGAGAATGGTTATATTGGGTACTGGTTTTTCAAAAATGGTTATTAATTTGTTTTTAAATCCACCCTTCATTACTAAATAAGTATTTAAAAGTTGATAAGATAAGTACATTAATTAATGGTAACATTATCATTTGGTTATTTAAAAAGTGTAATGATTTTTTTGCTTAGAATTGTCTTTTATTTATAATATGGACGCTTGTTTTGGACTTTCACAAACTGAAATTTGACTGGGAACAAACTAGGTCTCGACCTGGGGTAATGTTTGATTCTTAACTGGCTCTTGTTAGATCCAATGTCTCAAATCCTTAAGTGATTCAGGCCTAAAGGCATGAACCAGATTCTAACCGGACCTTGAAGGCACCGTCCTTGGTACAAATTCAAGTTTCGGGCATATGGGTATCTCTAATTGTATATCTAATGGACTGGACTGGATTGAAACGTTGACAAAATCCAGCATGTAATGGATGATTGGATCGGTTAGTTTCCCTCACATAATACCCAAAACGTTAGAACATTCACCGATAAATATACAATTCATCACAAGATAAATATCAAAGTATAACATCATTTCTAAACACAAGAAAAATAATTTTCAAATCATCAACGTGAATAGGTGTCTATAATTAGATATCAAAGAATATTGAAATACTAAAAAACATGTTTGAGTTCCAAAGTCTTCAAATATTTGAGTAAGACAAAGGGTCGGGTGAGTTCATAGTTCTAGTATAATAAATCTAAGTTAATTGACATTTTTATTCTGAAACATCTTATGATTGTTATAATCCAAGTATCCAACATGTGTCATTCGTCTACATATCTTTGGCATGATCCACCTATCATGATCATGCTCCCATTGTTTAGTTCTTCTAAAGCCCAACAAAATGCAAAATATAGTTGTTAGATATGTGAAAATTGGGGATGAACTGGACCAGATAATCGCTTGGATCGTAATCGGTTGCTTTCATAATACAATAATCTGTCCTTAATAGCTTTTGGCATCACGAATTTCATATTGTGATAGTCCAAAAATGAAAACTCTAACCATAAAGGATGTAAGATCGAGTCCTTATATACACCAGATTCATGTTTATATATGTATAAGAGAGATCAACGGTTATGGGTGGTTAAATGGTTAAATTACAGTTACACAACAATTATAATTGTTAACGGATAAAATTGGACGACAGTACAGCTGACCAAGAAACTCTCAGTAAGAAGTACCACGGCCAGAAAAATGAAGGTCCGAGGAGCCATTGTCAGATGGTGCAAAAGCTCTGAGCCCTCACCTTAGAGGCTGACTAGAAGGACCAGAGGCTCTTGGTGTTGACTTTAAATATAAGATAAGACTTAGAGCTCTGAGCAAAAGTCCCTTGGCTCTGAGTCCTCTTACTTCTAATCTGTACTTAGGCAATTTTCACTAAGTTTTAGAACCATTTCAAGAAGGTTTTTAACCTTCCGAAATTCGTTCAAGTTTACCTACTACAGTACCGGAGTGAATATGATCTCCACCAAACATACGTAACGCTTTAGCTAGTACACAAAAGTAAAGTGTATACCATGATTCTTCTGTCTATCAATAATTGCATGCATTGCACAGTGGATGTGAAGAAGTAGGCCATTAAACGAGACAGTATCCCTGTGTGACACGTATGGTGGGCATATAATAACCTACATTCTCCCACTTGCACACGATACATAGTAACACAGACGGTGGTAAGCGTCTAGAAACACGTCACTGCCCACAAGGCTATATAAATGTGCTTTTCCTTCGAGCATTCTGATTGATCCAATCAATCATATGGTAGCATTGTTCCTTATTCTTTTGCTTCACGATATTTTGTTTTGAACTTAGGGAATAGATCTATCTCACCCTTTATAGTTCAAAGATTATGTTTCTCGATCCCAACATATTTGATTCAGACAGGTGCTATTAGTTCAACTAATCCACTTGTCTATGGCCATGTGAATCAAACTATATCATCGAGGGGTCCATAAATATCTCTCTCAACTTGGGAGGAGCAAATCCCATATTGCATGTACATGACTTGTACACAATTCATGTCATATCCAACATAGCCCTTATGATTACCCGGTTAAGGGCAACGTTAGACTATATCAAAGTATAACACTCCTTGTGCATTAGGTACCAATGCACATCTCAGGTCTGAGGATAAGAGTGTCCACCATTTCAAGACTCACCTTATGACGCCGATCTATGAGGTGATCCTGACTGTGGGTCTTGTCCAACACATGTCCCTAGACAAGTGCATGTGACTCTGGTTGCACCCAATGCACTTCCAACTTGGACTATAACCAGACTTCACAATGATCTTTATTTATTACCAGTCCCCTGGTAATAATCGATCAAGGACAATTTTAAATAATATGATCATCATTTTATTTAAGGATACTTAAACATGCTAATAATGAACACGTAAATATTTAATGTAATTAATCATATCCAATATGCTAAAACAGATAGAAACATAACTGTTTTATGTTCAAATAAAGTTTACTAAAACTACAGATCATATCAATGTTTTACAAAAACTTCAAGCTTATAGTGCCAGAGTAAGCAACATGCTTGTTCTGACTCATGTGTTTTAAAAGATGATCTGTCAATTTTGTAGTGGATTATGCTATCGTGTCTGTACCTCTTATAGCTTACAGTTTTATGTTTTTTTTAAATGTGTATCCCTTACTGCGAATAAAGTCATTACAGTCGGTTTGGAAACTAGCCTACAGTCGTAAGAACATACCCTTAGGTCTTTTTAGATACTGATGTTTTTACTACTACTACCTAGTGAGCATCACTTGGGTCTGCTCGTCATGCTCGTGGCATACGAGACGTTCGGTCTAATACATAACATGGCTTACACGATGGCCGAAGCGTAGGGAACACCCTTCATACGGTCTGTGTCCTCTCTTGGAACCCTTCATCTTGAAGTGTTTCAACATCTTGCTAATGTATGTACTTTGGTTTAATCCAATTAAGCGTTTAGATCTATCTCGATAGATATTTATGCCAAGGATATATATTGTCTTTTAACAAGAATACTATTATACTCCCACTGACCTTCTAGTGTACACAAGATTTTAACTACGAGTTATTTTCATTAGTCTATAAATGGATTTATGCAACTCGCATACCCTTATCAGAATATTTTGGATACTTAAAACCAAGTACACGTCCTTGCCTAAAGTTCCATTTAAGGAACGTGGTTTTAACATCCAGAAGAATCATGATGGTTCCTACCCGATCTTCGGATTGTGTGTATCTCGTTATTCAACATCTTGTTGATGGTCAATTCAACCGTAGTCTCATCTTGTGGTTTATAGAATTCTTTCTACTTTGTCCCCATAGTGGTTTTTGTTTAGAAAATCATATTATTTTCCCCGAGATAAAAGAAAAAATGGGCAATCTGTCTTAAAAATCCACTATGTCGCGCAACAAATACTTTGTTCTCGATGGGTTCGTAGAAATAATATCTAATTATCTCTCTTGGATATTCCACAAAGATGCACTTTTGAGACCTTGAATATTGCTTCTCAAATCCTTCTGCTTAACATAAGCATCACAACCCCTTATGATAACTTTGGGATCTTCCCAATCTATAAATTCTTATGGAGTTTCACAGGTCTCTAGGTTGACGCATTATAAAGTATTTAGGGAGTTTTTCTAGGTCATAACCCCAGAAACTCTTAGGCAGAGTTATGTGATTCATCATTAGAGCGAACCGTGTGCAACAAGGTTCTAGTTCTCCTTTAAGACACACCATTGTGGTGTTCTTGGAGGAGTTTTAGTTGGGATACTATCCCATGAGCTCTTAGATGATCAATAAACTCTTGGCTTGTAACCTCGGTTCATCCAAAACCTTTTTTCGAAGTTGATTCTCTACTTCATTCTGAAACTGTTTGAATATCTAAAAGTTTTCAGACTTATTTCGTATTAGGTAAACATAACCATATTTACTGAAGTCATCAGTGCAACTGATGAAGTAGCGACCATTCCTTGTGACAAAAATGAAAGGCCTACATACATCAGTATGATTTACTCCTAACAGTTCTCAGTTCTTTTGAGTTTGTCTTTTAAAATGTTTTGTCATCTTTAAATAAAACTTACATATATCATATGAATCATCACATGATTCCAACATTGCGTCCGCCTGGAGTTTGGCTATGCATTTCTTGTTTATGTCACAAGTAGGTCTAATTTAAGCCTAGCTTAATTCATTTGATTTCTAATTACAGCTACTGATTTCATAAATACCATTAAGTGGTTTTGGCCACAAAATACAAAACATTGTTAAGGTAAACTGAAATTTTATTAATATTGAAATAATCATAAATTCAGTTTGTTGTAATTGAGAAAATGAAACAATATTCCTAGCAATTCTAGGTATATAAAAACACCTGCTAAGCGTTATTGTAAGACCATTTGGGAGTTCCATATCATATGTCTCACCAGCTAACTTAGCTCCATTTGGTCTGGTTTCATCTTCTTTTCACTTCTTACTTCCTGAAAAAAAGTATGAATATGAGTATCATACCCAAAATCACATACTCATTAATCAGGGTCAAAAGTGAACAAATCAATAGTAAACATACCTGAAGTTCCGGCTCTGTCAGCCTTCTGCTTCTCAATCTCTGCCAATCGGGCAGGAGAAGTTTTCTCCCGGTGTCCATCGTGAAAACAGCTGTACCGAACTGCATTCTCAAGAATATTTCCTTTACCCTTAACTTTGTTGGAACTTCCAACCTTTTACTTTCCTTTGGAAACAACCCTCCTAACCTTGACTATCACATTCTTAGGTTTGATCATCATAACCTGTTTTTGGTTTGATTAAATCCAACTTGGATTTTATGTTCTTCTCAACAGTTTTAAGTAAGCCGTAAAGCTCTTTGAGACTTTTATCCAAACCTTTCGTATTGTAGTTCATAATGAACTTACCATATGATTTAGGTAGAGAACCGGAAACCAAGTCGATTGCCAATTCTCTTTTCATATGGAAGCCAATATGGGCTAATCGGTCAATATACCCTTTCATTTTCAAAATATGGGTGCTGACTGACGAGCCCTCGGTCATTTTACAGGAAAACATTGCCCTGACTATATCAAACCTTTCCTGCCTAATCTGTAACTTAAACATTGACTTTAGTGAAGATATCATATCCCATGCCGTCATGTGTTCATATAAGCAAACAATTTAGTGTGTGATGGATTTGATATCTTCACCAAAGCAAACAGTTTTAGAATAATATGTGTTCATATAAGCAAATCGGCTCTAAGCAAACAGTTTTAGAATAATAACAACACGACAACAGTCGCACCATCGTGAAACCAACCATTCAGACTAGTCCAATGGCGACATAACCAATGACAAATTTTGGTTGACGGATCAAAACAATAGGATGTCTAGAAAACCCCATAGCAAATCTTGCTTGCAGCGGTAGCCTAGGTTGATCAGAAAAGATCGACGCCAGAGGCAGTAGCGACCACCAGGCCGAAAACGACCGGCAATGTCCACCACGGAGCAACAGTAACTGTCGCGATCTCCGGCGAAGAAACCCTTTTTTGTTGTGTGTGTCGATGAAGGACAAAACAACAGCCGTTGCACGTGGCCGGCGGCGACAAAAAAACGGCGATAAACAGGAAGCGGCAACAGCCGCAGAAGGGTGGCCGGAGACGACCGGAGACAGCTGGTGACAACAAACATGGCTCGACGATTGACGACGACGAGCACCGACAGCTAGGGTGTCGGCATGCCGCATGCGGCTGTTTCTCAGAAAAAGGAAGCGATAGGTTTTTAAAAAAAAATTCCTTGATTTTGGTTTTTGAAAGTGGCGGCCAACCAAAAGTAGGATTAAATAAAAACCCATTTTAAAACCATCTAAATGTAAAGTTTTTATTCATAGGAAAGCCCAATTAAAATTGATGGTCCAATCATATTAAAATTAAATGGTTTTAACATATCATATGTACATATACATATATCATATACGTATAAATATATATATATATATATATATATATATATATTTAATTTTATCTAATTTATTGCCATATAATAATTGTTCCTCTTTAATTAAATGTTCAAAGTGGTTCTGATACCACTGTTGGGTTTTAATAGACTTCTGTAACCTTAAGTGCAGCGGAAAAATAAATAATTTGGTTACAATTATTTAGAAAGCTTTTCTAAAATGTAATTTAATTAAAACATTAACACACCATAGGGTGTTTAGAATTCGTACCATTATATCTGTTGATGTATCTGACTGGGCACCAAGAAACCAATAGAGATTTCCTCTATAGCTGATCCACACACGAACACGCATTGATCTCCCACCGGGTGCTAGCCTAAGAACCCTAGATCTATATGTGTTTCACAGAATAGAAAAGACTTCTTTTCTGTGTTTTACTTATAGCCAAATTTAAAGAATCAATCAATCAAAATTGATTTGGCTTATTAACCTATTTATATGGACTGGTATCATAGTCAGCCCATAACTCAAAAATAGGTTCAATGTTTATCTGTAAATAAATATATATAATTATCTAAAGCATTAAATAATTATATTGTTTATTTAAAACATTAAATAATTATATGATTATCTAAAACATTAAATAATAATAAATATTTACAGATAATATCCCGTAATTATCATAATTACATTTTAACACATACTTTATAATTATTCTTCAAGATTAACTATTTAACTGTCAAACATGACTTTCGGGTTACTTTCAAATGGAAGCAAACGTATTCTTTGTGTGCGACCCCATAGGTTTACATACTCCTCAGCAGTATCCCTGTGTGACACGTGTCGTGGACATATAATAACCTACACCAAAGATTTGCAAAAAATTCTCTAAGGATGGTTCTTTTTATGCCTACTATAATGGTATTATTCTAAACCACATTTACATAATTTTCAATACAAAGATCTCTTGATTAACAAGAGAACAATTTAGTTGTTGATAATTATGAATGAAATTGCCAAAATCAAGATAATCAGAACCCTGAAATATTTTAATTCCACCAAAATCAATGACAAGTTTGCAACCATTTTTAACTAAAAACACCACAAAAATTAAATTCCTCTTAAGTGAGGGAATAAAATATATATTGTCCAAACAGATAGATTTTATTGTTCTATACCTTAACCGCGACTTTAGCTACACAGACTTGTTGTTTAGACTTTTGAATTTTTACTTTCTTTTTTTGGTCATATCCTGTAAGGAAATGGTAACATGAATTGATGATCCTGAATCAATACAGTAACTGAATGGATAAATGTTAATAAAATTAATTTATAAAGAAAATACTGAATTTAGGAAACCGCAACCCTTATCCATCCAAGCCTTGAAGTCGCTACACTCACTCTGTTCATGTGTCCAATTCTCTTGCAAAAGTAGCACTTATACTTAAAAGTTTTGGAGTCTTTCTTTTATGTAGTTTTTCCCTTAGTCTTGAAGTTGATAATCTTCTTGCTTGTGCTTGTTTTCTTTCTTTTCTAACAGGTAGATCACATGTGATTCTTTCTTAATTCACTCTTGTTTCTCACACAACACATGAAAATGAGTTTTGTTTAACTCTCATTTTTTTTATCTTGATAGCATTATACATGCTCCTTAAGTTGTTATAGTCTGTACGGAGAGATTGTAGTCCCACATGAACTACCTGTTCATCTTTAACACATATATATAAGTCTCTAAATTTATGGTTAATCTTAATCATAGAAAATAGATGATCCCTCATATGTTCCTCACCAGAAAACTTTATTTCATTAAACATCTTAGAAAGTCTGGCACATTCGGTTATATCGCTTTCCTTCAAATTTTCAGCAATATTTTTCAAATAATCTACCGAATCTTCGGGTTCTTCTATGGATGCTCATGGAAAGTCTTATCACACTGTTAGCCATACTATATGTCATGTGCCATTTAGCATGGGAATCAGGGTCAACTATAGCGTTATTTTCAGTTAAGACTGTTAGTTTTTCAACTTTCAGATAATAAGGTAAAATTTCTATTTGGGTTCTCCATTGCTTATAGTTGGAACTAATCAAGATATAGATCAAGTTAAAATTGATAAATCCTAAAAACAAGACAATAAAAGGAATTTATATAAGTTGTCATTCGTAATTAATCATTATCTTAACCCCACAACTGTATACAAATATCAAGTAATACTTATGACAATATAAAACTCAATATTTAAAAATTCTATATCATCACATTACACATATAAGTTATTCAATGAAAACAATCAAATCTACGGATAAGAAGAGCTTCAAAGTATCAAGATAGACGTGTGTCTTTATATGTGATGTTGTTCTTAAACCAAAATTAATCTGAATGCCTTTTCTACGGAAGAACATAATTCAAGTAAATGTGATTTAAGAGATACAAGTTTTGACTAATTTGTATGTATTAATTTCCTCTGAAAAGACCAATTGCTATGGCAACATATGATCTTATGGTTTACAAAGTTTTCAGTCAAGGTTCCATACTTTGTGAATTGATGAAGATAAACAATTCAATTTTCATATAGGTTGGGAGATATTAGGATTGTTTAAAAATTCACAAAAAAATGTTTATTAATTAGGTGTCAATAGTCATTCAATATTTGAATTATATGAATTTATAACATATCTGTGGATATATTGAATAATCCATAAACTCACGTCACGTACGATATATTGATAACCATATTATATTAAAAGTTAATGTTTTAGATTAGATCAATCTTATCTTAAAAACATACTTTACCTAGTAATCGAAAAAAACCAAACTTCAAACAATGTTGAACTTAAAAATTTATAGGAATTTTCATACATTGAATTAAAGTTTTTGATGAATATTACTCAAGATAAGGTAAATGAATCCTATTTTAAGATCTGAATCTTAATTAGGATCTTTTATATAATAAGATCTTTCTGAATATCAAGATTAAATTCTTAACCCGATTTTATGAAAAAAGATGTTTTTAAATAATAACAATAACATAAAGTTAATTAACCTAAAATTAATCTTAATTGGACTCTAAAAATTATCCAAATTAAATTATTGACTCAAAATTAAATTATTTGAACTATTTCTTTAAGAAGGGAATCTCATTCATCATCAACCATGCATAACTTCCCCGACAAAATCACCAAATACTACCCTTCGGTTTGAGTAGGCAATCCACCAATTATGGCCGGTTAAAGTAAGACTCTGATACTATTTGTAAAAACCCAACATCCAAAAGATAACCATCCAAAATATAGTTTTTATGGTCCCAAAGAAACAAAATCTTCGTAATTTCAAAACACAAACACACAAAACATAAATGTTGAAATTTCATAGGAAACCTACACTTTTTTGCATATGGTCGTCACATAAATTCGATGTTCCATCTTTTTATGTCAATAGGTACAAACTCATTATAAAATAATTAACTCTCTAATTTATATATGTGATTTGGATCTTAATCCCAAATGGTACGAATTGAATCAGGACGCAATATTATTTAAACAAGAAAGATCATTTAGAATGCCTATTATCCATCTATAAAAAAAAAATCTTCTACTAAGATGTTATTTAGCTTTTCGCTTATTGAGAACATTCTCAATAAGCTCGATCGCATATCTAACTATATATTCCATGATGCAAATTTATTTCCGACTTCACATAGTTCATTTGATTCTTCTTTGGAGGTTTTGTTTATTTGATCATTTAAAGTGCCTATAACATGCTGGTCTCATGTGTGATCTTAAGTCTCTCTTTCTCTCTCTCTCTCTCTCTCTATATATATATATATATAGAGATACACACATATATATATATAGGGTCAGGTTCTAGGTAAAACGGCAAAAAAAAAGAAAACTGAAGAACACCGTAGGATCCTTCCATCTTAGCGGTATGCACTAATGCATACAAGAATTTTTTATTCCTATGCACCAATGTTTCTATCATTACATATGCATTAGTGCATACCGTCCGGACGGAGGGCTCCCAGGGTGTTCTTCAGTTTTTTTTAGTGTTTTCCCTTCAACCTCATTATCTCTTTTTTAGTGTTTTCCCTTGAACCTCATTCTCTGTCTCTCTCTCTCTCTATATATATATATATGTGTGTGTGTATATATATAGGGGGCTCTTCATGAAAGATCTAGGTTAATCTTGATAATCATGAGATCCCATCTCAACCATATAATTATTTGATCAATGGTCCACATTAAAATCACCTATAATTTATTATGTTACCTAAATTAAAGGAATATAATTTATTTAAATAAAAACAGAAGGGTGTCAAAGTAATTTTACCTTTTTTTTGTTTGATGTCTATCTAATTTAGGCGGACACCAAGAAGGTACGCGCATAACAATATCAAAGCTATAAATCAAAAAAATATCAAACTCAAAATAAAAGCAAATCATCGTTCAAACTATCTGCAAAAACGCAAACCGATTTGAATGTGGTACCGATTGCTATTAGAAAGATGAATCAAGAAAATGGATCATGAAGATGGAGATATGTGATACATGATACAAATGGATGTATCAAACATACTCATAAGGATGTACCATACATACTCATACGGATGTACCATACATACGGATTGTTATTAGAAAGGTGATACATGATACAAATGGATGTACCATACATACTCAATAGAAAGCGAAATGGATGATAAATGAACCTTTGTTTGCTCCTCAACTGATACAAATCATGATACATGAATTAATAAGGATGTACCATACATACTCATAAAAAGGAGGTACCACATGTATTCATATATTTTTTAACTCCCGGAGACAACTTCGCAGTATCATTCCATGTTTGAAAATCTATGTCAGTTGCTACTGTTTCTTCATAGATGTTCCTTGTTTGTTCAAACAATCTGCTTCTTGCCTTTGTCCGTTCGAAATTTACGTGAGAACAATGACTAAAAACGTAATGGGTATAATCAAACTATTATGTGCTGGTGTAGAAATTTGACCACTTTTCATGTGTGTTTAGGGTGTTTCATTCGACCAATGTAAATCTATAACCGAAATTAATTAGGTTTAAATTATTAATTATTTGGGTTCAGGTTCAATCACAAATAGTTAATAGTTAAGGTAATATAATCAAAAGATTTAGATGTAGCAGATTCTCCAAAAAGATCGGAACCACCCTGAATTTACTCCTTTATATTATAAAGTTTGTGCTTGTACAAATCACTAAAAACTATCTATATATGTAATGTAACCCAATTGAAAAAATTGAATCCACGCATGTTGATCGATTTCTCCCCTTTCTTTCTATCTCTCCTAGACTCCTACATTCTCTAACTACGTTTCACATATCAGATCTGAGAATAGCTCGTTAATTAATTAATGGCGAGGTGACACCTCTTTTCAAATACAAAGTGGTATTTTTGGGTGATGAATCCGTCGGCAAAACCAACATCCTTAAAAGATTCGTGTATGACAAATTCGATACCAGCTATCAGGTATATATAATTGTTTTTTTGAAGTTAATTAATTCATGATTCGTATGTATGCAATTTGTCAATTAAGGCTCATCATTGGATGCATGGATGCATGAATTGGTTATTATTCTCCGATTACCTGATTTTGGACGAATAAGAGGGGAAATGTGTCAATATTTGAATCCCATCAGAACAGAATATATTTAACTCTCATCTGGACATCTCTTGATATATATATATATATATATATATATATATATATAGAGAGAGAGAGAGAGAGAGAGGGGCACGGGATTGTGTGAAAAATAGAGTTAAACTGAGAAGCGTAACAGGGATCTAGACCCCTTGATCACCTTTAATCTCAAACCCACCAATGAATTGCGCTTAATACGGGGATTGATCCGATGCATCTTCTAATGTGCATCCGCTAGGGATCCCTTCTCACCTTAACTTTCTTTCTGACCTGAATATAATATATATATATATATATATAGAGAGAGAGAGAGGTTGGTTCATTTACAAACTGGATGAAGGGTACAAACTATACAAACTGGTTCAAATCAATATAAAAATAATTTTTTTCATTATTCTTTTTCCATCAAATGCTATGATTTAAGATATTATGTCACATATGTTTGTTCCATAATGTAAAAGTTTCACATATATTTGTTTTTATAAGTTGAAAGTTTATCATATATATATATATATATAAGCAGATTCATAGATTCATACGATAATGATACCTATTTAAAAAAAAATACGAGAATGACCAAATTAGATATAAATAACATGTGATTTTACATTAATAGCCAAAAAAGTGTGCGGGCGACCGTATTTAATCATAACAGAATATATTTAACTCTCATCTGGCCATTTCTTATTATATATATATATATATACACACACACATAATGGGAGGGATCATATGAGAACCACCTCTTTTTAAATGAACAAAGGAACTTCCTATTATAGAACCACATATGATGTGGGTCCCACACAATAAAAAAATCATATCTGATTCAATGGGGCCATCATTGAATCAGATATGATTTTTTATTCTATGGGACCCACATCACATGTGGTTCTAAGGGGTATTCTGTTGTTTCTTTAAATATGGAAAGTTCTTATTTGAACCTTCCTCTATGTACATACATATATATATATACATACATATATATATATATATTAACATTCTTATTTGTATTTTTAGTTTGTCAAAGTCCTAATTGTTTGTGTTTTGTAGATTAGATATAACTACCCCACGGGATTTCTAAATACGTTGGTTGTGGGATCATTGAAATCCCGGGATTTCCAATCCACATTTAATTTCCTTAAGTCAAAACATTTATATGATTGGGATGGAATCAATTCCAAATCACTAGAATTGATTTCACTACCAAAAAAATGACTTTCATCCATAAAAAATACCTAAGAAAATTTCTGTAGGTGATTATCACGGATCATCCAGGAAATACTAATGGTTCCGACGAAATCCGATGTTTTCAAGAAAATACCAACGGATTACCCAGGAAATCTGATTTGATTTACCTGCCAACAATTTAGACTCCAACTTTTGTGACGGTTTAGTGACGAATCACCCTTTAGCGATGGATTTTCCAGGAAAATGCCAGTAGATGAAAGCCTTCCATTTTAGTAGTGTTTATTGTGTACTTATAACAAAATAAAAATGTGTACACAACAAAAATGTGTTCTAAAACTACTTCATCCGTCCCCAAATAAATGTTCATGTTTCAATTTTAGTTTCCCTAAAATAAGCTATCAATTTCAAAAGTGCCTATCTACCTTTCATTTCCACCCATAATTATAAGATGGATAACTTCATTAATTTCTCCATTATTAAGTGTAAAATTTTTATTTAGTTAATTAAAAACTGTAATAGAGGGAGGTTCAAGGGAAAACCCAAAAAAATGAAAAACTGACGAACACCCTGGTAATCATTCATCTGGACGGTATGCATATATGCATACAAGTAATTAAAGTTGTTTCTTGGTTTTTATTTTTTATGCACGTTCATACCGGACAAATTGCTTACAGATTAGATTACTTGTATGCATATGTGGGTGTTTCTCGGTTTTCATTTTTTTGCGGTTTTCCCAAAGTACACATTTTCATTGTGGATCCTACCAAATCTTTCAAACCAAACGGGCCTAAAAGCTCTGACTTACTTTTTTATTTGAATATGAACTGTAGGTTACCACTGGAATTGATTTATTGTCAAAAACAGGATACATTGGAGATAGGGCAATCATATTACAGCTTTGGTAGGTTTTCATGTTTGGTACTTGTCGCTTGTGCTTCTAAATTCGCCCAACGATTAAGTAACGTGTCTTGTTATACCTTGTTGTATATTAAAAAAAATGCATTTTTGTATCCTGTAAGCTACAAGCCGTTTTATGAAAATATTTGAAAAGGCAGAACCGGCTATTTCTAAAAACATTTGCCAAGGTTTCTCACAGACACATATATATAGAGGGAGGATCAAACTCGTTTGACAACTATTTAAGAGAATACGAAAACGGTCAAATCACGTGCAAAATCACATGTGATTTTACATTAACTGTCAAAAGAAAAGAAGGTGAGCGGACGACTTTGGCCACGACTTTGATCAGGTCTCGGGGCAAGGTCGTGGTGCAAAGTCGTGTGAATCACATGTGATTTTGTACGTCATGTTAGTATAAAATCACAAGTGATTCAATCGTTTTCTTATTCTTTTAAATAGGTACTATTCTCGTTTGAACCCGACTCTTTCTCTCTCTCAACCACAAAAAAATACCCCGGGAAATTTCCGTGGGTGATTACCACGGATCACCCAGGAAATACTAATGGTTCCGACGAAATCCGATGTTTTCAAGAAAATACCAACGGATTACCCAGGAATTTCCTGGGTAATCTGTCACTGATTTGATTTACCCACCAACAATTTAGACACCAACTTTTGTGACGGTTTTGTGACGGATCACCCTTTAGCGATGGATTTCCCAGGGAAATGTGTGTAGGTGAAAACCTTCCATTTTAGTAGTGGTATTGTGACACTTACTTAATATTTGTTGGAGTAAAGCCACTAACTAATATATTAAATGGATATAATGGTAAACCAAACTAAACCAAACGAGCCAAGAATATCCATCAAGAGGTGGGGTGAGACGGTGGGATACATAGACCTAACCTTTATCCCATACTTATTTTCATGAATTGTGACTAAGAGAGAAAGTCAGATAAGATAAAGCGTTAACCACAAGTCAATGAGGCAACGTCAAGCTGAGTTTCGACCCAATATATGCTCTTTCAATTGAAGGAGTTTGAGTTCAATACCCGATGGGGTGAATCTTTTGCCGTCACTGATTATCACATCCCTCTTATATTTCACTTGGAAATACACATGTAAGGAATTTGAACTCAGGACCTCCAAGTTATTCTAAGCAGAGTCGGATATTGTTATAAAAGACTCTAGTGTGTGTGTGTGAAATATATATATATATATATATACTACTTGGGTGGTTGATAATTTACTTTAATACACTATCTTTCTCTTTGGGTCAAGGTCAGGTCTGCATACATCCGGACCCCACCTCTTAGTGGGATATATTGGCTTGTTCTCTTTGGTTTGATTTACTCTCCCTTTTTCTTAACAGTTTGTCTTGTAACATTTCAGGGATACTTCTGGGCAAGTCAGATTTAGGAGTCTCGTTCCATCCTATATAAGAGATGCAACAGTTGCAGTGATTGTCTATGATGTCACTAGTGAGTCGACTAGAACCTCACTTAAGAAGTTAGGAATTATCTAATCCACATTTTTACTTATGAATACTTCACCATTCTGTCCATCTAAACCAGTGAAGCCATTTCTTATTTGCACCATTTGTTTTTTGCAAATTGTATTCACTTTTTATTATTTGAGGTATTTTTGGATGAAAAACGAAGTTCTTGTACTAGTTCATGGTTCATTTCAGAACACAAGAAGACTTCTAGTTCATGCGTGGGACACTTTGCCTATATGAACATAGGAAGACTTCTAGTTCATGTGTTACTTCCTCGATTCGAAAATAAGTGCACGTATTTTTTTTTTATTTGTCCCAAATAAGTGTCTGCTTTTCAATTCTGCAATTAAATATGAGATCGAGAAATTCATAACTTCTCTTTTGTTAACAGTAGAATTGTCATTTAATAAGTTAAAAGCTGTAATAAGTGCCTTTTTCGTTATGGACCTTTATTTTGGGACGGTGGGTGTATAATTGAACCATACCACTGGCAACAAAGATAGTTTTGAGTGACTCAAACATACTTTCTATCACAAAGTTGTTACAATAATAGTTGCTCTAATACTCACTCTTACTTGAAATACGAATTATGTTCTTATGAAACGCACCTGTTACATTTAGTTCAACTTTAACCCATTTCCAATATCTGGTTTGTTATTTTGTAGACCAACGGTCATTCTTGAACACTGCAAATTGGATAGAAGAAGTACGTAAAGAGCTAGGCACTGATGCCATTATAGTCCTTGTTGGGAACAATGTCGATCTTGTTGACAAAAGGTGTGATCAGACTAATAGTTAAAAATCTAGAATATGCATCAAACTTTTTATCTGGGAATCTAATTTTACTTCTTTGTGTTTGTGTCATCAACTTGGCTACACTCTTCACTAGTTTGGTTTACATGGCAGATGATACATTAATTAGAATCATCTTTTAAGTTGAAATATGTTTTACATTCCATTCATTTTGGTCACTTAACACTTTTATTTTTGTGGGTCGTATATCTTTTGAGAAGCAATAATGATGTATATATGAGTTCCATTTACTTGTGGGATGTTACTGTTAATTTGTTGGCAAGTTTTTTCTTGTTTTCCAGATGTAGTCCTCCCCTTGTTTTTAATAGTTTCATCACATTGTACATGTTGTTTAGTTGCACACTTACCACACTAGCTTGCTTCTTGTTAATTTTTTGTCTTGCAATCCTTGCCTCTACCCTCCCTAACGCTACCTCTATATGGGATATAGTAGATTCATTTTATTTGGGTGTAATTTACTCGATCTTGATTTCTTATGCTTAAACAGACAAGTTTCTATTGAAGAAGGAGATGACAAAGCTAGTGAATTTGGAATCAAGTTTATAGAAACCAGTGCAAAAACAAGATTCAACATCGAGGTTTGATTGGCTACCTTGACTTTTTTTTACATCTAGGGCAAACCTATTACATTCCTCAAACTTAACTCTCCATCATTTCTTTATACATTAAAATGATGTACATTTAACCGCACTCTTCCAAGAAAAAGAAAAACTGGCAAGTTTGATGGTAACATAGGTTGGTTCGGTGTTATTTATATGCTTTTAGATAAAAGGACTAATTGCTCTAAATTGTAACAAAGTTTGTCTTTTTTCTTATTATATGTAACGGTGAATTAAAATCATCAATTACTGTAACATATTTTCTAAAGTTCCTATTTCGGGACAACCACCTGTCAAAGTTGGTTGTATTAAGTGATGAATTAGTTTATATGGTCCCATAATAGGCATCTTATTAAGTTTGTACATAATAGGAGTAAAAGAAAATTTTGTAATGTTTTGGTGCAATTTTCTCTTCATAAAACCATAACATATCCATGTTTACTCCCCTCCAATTGCAAAAGTAACTACATGTTTGCCTTAATTTCAAACCTAGTGTTTCCAAATAGAAAAGGTATTGTCTACCTTCTTTTTGTTTTGAAAACACTTATATTTCTATCTTTTCCTTTGGTACGCGTGGGTATCCGGATTGTTTGTGCACACCTCAGCGAATCCCATGAGACACTGAAGTTAACAACCACACAAACTCTCTGGTAGCAACTTAAGGGGCTTGAACTGGTGACTCGGGGAAGAAACACAAGGGACAAAGGTCTTTAAATCTTGAAAATTGTGCTACCTGTCACAATTCATGTCTTTTCTATTCCAATTCGATTGTTGAAAATTGATATGTTTGATCTCATGGTCAAATAATAACACTTTCTGATGCTGATATTGTATAGCCTCTATTTGTAAAGATTGTTTTTGCATTACCGGAAATGGAGGCTCTTTTGTCTAAAAAACAAGAAGACATGGTTGAACAAAAAGAAGATATGATGGAGGTGGATGATCAGCAGACTTCGTCTATGTTGAAAAGTACGGAGGAGATGCAGGAGGTTGAAAGGCGGTCTCAATGTGGAAGAGTTGATGGTCAAAGATGTGAGAATGTGGTTAAATGGATGGAGGATATATCAAAGAGAAAGGAGGAAATGCATGAGGGTAATAGGAAGGCAAAGGAGACGATTAAGGAGGTGGAACGAATGTTAGATGATATTAAGAGGTCGGAGGATAATACGTCCAAGAGGTTGGCGAAAATACAAGTAGGTATGTTTAGGAGGTTAGAGGAGCTTCAAAGCCATATAAGGAACCATATGGAATGTTGGACCACAGGGAGAATTATATATGACCCCTTGAAGATTTTTCAAACTAACGAAGTTCAAGCTGATGTCGATGATGTATTATCTGTAACGAAGCTCAAAAAAGGGAAACGTGATAAGGAAATCCAAAAAATGGAAGAAGATAAGCATGATCTTAAGGAACAAAATTTAGAGAGCTGAAAAATGAAATGGTCCTTTTTTAACTAGAGGTTATTTTTATTGGCAACTTTTTTTTACTAGGCTTTTTGTTACCTATATTTCCTATTTATCTTTGAAGATCCTATTTTATAAGGCAAGTGATGCTTAATTAGTAAGAAAATGAATTGAGTAATCTCTATTTCATGAAATCTTTATTTACCTTTTAGAGATCTCTGATCTTGGTTGTTTAAAGTGCTACATTTGTCTTTAATCTTGGTGGACTAATTTTTCTTTATAGATTTGATTGGTGGGTTCTTATCTGAGTGATCGTTTTCCTTTTGATCTTGTGGTTTGATTTTCTTTAGAGATTAATATATAGTGGGTTCTAACTTGTTTTTAACAATCTGCATGAAGCTTGGGTTGGGTTATTTGGGTTGAAACTCTGGTATATTTTTATATTCCCAATGGTCATTACCATGAATATGATGTTTAAGTTTAAAAAGAAGAAAATTAGATCTCGAATGAATAATTTTTACTATTTATAACCTTTTCTTTTGAAAATAGTTATTACATTTGAGTGATGGTGATGCAGAGCAATAAGGAATTTATATTTTGCCCTTTCTATGTCTTATTTTATATTTTTGTATGCATGATTTGAGTTTGTTCTTTTTTTACTAGTATAAAAAAAATTGAGATAAAAAACATTAAAAAAGACTTGTGCATCTTATATCCTTAATTCCTTAGGATATTAGTTTCATAGTTTAAATAATTTATCCACTACTAGTAGATTTATATAATAGACAACAATTCATTGGTATAGAAATAACATATATCATGTTTGTTAAATGTTTGGTCAATACATTTTTCTCTTTGTTAACTTACACCTAGTCATGGTTATTGACATAGCTTAGTTTGACATATTAAGGTGAAAAGTTGGATAAAACACACCAATTGCATAGTAAAAATATTTTGCTGTGTAACTCAATAAGACAGGTTTAGGGGAAGATGAGAAATAGGAGCAAAGTGAGAAGCCTTAAATATTGATCCATGAAAACTCTATGAATCTAAGTTTGCAAAGTCATTTATCATAAGATGGGTGAACGATAGCTAGCTTACTATGGAAATCAAATTGCAATAAAAAGAATAGAGTGAAAAGATTGAGAAAAGTTATGGATACTTTTAGTCAAAAGGATTTGGGATGCAAAATAGAAAAGAAAATTGATGATCTCATATATCTTCTTGTGTGTTTGTATCTTCATTTATTTGTAACTTTCTCCCTTTTATTACTTGGGGACAAGTAACAGGTTAAGTTTGAGGATGTTATAACTCTTATTTTTAGTGTTATTTACACATCGTTTGTGTGTAAATGTTTTCTTCATTTTTAGTGGTGTGTTTCCTTTTTAGATGTCGAGGATCGATGTTTTAGCGGTTATAAGAATCAATTATGAGTTATTGAGTTAATCAGTTTTGAGTTAAATGTTGGAATGTGCCCATTGTGGTGGGCGATGTAGATGCGAGGACATATGAAAAATATCAATTATGCATGTATTCTTTTGCTTATTTCAGCTGCATTATGGTACTACTATCGAAGGTCAAACTCAAGAAAACCAAGTAAAGTGAAGAGAAACAAAAACAAAACCTAAATCTTGGTGCAAAAAATTTCAGATTAAAAATGGCTACCTAAAGACTTATATACATGAAAATGTAGAGGAAGAAACAAATGAGGTTTTGGGTCAAAGGAAGCTTGAGTTCATTAAGGGATAAAAAATCCATCACTCTTCAATATAAATAGAGGCTTTAGGACTCCATTTAAAACATACATCAATAAATAATGTGGAAGTCTTGAGCTAATTATCTTTGCATTTATTTTCTTATATGGTTGTAGTTGTAATTTTATTTTCAAATTCTACTTATCTACTGTTTGTAGTTTGTTTTTAATTTTGAGTATTTCTCTTCTTCAATTGTTCTTTGTATTAAGTATTAGTTAAAAGCCCTTTGGATGTAGCTTTGAATCACCCCTTAAAGTTTTAAAGTTGTAGGCAACAATTGGGTGCTTCCATCGTTGCTAACTCTTGGGCTTGGTTACTCAAGCAAAAGCTTTAACTTAAGGCTAATAAGGCGACCACTTGTAAGTTGATTAGGTCCTAGACCCAAAAAAGGACGGGCGGATTTTAAAATACATCTTAATTATGCAAGAAGATTTGAGAAATTCTTTCATAATCATATAGAGATACGAGTTTTTGCATGATTATTGTGTAATTAAGGTTCAAACGTCGGTCGAGAGTGGTGTTATAAAAAGATTTGAGCATCCTCAAAAAAGATCCTCTAAAATCTACTTAGTTCGGTCGACAAGTCTTCAGTTGGTAAAACTAGTGTTTTTATGGGGAGACTATGGCTCTTTGTGAAAGTTCACTTTCGAGAGAAAGGAACTTCTATAGAAGTTTATGTGACTAGTAGTCTTTTTTGACCATCTTGTTACTATTGGTCTCTTAGATGACATTTACCTTAATACCCATTTTTAACTAATTATTTAGATTTCATTGTGAAAAGCATGTAACTCACTCAAAGATATTTTCTTCTTCTCTAATTGAAATCATTTTATTCCCGACCTAGTACTCGAAACTCTGAAGTCGGATCCCTATTGATACGATCTCGATATTTTTACTAGTTTATTACTTGAAAGCGATCATGGTGATCGGTGTGGACTTGCACCGCCGCTGTGGTGACATTGTGGCCACTTTATATATAGACATACATGCTTTTCGCTAATCAATAAATAAGGTCGGTTACGTCTCTAATTTTTTGCGTTTCCTCATAATTTCCAACTTCATTCCCCATATCCTAAATGAAAGTTTAAACATGCATGTAAGGTATTCAAATTCAAATAGAGTTCAAATGCATATAATAAACAACGTAAGCTTTTAATATTTCAACAATATAAGTTCGGGCTTCAATTTTCACTTCCTCAATTTTCAAAGTCTGAAAGAGTGATTTTTAGGGTGTTTTCCAGATGACAAGGGCATAGAAAAAAATTATGCCTGAATGGAGACAAACTATCATTTGGTTGATCGAATAAGCCAATAGACGAGTCATTAAGCCACAACAGAGCAATCTCATATGGCTTACCAAATAAGCCATTCAGCTTATTCAGCCCATTAAGCCACAACCAAACAACCCTTTAATCTTTCCTATAAACATAATCAAGACGGCAAAAACAGCCAACTAATATATTTATAAGACAACTTTCAAATGTGCTTAAACCAGGAAATAAATCTATACATATGTGTTCTTATGACCCCCCAAGTTCCATGTTAATTATATCCACTATCATCCAGGACCCCTTTTTCGACTTCGACGGCCGGATCCGTCGGAAATCCCTTGGAAATGGCTGTTTCCATCGGAAATTCGTCGGAAACAATCGGTCGGAAAACGGGCTGTAGGAAAAGCCTATTCCGACGGATTTCCAACGGATTTTTCGGACGGATTTCCAACGGATTTTTCGGACGGAATTCCGACGGATTGTGTTTCCAATGGACTTTCCAACGGATAACATCTCCGATGACCCTTCCGTCGGTAACACGTTTCCGACGGATATTATTTCCAACGGAACCCTTTTGCGACGGTTTTGCGACGCATATTATATGTGACGGTAGTTTCCGACGGAATTAATGATATTAAATATTAAATATTATTTAGTTTTTAAATTTTAAATATTAAATATTATTTAGTTTTTAAATTTTAATAATTCTTATTTTTTAATTACGTTTTGGTTAATAATTGTAAGGTTTTAACGACTCTAACTTAGCGGTAATTTCTGTCGGAGAAGACCTGTCTTAATGGGCCTTGATTGAATTTAACAACTCCTAACTAACTACAATGAGCCTTGATGGCTTTAATAACTCCTAACGACCTACAGCGGACCTTGATGGACTTTAACAACTCCTAACGGCCTAAAATGGGCCTAGATGGGTTTAAGGACCGTCAACGAACTACAATGGCCCTTGATGGGCTTTAACAACTCCTAACGACCTACAATGGGCCTTGATGGCTTTAACAATTCTTAACGAACTACAGTGGGCCTTAATGGGCTTTAACAACTCTTAACGACCTACAATGGACCTTGATGGGCTTTAACAATTCCTAACGAACTAGAGTGGGCCTTGATGGGCTTTAACAACTCCTAACGACCTACAATGGGCCTTGACAATTCCTAACGAACTAGAGTGGGCCTTGATGGGCTTTAACAACTCCTAATAACCTACAATGGGCCTTGATGGGCTTTAACAACTCCTAGCTAACGACCTACAATGGGCCTTGATGGGTTTGAGAAACACTAACGAACTACAACGACTATGAAAAAATACAAACGTATATAGAGATACATGCGCACAAATACATATACAAGTTATATATGCATACTATACATATATATATATACACGTTTAAAGGGAGGTTCAAACGAGAACTTTGCATTTTTAAAGGAACAAATGAACACCCCTTAGGACCACATATGATGTGGGTCCCACACAATATAAAATCATATATGATTGAATGGTGGGCCCTATTGAATCAAGTATGATTTTATATTGTGTGGGACCCACATCATATGTGGTTCTAAATGTGTTCCTTTGTTTCTTTAAATGAGGGGGGGTTCTTGTATAATCCCTCCCCTATACGTTTATGCGTATACACATGTCTATATATATACATATATATATACACTACTGCATGGTAACATATATATATATATATATGCAATCAAGTGACATGTAGAACACACACATACATACATATACAGTTGTAAAAATAACTAATTATAGATAGTAATTTAAGATAAAGGTCATACGAATAAGAAAAGTTGGAAAACCGGGAAAAATGGGAAATTCCGTCGGAATTTACCGACGGATTGGTTGGATTAAAAAAAATAAAAAATAAATATCCGTCGGAAATCCATCGGTACTTTCCGACGGAATTTTCGGGTTTCCGACGGATATTTATTAATTAATTTTTATTTTTTTTAAATCCATACAATCCATCTTCCGACGGAAATTTCCTACGGGTTTCCGACGGTTGTTTGTAATTTTAATTTTTAACTTTTTTATTATCTTCCGTCGGAAAATCTCCGTTGGAAATAGTGGTTGGAAATACCCTGTTCTGTGGTAGTCATCTTAATAACAAAATCAATGAATCGAACAACACGAACAGATGGAGGATCGACTTCCAAGGGGGTGGGGGAAGATTTGGATTGACGGTTTGCAATAGGAGATTCTTCAACAAGAACACAAGTAGATTTTTTTCACGTACAGGTTTCAAGTATGAAGAGAGGGTTACTAGGTTTACAATTCTAATTGAACTATTATAAGATGTAAATGAATGCATAGCAGATTGCATTAATTGGATTTTCCTTTCCGTTTTATTTTTGGTAATGTTTGAAGATGTTGAATTGAGTTTTTGGATAAATTTCTTGGTCTTTTATTTAAAGTGACATTGTTGCATGGTTAAACAAAGTGGATTTTAGCTTTTAACAAAGTTTCTCTTTTTCATGTTCGTGATTTAATCTCCATCATAGTAATTACTATTCGTTAGTTTCAAGGTTCGCTAAGTTTACTAATCAACTCTTTTTGTTTGAACGATAGTGTTTTAGAAAAGTTATCGACTTTCAATCTTCATGTTTGAGTCATTGGCTTTTAATTATGGTTATACAAGACTTTGCTTTTTTTGAATTATTTTCGTCGGCGTTCAATGTCATTCTCAACCCAAAATCTTTTGAAGTAATGCCATTTGTATCAAGTAGATTTCCGTTTTTAGTTAGTTTCCTTGAGCTGAAGGTATTAATTAAATTGAGTAGCATATCTAGGTGGGGCACATGCATTCTGTTTACTATGAAACACTTGCTTAACCACTGGCCTACATGTTAACCACTGGCATACATGATAGGACAGGACAGGGCAGGATAGGACATGATAGGACATGATAGGACAGAACAGCTGTTCCACGTTTGGGAAGACATGATATGACGGGACAGGACATGACAGAACTGGTTAAAATGACCAAGTTACCCTCGGTGAGTTGTTTAGTGTTTTTTTTACCATATAATCAATCTAAATGAAGATAGAAAAACCATCTAAAATAAATATTGTTCAAAAAGCACACATTCATATATCAAAAATTTAAAAATGATGTTTACCAATACACATCCTACACAAGATTTCAAATGTTCACCATTGTGTATCAAAAGATATAAACACAAAAGTTCAATGTTTACTAACTAAAATCACATGTCTAACTTGGTTAAGATGGTCCTTACAAATCTCGGCTTGAAAGTAGCATTCATGTCATTCCAAAGGCGTAGTTGAATCGGGTTATCTGCAAAATACATGCTAATAACAATAACTTGATCACCATCAGTCACCATCAAAACCCATGTCGGTTAACTCATCGGGCAAACTTTGTAAACCCGGAGTACCAACAACCGATACCAACTTACCCATATCCTTGGATACCATCTCCAACCCCTTTTTCAATCATCTTCATTACATCTTTACATCTTCAGAAGCACCAACTTTTCTCTTTCTCTTTTTTGATGATGCTTCCCCTTCTTGTGGAATGGAGGATACACAAGCGCCATTAGAAGGAGTAGACAGAGGCACGGTAAATTCTTCGGTCTCGACACCGGCTTCTATTTCTAGATTGATATTCTCCATTGCATCCGTAGCAGATTCCGCCAACAATCCTGTAGCTCGATCTTTCCCAAATATTGTCTTCAATCGCTCGCTTGGATGTTTCTATAAAAAAAAATGCATCAATATATATGTATATATATTGATTCATTTTTTTGTTTTCATATATATATATATATATATATGAAATTACGTACCAAATAATTACATAAAAAATATTAGCATTACCTTTAAGTATTCATCTAGCACTTGAGCATCCACTGTTACGCATTGATGCGCATCATTCCAACCGAATCCACTTGTATTTAACATGTCATAAGAGGCTTAATATTTATCTTTAAGCCGCTTTATCTTGTTTTGATTGTGCTTTGATGTTATATGGAGGCCTGGGATTTTTGCACGCATCTTTAAGACGATTTGCTCATATGTGTCATTCCGAAAACACCCGTTATCACTTCGACGATCGGCAGCTACAATCTCTTGTAGGATGCTAATCAATACATCCTCTTCTTGGATACTCCAATTACGTATATCCACCATATTTTAAAATTCAACAATAATAATAACACAATACATTAGAATAATGTTTTTAAATTCAACAATATTAATAACACAATACATTACGATAACGTTTTAAAATTCAACAACAATAGTAACACAATACACTACGATAATGTTTTAAAATTTAACAATAATAATAACACAATACTCCGATAACATTTTAAAATTCAACAATAATAATAACACAATACATTACGAACAAAAGTAATAAAAACAATTAATTGATTCTACTTGACATCCACGACTCAAACATCTCTTGGGCTATGCCATCTCTCCATTGAGTCCATTCATTACTTGATTCAACAACACCAATAGATTCAACATCATCAACTTTCTCTTCCTCGATAGGCATATGTTCTAGTATGAGTGTAGTGTTTTCCTCTGGATCAATAGCCATGTACATCATAATAAAATTATGTAGTAAAGCACATGTTATGATCATTAGTCTTTGATGTTTTATTTCATTGAAAAAGAAGGACTTCGTAATATGGCCCAACGTTTCTTCAAGATACAAAAACACATTTCTATGACATTCCTAGCTTGTGAGTGCTTCATGTAAAAATATTCTTCCTTATTCGTAGGTGTATGACCAATGTGTTCCCATTCTTGTAAATGATACCTAGTACCTCTATATGGTGCCAAAAACTCGTTTCTATTGACATATCGTGCATCCGCCAAATAGTAATTACCCAATGGGACCTTTAAACCATTATTCGTAAGTGCATCTCGTAGTACTCTAGAATCGGTAGCTAAACCTTCCCAGCCGGATAAAACACAAATAAACTTCATGTTCCTAGTATGGTCACTTCAATGTACGTTTCCATCTATTGCACCTAGACAGCCCTATAAACAAAATAACTTGGTTTTAACTAAATGGTAATGGTTTTATATAATGAATAATGAGATAGGTTAACGATAATTACCTTAAACCATTTCCATCTTCTTTCGGGACATTCATCCTCTACCGGAGTTGGTTTAATAAACAGCATGTCTTGCAACCGCAATGCACTTAAAACTTGATGAACATACCTACTTATTGTTTCTCCTGACCTTTAAAATCTAACTTGAAGACATCTATTTTTGGTGTGATGCACTAATATGTTTACAAATGTAGCCACTTGCTCCTCAATTGTAACATTACCATCATCTAATAGGTCACCACGAGTTCTTAGCAACCCACACAAAATAGAAAATGCATTCCTATCCATCCGCAACTCATTTACACGAATAATGTCACTTTCACATGTGATGCCTTGATTTCTATCGATCTAATTTGATATCTTGTAAATGTTTTTTGTCTTAAAGATCTCCTTTCATGATGTCTTTGTTCATTTTCAAGTAACCAATTCGCAAACTTGGCCAAAAGTATGAGCAAGTCGATGTAAGCCTTCATGACCTTAACTACTACAATTACATGGTCGTGATCCATTTTACAAAAAAAAATTCAAATGGAAGAAATCATCAAGTTTCTGTTTTTAGTTTCATGTATGAGAAATTCATCAACTTTTTTTTAGTTCAATGAATCACATGAATGGCTAAACAATAACAACCGAATCACATTTTTAACATCATAGTAGTCTTAAAATAATTATAAGTCTTAAATCTGTAGCCGAAATAAAAAAGATCCAAACATGTCTTAAAACAGTAGCCAAATAGGAGAAATCAATACCTGTGGAAATCGATCAAATAGGAGATATCAGAGGTATGGAGAAATCACAGGTTCTATGGAAATCGATTTTATATAATCATATAAGACTGAGAACTTGATTCTGTATAAATATGTAAGACATAGAAATTGAGGTTTACCTGAGATTGAGAAATCATCGATTGGAGGTAGAAATCGTCGATTGGAGACAGAAATTGATGTATAGCCCGTGTTCTACTTTGTATTCGATGTATAGAAATCGCTGGAGACAGAAAACGATCTGGGGACAAAAATCGATCTGGAGATAGAAATCGATCTGGAGATGGAGATAAAAATCGATCTGAGAGACGGAGAAATCGTCAGTTGGAGGCAAGTCACGACTTTGAGAGAGTTCTAATGAGACAAGCATTTTTTTTGGTTAAGGGTAAATTTTCACAATAGACCGTGTTTGTTAGATCTAATTAGCCCTAATTAGATAAAAAGTTTTATAAATTATTGTATTTTGGGCTTTTAGTGAGTTATGGGCTTGGCTTTTATCTTGTAATGAGCACCTATATATATATATGGTGTTTTGGCTTCATTTGTCATTTTATTTTGGAGAATTTACACACACATACATATTGAGCTTTAATGAGAGAAATGTAAATTTCTTTTTCTACAAGTTCTCCAATTCCCTCCATTGCAATTAAATCATATGAGTTGAGATTATCATTATAGTTGTTTTTCATGCTTTCTCATCTCTAATTTTATATGGAGTTTATTCAATTGTTGCTAGTTTGGGATCTAACATTTGGTATCAGAGCCAACTAAAGAAACGTTTCTTCAATTCGGTCATTTTTTGCAATAATTGAATTTTTGGCAATTGATTTTGATGTTTTGGTGCTTGATTGATTCAATTACATGAGCCTAAATCAAATATTATTTTCTGTCATTTATTGTTGGTCCCAATAAGGATCTACAAGAGTTAGATACTAAGTAAACAGTTTGTAGAAGGGGGGGGGGGGTTGAATACAAACACACGAATTTTGATTTTTAAATGAGTTTATTTGAAATAAACAAATTTACAGTTACAAGCGGAATTAGAACAAGTTAAAAACCTATTCTATTGTAACTAAGGAAACACACAGTTTGATGCACAAGAAGATGAAAGAAAAAAATGCAGAAGGTAGAGGCTAGAAGAAAGCATGCATAAAGATGAAGAAGATATCTTCATCTATTTATACCCGCTTGCATTTAATGCAAGACAAAAGGTACATGCCACGTGTCAAGCTTGGATAGGAAGCTTGTCCTTGTAAATAAGACAGCCATGCTTTTGGCCGAATATGAACAGTACCGTATCAGATATGATGGGGACATAAGAGACAAGTCGTACGTCCTTTTCTGACATGGTTCTAGGTTTGACTTTTGTGCATCGAGGATAAGATCAAACTTTAATCTTGCAGAGGAAGCTTCATTTGATCGCTGACACTGAATGTTCAAGGATGAACTTCAGTGTTGCTGAGGCTTCACAAGACTTCACACTTTGAGTAGATAATCGCTGCTATCGCTGAACCGCTTCAGGTCACTTAGCTGATTATCTCTTTCTTCAGCTTTGGTCTTCGACTGTTGCTGAATGGTCTTCTGGTGTGATAGCTGATCTTCAGGTCTTCAGAGATAAGCTTGTTGATCCTTGATCTTCGACCGTCGATAGCAATCAGCGTATGCTATTGCTGAATTTGAACAGAAGCTTATCTAAGGAATTTCACTAAGTATAGTAAATGAATCATATTCAAATTACTGAGAGGAGTTATGATCAACAATCTACCCCTATTTGATTATGATTAAGCAACAAAGGAAAATTGCTTTTGAAAGATTAGTAGGGACTTATAAAATTTAAAATACATTTTCTAAGTACTAATCTGTAAAATCTTTTTCAGCTAAACTATTATCTGAATTGAATTTCATTTATAAGGATATGAAATCACAATTTTTACAAGTAGAAGAGCTTAAAGTACATTCACTGATTGAACTTTCAGAGTGAAAAATCAGTGAGTAAAAGATAGTGTATCGAAAATAGAACTCTTATGTTCATCGTCCCTGTTACTATTTTCAGGGATCTTTTCAGTACTAGGGTGGAGTAAAGTACTTTGAATTTCATTAATTAGAATTTGAAGAATTACAGCGAAATGAAATTACAATGATAAGGATAAAGTACTTGTACACTGAAGAAATATTACAAAGGAAATAGAAAACTATGACTAGTCAGAGATGTTCTCGTTTCTTCTTTATAGCTCATTCTCATAAAGAGTCTTCTGTCTGTTCATCAGAGGAGTATCTGACCAGCAGCGCCAAAGCATGATCTTTATGAGAGATGATGGTGCCCTGTGAATTTCTTGGTTTCTGAAAAGTCCTAAGAACCCTTCATTATCCAAGAATACCATACCAGGTTCAGGTAGTGTGATGATTTCGTCTTCTTGATATCTTCGGTCTTGAGGAAGAGAGGTGCGAAGCATTGATATATCAGGGAGCTCAAGATGACCAAGAATGCTTTGATAATCAAACTTAGTTTCATGCTCATTCTTCGAACTTGAGCCACCTTCAGCAACTGATCTTTTCTTCTTTGATGGTTCAGGGAGAGGCGGAACTTGTACATGTTGAGACATTCTTTGCAGCAACTGATTCAACTCATCTTCTACCACATTCTTGAACTTGGATTTGGAACCCTGAATGGCATCTCTGATTTCGAGCCATTCAGTATATTCATATAACCTTAAGAATTTTGCTTCTTCTCTCTCTGTTCTGGATGGCCTCGTCATTCTTACATATACCTTTGGACCACCTCTGTTAGAGTGTCGCCCTTGGATAGTTACGTGAATGATTTTGTCATCAGATCTTCGAAAGTTCAGCATCTCTGTGCACCAATCCAGTTCTTTGTCTTTCTGAGTTGTGGCTTCAGTGGTTAGTGCAGTGAGAATCTTCTGTTTAGCAAGAATGGGATCTACATTCAGGTTTTCCTGTACAAGTTCTTTCTGAGCCAGAGCTGCAGCGAGCCGTTCACTCTTTTCTAATTGCTCTTTGGCTGCTTTGTCTCTTGCTGAGTCTTCCTTGAGAATCTTCCTTACTAAAGCAAGATCATTCTCAGTTTGCTTTATTTCTTCGTCTCTGATCCTCTGAGCTATCAGAGCTTGTTCTCTCTCTTCCTTGGATAAGAAGTAAAATTCATCTACTATTCTGATTGGTACATCGTTTATTGGGTCTTCTTGGGGCACCCTTATTCTTTTTGCTTCAAATTCCCTTAGGAATTTTATTCGCCTTTCTTTCTCTTTAGGCTCGCTTATTATCTGCTTCTGAATGCGACGCCGAGGGATGAGGCCTTCTTCTTCCTCAGAGTCAGTTTCCTCTATGTACATAAACTGCTCATTGGAAGAAGGTTCCTTTCTTGTGGATGAGTCCTTTGGGGGACGGGGATCACTGAGGGAAGGAGAGGAGGAAATAGTTTTATCAGAGGGAATTTTAGAGGGTGAAGAGGAGTGTATGGGAGATTCATATAGAGGAGTAAAATAAGGGATAAGCTGAAGCGATACCTTATCAGCGGTCTCCCCCTCTGATATTGGGATGGTGGCCTCAAGATCAACTACTCTGGCTGAGGGTCCAGCTTCGTCCCCCAAGGGCTCTAGCTGAGATGTACTTGGTCTGGATAATCTGAAATGCTCCAGTGCAAAACCCAAGTCATCATCATCATCATCAACCTCATAGTGAGGGATGCGTTCCTCTTCGTCTTCATCATCGTCTTCCTCATCATCATCATCAACTCTTACAGTTGAGGAAGGTTCTGGTCGTTGGATGTAAGGAGAGATCCTTTCATCTGGAAATCGACGATTATGTTCGCCGATAAGTTCGTCAGCGAACTCTTTGGCCACCTTCTCCCCCTCAATGTTATCATGGGGCAAGACGTGGACCATCAGAGTGCGAACATTTGTATGCACAGCTTCCAGCATGGTCCGATCAGTAGCAGCAAAGGAGGGACCAGTCCCACTGAGCCTTGAGAGAGCCTGCAGGATGTCAGACTGAGTCTTTTGAATAGACTCGAGGACAGTGGCCTGAGCATCCACCTTCTGCTCAATGTTGAGGAGGGATTGGTGAAGGTCCTTGTGATCGTCCTTCAGGTTCTGAACATCAGACACCAAGTTGCTGACATTCGTCTTCACTCCTGGAGTGCCAGTGACCTAACTGAAAATCAACTCTGCTAAAGTTTGCAGAGTGTCCAGCCTGGCCCTGGTCAGAGCACACTCATTGACCATATGATCAATGGCTGGGAAAGTGGGAGCAGGCAGGGACACAGGAGCCATTTCAGTGAGTCTGGAAGGAAGCTTGGGAGCCAGGTTCTCCATCTTGACAACCCTGAGCTTTTTGGCACTGGGAGGGCGTTGAGGAGACTGCATCATCGGCTTCGAGGTGGTGGTGGTGGTCGCTGTCGCTGAGTAGACAGGAGCAGTTGCAGCAGCTGATGACATTGATAAAGAGGCGAAAAAAGAATCTGGATCAGATGATGGATGTAAAATAGAACTATTTTCCTTGAGAGTATCGTGAGGATTACTGTCAGGGACTACTTTTGCAGAGGCAGTGTCCTGAGGATCACTGACCAGTGTCTTAGAGTATCTGAAAGAGATACTCTGAGGTCCTTTTAAATTGGCTTTCCAAAACTCAGATTGCCTAAACAATTTTGAGGTTTGGACCGCGTGCATTTCAGCATTATCAGAGATGGGGACAACTATCACTGAGTCATTTGCTGATGTGAGGACCAAAGAAGTAGAGATTGAAGAGGTAGAGAAAGCAGTGAAAGTAATACCTGATCCAGCTTCAGCAGAGCTGGCTATAACACCTTCAGAGATCTTAGTCACTGATGGTGGTGGTAGTGCTGATGAAGCTTCAATGGCAGCAGAAACCGTTGGAGTGGCTGTGGATGAGGGTGGTGATTGAGATGCACCAGAATCAGAGAGGATGGTCTGTTGAGAGACCACCTACTTGGGTTTCTTTGATGCGATGGTCTTTTTATGACCATCAGCAGGGGACTTCCTCTTTGCAGCAGCAGTGCCTTGGGTACTCGCTGAGGGGATGGGCAGCAAGGAGGACACTGAAAGAGGTGCTCCTATGATTTGGAGCATATAGGGAGTGAGGGGAGCGTCATCTGGACGTTCTTCCAGGTCCAGGGACTTCTTCCCTACCATGGAGAAGGCGAAGTCACCAACTTTCGGGTAGCTTTCCCCGAAAGCTTCTTCAAGGATGATTGAGAAGAAACGTGGGTAAGGGATAACGTGATGTCTGGTGGAGGCGTTGAGGCGGCTGCACATATCGCTGAAAATGTAATCAGCATAGTTCAGAGGGTGACCGGTGCAGAGAGAGAAGGCAAGGTCCTGAAAATGCTTGCTCGCCTGATCGTGGGAGCCAACTTTTGACCCCAGGCACTGAATGACCTGGGTGAGAACATATTGCCAGCGAGCAGGGAGTCGCTTTTTCTCCAGCTTAGAACCCACCGTCTTCACTAAGGGGTTCTCCCATTTGTAGCCAATGGAGTCCAAGAAAGCATCAATCTGCTGCTTTGTTGGTTCAGCACCCCATTGTTCATTTTTCTTGCGCTGAGGGAGTCTGAGCGCCTTTCGTACAAACCTTGCTGTGAACGCAAAGTAACCAAGGTCACGGATTGTGAAGGAGATGGCAGGGAGGACATTGCCCTTGTCTGTCTTCAGCGTAGTACACTGTACCAGAGAGCCTGAAGGTGAGACGCAATGCCCACTGGGTTGTGGACGAAGGCAAACATCAGCGGGCATGCCTTTAGGAAGGTTGCAGCATCCTTGAACTGAGGGCGTTCAGAGGGAATGTCCACCAATGCAATGTAATTGCATGGCTTGAAGGTTGATTTCTCCATCTGAAAGTGACAAGTTGGTGCAGCGACCAACTGGTTAGCAGCAGCGGTTTCAGCAACGTTGGAAGCCGAGGCCATTTCTGTAGGAAAAATGGCAACACCGAAGAGATAAATCATGGTTTTAATACATGAATGTATAAACCAGAGGTTTGGTATTTAAAAGTACCAAATGTAAGATCAAAGAAACAAGTGTTTTGATGAACAATATCAAAATGCTTGTTGGCAATTAAAAAATTTAAAGATAAATAAAATAGTTTAAAATGTAAAAAAAAATTGTTCTAGTAACAGGGTTTTGAAAGTGAAAAACTTTTCAAAAATAAGATTTTATAGATTTTAAGAAAAAAAATAGAAAGGTGAAACGAGTTGTTTCCAGTTCTTGATATAAGGTTTAGATCAAACCTTAACCGTGTGAAGAAGAAAAAACGCACAAGTGCGTGTTCTTGGTGTTCTTGCAGAAAGCTTGAAGATTCGAAGTTTATCCTTTGCCTTTAGAGAAGTTATGAAAGCGGAAGGAAGAAAGTGAGACAAAAGGAATGCTTAAATAGCAAGAGGAGAGAGAAAAACAGAGGATAACTAAACGACGGTTTTAGCTTTTTGAAAAAAAATGATGACCTGGCGCACGTTCCAAGAAAGGAGTTGGAATGGAAACGTCGCGGTCCGTCGTGTGTCAGAAAAAGGTCTGACGTGTCATTTTCTTAAATATTTGAAAATATTATAAAAATAATTATCCAAAAGGAAAGTTTATCCTTTATAATTTTAGAAAATTCATCACTAATAATAAAGGATTGTCAGTAAGGAGTTTTAATTTAAGAGAGACATTCTTTGATGAGAAAAGATATCAAAGAGTGTTAAGGATTAGAAGATAATACCTGAGGAGATGGCCTAGATATCGCTGAATCAGAGTTCAGTGAATGGAGAGTTTGAAGGCTTTATTTGTAATCCTTTGTTGGTCACTGACTAAAGAGTTATTCAACGTTCAACATACCAAGTTCGCTGATGAGTAGATTGAATCTTGTTTCATCAAGAGGCTTGGTGAAAAGATCAGCGAGCTGATATTCAGTAGGAACAAAATGAAGCTCAACTTCACCATTCATCACATGATCTCTGATAAAGTGATATCGGATCTCAATATGCTTGGTTTTGGAGTGGAGTACAGGGTTGTTAGCAATTGCTATAGCACTTGTGCTATCACAGTAAATAGGAATTTTTGAGAGCTTTAGATCGTAGTCTCTGAGTTGATTTCTCATCCAAAGAATTTGAGCACAACAACTACCAGCTGCTACGTATTCAGCTTCAGCGGTGGAAGTGGACACTGAGTTTTGCTTTTTACTTGTCCAACTTATTAACTTACCACCTAGTAGCTGACATCCACCAGTGGTGCTTTTCCTATCAATCTTACAACCTGCAAAGTCATTGTCAGAATAACCGATGAGATCAAATCCCGAGCCTTTGGGATACCAGAGACCATGATTTGGAGTTCCTTTCAGATATCTGAAGATTCGCTTTACAGCGATTAGATGGGATTCCTTCGGTTCAGCTTGATACCGAGCACAGAGACAGGTAGCATACATGATGTCTGGTCTACTCGCTGTAAGATACAGCAGAGACCCAATCATTCCTCGATAGGCAGTGACATTTACTGGTTTCCCATTGGGATCCTTGTTTAACGTCAAAGGAGGCGCCATAGGAGTCTTCATCGCTGAGCATTGATTCATGTCAAATTTATTCAGCATGTTTTTAACATATTTGCTTTGACAAAAAAAATTCCTTTGTCAGATTGCTTAATCTGCAAGCCTAGAAAATATGTTAGTTCACCCATCATACTCATTTTATATTGTTTTTGCATTCTTGCAGCGAAACGAGTGCATAATTTGGGTCTTGTGGAACCAAAGATAATGTCATCAACATATATCTGAGCGAGAATTGTATGACCTTTATATTTTCTTAAAAACAGAGTTTGGTCAATTTTTCCACGAACAAATTTTTCTTTAAGAAGAAATTTAGAGAGGGTGTCATACCACGCTCTAGGAGCTTGTTTAACCCGTAAAGAGCTTTTTCAAGTTTAAAAACGTAGCCAGGGTGGTTAAGGTCTGAGAAACCAGGGGGTTGTTCAACATAAACTTCCTCGCTGAGTTTTCCATTTAGAAAAGCACTTTTAACATCCATTTGAAAAACTTTGAAGTCTTTATGGGCAGCATAAGCTAAAAAGAGTCTTATGGCTTCTAAACGAGCTACAGGTGCAAAGGTTTCATCATAATCAATTCCTTCTTCCTGTCTATAACCTTGAGCAACAAGTCTAGCCTTATTGCGAATTATAGTCCCGTTTTCATCTAGCTTATTTCTGAAAGCCCATTTGGTTCCTATGACGGTTTTATCAGAGGGTCTAGGAACAAGATTCCAAACTTTATTTCTACGAAATTCAGTCAGTTCTTCTTGCATAGCTGAAACCCAGCTACTAGGGTCAGAGATAGCTTGATCTATCTTCTTAGGTTCAGAGAGAGAAATGAAGTTCACATAAAGACAGATATTACCTGTACCTCTACGTGTTTTGATACCTGCAGTGGGATCGCCAATAATCTGATTTATTGGATGATTTGCAGTCCATCGCTGAGCTGGTGGTTGAGGAGAAAGATCAACAGCAGATTCAGCGACCTGTTCTTCAGATTCTGGAATAGGACTTGTTTCAGCAACATGTACTTCATTTAGAATCAATTCAGGGGATTGATTTTTAGAGGAGGTTTGGTTATTCACAGAGGAATTTCCTAGAGATGAATCAGTGGCAGGAATCTGATTTAAAGGAGTAACATTTATCCCTGAAGATGGATTATTGTTACTTGTTGAGTTTACAGGGATTTCAACATCACATACATCAGCTGGAGTTTGATTGTCTTGAAGTATGTTTCAGGTTCCCCATAATGAGATTCCATCCAAGCATTCAATTCTTCATCATCATCAAGATTATGAGAAGGATGAATGGGACAAGATTCATCAAAGTTGACATGCATAGATTCTTCAACGTGTTGTCTTCTTTTGTTGAATACTCTGAAAGACTTGGACACAGAGGAGTATCCAAGAAATATACCATCATCAGCTTTAGGATCGAATTTACCCAAATGATCTCTGTCATTCAGAATGTAACACGTACATCCAAAAATGTGAAGATATTTCAGAGTGGGTCTTCTCCCATGAAATAATTCATAGGAAGTTTTCTTGAATCGCTTAACAATCAGGGACCGATTCTGAGTAAAACATGCTGTATTGACAGCCTCAGCCCAGAATTGAGTTGGAAGACGTGATTCACTGAGCATTGAGCGAGCTGCTTCGATTATAGTTCGATTTCTTCTTTCAGCAACATCGTTTTGCTGAGGAGTTCTTACTGATGAGAAGTTATGAGATATGCCTTTTTCTTCAAAGAAACTAACCAAAGTACTATTTTTGAATTCAGTACCATGATCACTTCTTATGGAGCGAACAAGTAAGGAATTTAGCACTTCCATTCTTTTGATAAAAGAGATTATCATTTCAGGGGTATCACTTTTGGATCAAAGGAAGAACACCCATGTGTATCTGGAGTATTCATCAACAATCACTAAAGTGTATTTCTTTCCAGAGATTGATTGGACATTGACAGGTCCAAAAAGATCCATGTGGAGTAACTGAAGAGGAGTGGTCACTGAAAAAACTTGTTTTGATCTGAAGGAGGCTTTTGTCAGGTTTCCCTTTTCACAAGCTGAACAAAGAGATTCCTTTGTAAAGGTGTGATTAGGGAGGTCTCTGACTAAGTCTTTTTGAGACAACTCATTAATTGTCTTAAAGTTGAGATGAGAAAGTCTTTTATGCCATAACCAGTTTATGTCAGTGGATGCTTTAGAGATAAAGCACATGTTCTCAGAGTGAGAACTATTCATGTTTATGACGTATACATTTTCAATCTTTTGCCAGAGAGGGCAAGCTTATCATTTCCGTCAGTGACAGCACATCTATTCTTTAGGAATAGAACTTTGAAGTCTTTGTCACACAACTGACTAACGCTCAAGAGATTGTGCTTTAGTCCCTCAACGTAAGCGACACGAGAGAAAGATGTGGCTCCGTTGGATAGAATTCCATAACCTTTAGTGTATCCTTTGCCATTTCCACCAAAGGTCACTGATGGACCAGCTTCTTCTTTGTAGTCAGAGAGCAGAGATTTTCTGCCTGTCATATGCCTCGAGCATCCGCTATCAAGATACCAGATACCTTTGGCACTCTGCATACAACAAAAGATTAATTGTTTAAAGGTACCCATATTACTATGGGTCCTGCTTGGTTAGATACAGGATTGGTGGAAGTACTACTAGCTGAAAAACTCTCTTCAGTGGATATCTTCACCTTAGTTGGTTTGGCAACTTTGGTGGATTTCACTCTTGCTGATTTATCAGCTTGAGCTACTTTCTTTCCATGAGCTAGTTTATCAGCTCTAGTAGCATTTGGACACTTGCTTGCAATGTGTGTTGTTTCACCACAGTGAAAGCATTTTCTATATTTAAAAGGTTTGGAGTTAAGAGAGGGAACAGGAAATTTCTCAGGGATAGGTCCAAGAATTCCTTTATCCATGGTCCTTGGAGGTATTACGACCTTTTCAGGGATAGGAGTGAGATCGATTTTAATCTTGGGAGTTGGTCTTTGAGAATAATCAGGGACCTTCTTCCCAGATTTAGAAATCTTCTCTGAGGACTTCTTGTTCTTATCTAGAGATTTCTTATTCTTAGGAACATGGTCAAGAACCTTGTTCTTGATCATTTTCTTAATATGATCCTCATGAAGCTTCTCTTTAGAGGAAGTGGAAGAAGAGGTTGAAGAGGAAGGATCAGGGATAGAAGAGATAAACATTCCAAATTTGAGCATGGAACGATCATTCTCTGATTCTTCCTTTTCAGGGTTATAGCCTAACCCACTTCTCACTTTCATAGGTATTTGGGCATTGATAATCTCATTGACTTTATCGGAATCCTTACACCATCTTTCGATGGTTTCCTTTTCAGACTTGAGATCAGCAATAGCCTTTTCCCTATCAGCGATAGCTTGTTGTTTCTCAATGCTTATTGTTTGATTTGCAAAAACTTGGTCTTTGAGAGAATCCTCAAGTTTGGAAAGTTCTTTGATTCTTATGTGGCAATTTTTTAATTGTTCAGATAAGTCAGTGTTAATTTTCTCAGCTTTTATCTTTCCATTCAAAGCGTTGTAAAAATCAACAGTCATTGCATCGAGAGCCGACAAGTTATCTTTTTCAGAGAGAAAGGAGTCAGAGGGAATGTTTACCTGAGTAGATGGAGACTCAGAGGAAGAAGTTTCAGAGACTTCTTCAGCATCCTCTATTCTTGCCATTAGACAGAGAAAGGCAAGATCTTCTTCATCTGAACCAGACTCTTCGCAGGTCTTGGCCCGGTCATCTTCAAAGATCCCAAATATCTTCTTCAAAGAACAAGGCCTTTGCCTTTTTGCTGGTTTTTCTTCATATTTCTGTATTTGTTTTTCATTTTCAAATACTTCTCCTGTTTATCAGAGGTATGAGAGGTAGTGGGAGCAACAACTTTCTTCGACCTGCATTCACTTGCAAAATGGCCTTTTTCTGACAATTGAAACAGATCGCTGATGCTTTTTCAGTAGGCAACGTTTTCTGTTTTTCAGAGTCAGAGAGGTTAGAAGATTTTCGAAAATTGCTCTTTCTAGCAAATCTTTTAAAGTTGTTGGTTAAAAGGGCTAGAGAGTTATCAAACTCAGAGATGTCAGCATCAGTGAGTTGATCATCTGAATAAGTTTGACCTAATTCAGTAATGGAGGTTATAGTGGAAGAAGAACCATTTTTAGAAGAAGTTCCCTCAGAAGTCACAAGTGCTAAAGAAGTACTTTTAGCACCTTTGAGTTCATTAATAAGGTTCTTTCTTAAAAGCTGGGATTGTTCCTCATTTAAGAGCATCCCATATAATGCACTTAAGGACAAGGTTTCAAGATTCTTTGGCAGTTTTATACATGTAGTGTACACTGCCCATTGATCAGGGAGTGCCTCCATGAACTTTGTCAGAATTTCAGCGTTTGAATACACTCTGTCAACTGATTTGAGATCGATCAGTAGACAGTTGAACCGCTGGTGAATTTGAGAAAGAGATTCACCCTTTTGATACATAAAGCTCTCATATTTTCTTACAAGGTTTATGCATCTAGTAACTTTAACCTCAGAAGTTCCTTCATATTGGATACATAGAGTATCCCACATGGCTTTTGAAGTTCTCATTTTCATTACAGAATGATATACTTCATCAGGCAAAGACATTGCTATTATAGATCGTGCCTTAGCATCAATAGCAACTTCTTTCTTGTCTTCCTCAGTCCATCGATCTGGAGTTTTTACAATACTCCTTTCAGCGACGTCTAGGGTAGTAGCAGTGGCAGGAACAGCTGCTACTATAGTTGTAGGAACGAAAGGTCCATTTTCTACATAGTATGGGATCTTAGGATCAGATCCCTCTAGAAAAATTGACATTCTTTCTTTCCATAAAGGGAAATAATCATGGCTGAACCTTGGAGGTTTAGCTAAAGATCCGTTATCGTTGTAGTTTGTATTAGGGTTTGTCATTTTAAAATATGATATAAATAAGAATATTTTAAAGAGAAAGATTACAACACTGCTCTGATACCACTTGTTGGTCCCAATAAGGATCTACAAGAGTTAGATACTAAGTAAACAGTTTGTAGAAGGGGGGGGGGGTTGAATACAAACACACGAATTTTGGTTTTTAAATGAGTTTATTTGAAATAAACAAATTTTACAGTTACAAGCGGAATTAGAACAAGTTAAAAACCTATTCTATTGTAACTAAGGAAACACACAGTTTGATGCACAAGAAGATGAAAGAACGAAATGCAGAAGGTAGAGGCTAGAAGAAAGCATGCATAAAGATGAAGAAGATATCTTCATCTATTTATACCCGCTTGCATTTAATGCAAGACAAAAGGTACATGCCACGTGTCAAGCTTGGATAGGAAGCTTGTCCTTGTAAATAAGACAGCCATGCTTTTGGCCGAATATGAACAGTACCGTATCAGATATGATGGGGACATAAGAGACAAGTCGTACGTCCTTTTCTGACATGGTTCTAGGTTTGACTTTTGTGCATCGAGGATAAGATCAAACTTTAATCTTGCAGAGGAAGCTTCATTTGATCGCTGACACTAAATGTTCAAGGATGAACTTCAGTGTTGCTGAGGCTTCACAAGACTTCACACTTTGAGTAGATAATCGCTGTTATCGCTGAACCGCTTCAGGTCACTTAGCTGATTATCTCTTTCTTCAGCTTTGGTCTTCGACTGTCGCTGAATGGTCTTCTGGTGTGATAGCTGATCTTCAGGTCTTCAGAGATAAGCTTGTTGATCCTTGATCTTAGCAATCGCTGATAGCAATCAGCGTATGCTATTGCTGAATTTGAACAAAAGCTTATCTAAGGAATTTCACTAAGTATAGTAAAGGAATCATATTCAAATCACTGAGAGGAGTTATGATCAACATTTATTTTCTGCCTTTGAGCTTACTTGGTATCCAATATTTCATTTGGATGAGATTTGGTGATATTTGATAGAAAATAATATTGATTCTTCACACAATTTGATTTTGCACTCTAGGTGTTTGATGAAATGCCTATGTGAAGGACTAATTTCATTTTGATTGTTTCTAATCAGATTTCTAAGATGGATGCGTGTATCTTTAATCCCCCTCCTTTATTGGTCTAATATCTTACCACTAAGTAGGTGGTTGATCTATGATCCTACCTTGTTGTGTGCTTTTGTCCTTTGCATTTTATGCATTTTGGTAGTAAGGTTGTTGATATTTGATCTGACCTTTTTCTCACCCAAGATAGGACCCTCTTTTCTTTTATTTGGGTTTTATTAACAAATATTCTGTAATCTAGATTCGGTTTAAGAGGAAGAAAATTCAAAGCCAATTTGTTAAAAATTGTCTATGCACACAAGGTGTTTCATAAAATGTTTATGAGCGATTTGGTTTCTTAAAATGATGTGATGAAGAATCATTTTCGATGTCAAGAACCAAAGTTTTGAAATCATCACCTTGATTGTAATTTGGTTGTGCAAATCTAGATCAATTTTTATGGCGATTGAATAAAAATCAGGATGCTGACAGATTTGCAATGTTGTGCTATATCGATCATATCTCTCTCATCACAGCTCTAATTGAGGCAATTCAAACAGACCTGGATAGAAAACAGACAGATCTACAACTTTCATGCTTTGACTTTTTCAGTGATTCGATCTGTAGAAGGGCCAGAAGTATCATTGAAGTTGAGGGTAGTGTGTTGAAGCAAACCTGTTACGCATCGAATTAGATCTGCTTCTTGATAGAAGGATCAGAGGTTTTGGACTAAAGGACCTGAGGTTCTGAACTAAAGGACCAGAGCTTCTGGAATTAAGGACCAGAGATTCTGGAATATTACATGCCTTAGACCAGAAGACTCACTCAACCAGAAGTTTACACGTTAAGCCAGAAGCTGCTAGACAGATCCGCGCGACTGTACTAAAACGATCATATCTCATGCGTCCGAACTCCCAAGAAGGTGAATCCAGATTCTTTAGAAACCTAACACACTGATATACAATGTTTATTTTTGAGTTTTTCCAAATTCCAAATATATCACGCCAAAAGCATCGTAGAAGTAAGTGCAACGTTGCTGGATAGCAACCTTCTATGCTGATTCGTGTTTCATTTCGAAGGTATCGACAAGACCTTTTTAACGGTATAGTTTTAAAAAAAAACGTATTTTTTGGATGTATTTTAACTAATAATTAATTAATATAGTTTGGGTATAAAACGAAAAATGCATACTACCAAGTGTTATACGTAATCTCCATAGATTGATGAAGATTCAAAATCAGATGGAAATGTAGGTCCAAAAGCATTTTTTTTGAACGGCAAGAGAGTCAATTTATTACCCAAAACTAGAGTACACCAAACAGAAGATACCAAATATTACAATAAGTGTTACAAAGCCTATAAGACAACCTATTATCTGTCAATCAGCAAGAATACCAATCGATCGACACTCTGGGATCGAGTTCACAAATAATAAACCATCACCCATGATTTGTTACGCGGAACTAAGCATGATCCAAGCCTCCTTTTCTTTCTTCGATTCTGCAGAGCAAAATCCCTCACTTCTTTACTTTTCTGTCAATCCGCATCATCGGTCTAACAACCTCTAACCATCATCCTTCTCTCGTTAACGTAACTGTGTTAACTGTTGCACACCTTAGAACAACCCCCGAATCAGACCACCTTATACCTTCGCATCTTGTAGCTGCCATTAAGCACCTGCACTGCCATTAAGCTCTTACAACTGCCATTAAGTACCTGTTGATGCCATTAAGCACCTGCAGCTGCCAATAAGCTCCTGCAGCTGCCATTAAGCACCAGCGCTGCCATTAACCCCTACGACTGCCATTAAGCACCAGCGATGCCATTAAGCACCTACAGCTGCCAATAAGCTCCTGTAGCAGCCATTAAGCACCAGCGCTACCATTAAGCCCTGAGACTGCCATTAAGCACGAGCGTTGCCATTAAGCCTCTACGGCTTCCATTAAGCCCCTGCGGCTGCCATTAAGCACCTGCTTCTGCGATTAAGCACCTGCATTTTCCAATAAGCTCCTGTAGCTGCCATTAAGCACCTGCGCTGCCATTAAGCCCCTGCAGCTGCCAATAAGCTCCTGCAGCTGCCACTAAGCAACTGCAGCTTCCATAAAGCACCTGCGCTGTCATTACGCACTTACGACTGCCATTAAGCACCTTAATTAAGATCTTCGAAGCCTCTGTAATACCTCTAATCAGCTCCGCAACATCCCTGCCTTCAGACAGCAGCCTGTTTGCACATACAATCGTCTACAACCGGACAGTCTCTGCATTTCCCCGCGATTGTGCATTGTGATCTGTCTTTCCAGCCCAACGATTGATTCAATAACCAAGATGGCCAATACAAATTCATCCCACTGTCTTTTTTATTGATCCAATCAAACGCCTTTAGTTGAATTTCATGAAAGCGGTCCTTAAGCATATGACGATTCAATAAAATTATAAAGATCATATTTAGAAGCAAATGTAGGCAACGAAGGAAGTAGAGAAATGGGGGATTGACATCTCAATGGGGGGGGGGGGGGCAAAGTCAGATGCGGACAATAGAATCTCTATGGTTCGCATGTGAACCGTTCATGGTTACTTTATAAGCGTCCGATTTTGCTGTATCATTTGAGTTCTTTTTTAATATTAATTCAGTTTTAATAACAAAGTAATTTATTTTTGGTTTAATAATGTTACTTTTTTATAAATAAATAATTAAGTATTTTGTTAGAACTCAATGTTTATCTTAATTATGTTATAGATTTCTTATATTTAAAATGAGATGTTTATCCTGTATGTGATTATGTTTATCTGTGGTTACTTATATGAATTTAGAAATGAAGCTTTAATAAGCTGTACTTACGCATAATTTACTTGGACTCTTAAATTTTAAGTAATATGCATCAATAAACAGAACTACATGTATAAAAAATAATTTTTAACAGTTTTTGCCAAATGCTTTATAATATAGTATAGATACATAGAAAAAAACTAATCTGAAATTTTTATTTAAATGGCTATTCCTAAATTTCAAGTTTAATATTTTAGAAGAAGAATTATGCATCAAAATAATAGATAAAAAAATAATTGACTATTTATTTTCAATTAAAAGATATAAGATTTTGATTTTGATAAGTAATTTATAATATTTTTAGTAGCAACTTTTTAAGATTTAACGCAAATACTTATTATTTGAGGATGCTATATATTTAAATATATAATAATATAAAAAATAGTATATTATGTAAGTTATAAAACATTTTTATTTCCTTCAAGGTTATCTTTCCATTGTGATAATCTTTTCCTTGTGATTATCTTCAGGTATTATAGGAGATGAATACAAAATATATGAAATTTGTTTCAGATTCTCTCATGAGTCTTTCAACTCACTTTTCTTCTCAATTGTTGATCATTGTTGGTTCACCATTAAACCCTAATCTTTTATCCAATGGCTAATTCGGAGACTTCAAGTGGGTCAGAAGACGATTATGAAGATTCTGATGGAGAAAAAAACAATGGACAAGGAGACTTTGATACATGATGAAGAATTCGGTAACTTGCACTATTTTTTTCTATTTCGTTTTAAATTCTGGTTATTTTCTATCATTTTGAAATAATATTAAGACTAGGATTTAGTTCTTTTAATGAACACCAAGTGTTTGATAAAAATCATCAATGAGAAAAATATGTGTGTATCTTCTAAATAGTATTTGTTGTATTCCTTTGCACGACCTGATGTCATTCTTCATGTTCTTTTTCTTCCAAGAAGGTATCTGTTGTATGTAATTTTGTTGTAGATTAGCAACACAAGCATGTTTGATACGAGAAGATTGGGTTATAATTTGCTTTTGTTGTTTGTGTTTTCTTTTCTTCCGATGGTTTGCAATACAATATGCTATAAAGTTTCGGCTCTATAGAGTACAGACACACATATACTAAGCCTAAGTCGTAACTGCAATTAGTATTTCCAATGCTTTCATTTATACCATATACATTTTGAAAACAGGAAGTGGCCTAATGGCCTGAATGATATTAGCTAATTGCTGATAGTTTTTGCGTCGATCTCGTAAGGTTGGTTATGGAACTCTATTATGTTACTTTGTAGAATTGTCATCAATGAGTAACGGGGATTTCAACATATATTAAAGAGACATGGTTCTAAGCCTTGTCGACTTTAACATGCCCCTCCGACAAAGGTTAGATGAGCATAGATCTTTATATTGCTATCTAAAAGAGCTATTAAGAGAGTTTCCAACAAACATTTATTGACTATAATGCAATCAAACACGAGTCAATTGTCGACTCCAGAAACTATTATTGACTATAAATGCAATCAAACATAACCAGAAAAGTAATGATATGCCATTTATGTAAGTTGCAAAGAAACTCGTATACATATATATAAAAGAAGTTTCATACACATTGGTAAACAAAAGATGTTTATAAAAACAATCACCAACTATCAGAATGTGGTGGGTTTATAAAAAAAAGACTAAAATAACAGTTTTTGCATTAGGAATTACCAACTAACGACAAAAGTAGAAAAAAAGCGATAGTTATACTTGAAAAAGACATTCATCTGTTTTTGAACCAACCAGTCATGTGTGGCCACTTACCTTAGTATTTGCATTTATGTTACACTCATCTGATTTGTTTATTTGATATTTTAATTTTACGTTGGTTATCTAAAATACTGGTTTAGGGTTGGCCATTCATGTAACTTCCATTGTTGAAGTCATATTGACATGAAATTGAGTACAGTTGGTCTACATTTATAATGTAGAAAGCTTGGTCACATATGGAGTGACATATGTTTTCCTACTTGAATTCAGAACCCCCTCTGCAATGCAATCTAGACTGTATGACCCAAAAATGTGGTGTGTTTAGACACCAAATTAGGCTTGGAAGCAGCAATATAAATAAAAAACGGCATTAGAGAAGATAAGGTACAATGAATTAGGGCCTCACTATTTTTAAACATTCCTAAGAGAAATACAACGTTTAATGAACATTGATTCTTGAATTCATACCATTGTGTATATCATTGATCCTTGTGGTTGCAGCTATCAATCCATTCTCTGAGAGTGTGAAGTGAGAGAGAGATAGAGAGAAATTTATGATTGAGACTGAGAAGCATTAATAATATTTATATTGAATGCATTAGAAATCTCCATGAGAAAGCAAAAATAATACTCTTAAGAGGAAAAGGACAAAGAAATTTGTTTAAAGTGAAATCCAAAAATAATAAAGGCAAGTTCTTTGTTCCGAAAAATCACAAAAAACCTACAATATCTATTTACCCATCCAACATAACAAACTTTAGTTCTACAAGATTAACATTTGATATTTTTATTGTAAAAGTAGACAGTAGATGATGATGAACTACAATTTTTTTGTCATAATTTAGTTGGGGATAGCTAGAAATGAACCCCATAAAAAGCACTACAACGGTGAAATAACAGAATAAAAAAGTAGATGAGTTGGAAAAGCCAAAACCTGATGCAAATATGGAAAAGCCACATCTGAAAATGTTTTGTTGCTATCAAATTCAAGTTGTATAGAGATGGAACGGAAAACCTGTCAATACAAAAGAAAATATATACAATCTTACATAAACCTGAAAATATGTTCACAAAAAGACTTCCTTTTGTTGTTGCCAAATAGTAAAATAGAAAATTTCACCATATAAAAGTGGCATGAGAGAAAATGTTACCAGAGGTTAAGCAACATGTTTCTTCAAGAGTTTAATCATGTCATGGTTCTTGTAATGTATTATCCAAGAGTTTGATAATGTCATGGTTCTTGTAATGTATTATCCAAGAGTTTGATAATGTCATGGTTCTTGTAATCAATTTTGTAAGAGGATGCTTAAACAAATATAAGATCAAATGGAACAATAGCACAAAAGTGAACATGGAGATGAAAATTTATTTGAGAATGAAATTATCTTGAATGGAATTGATCGAGGATTTGCTTTTTATTATTTTTATTTTTCATTTTCTTGTTTAGATCAAGATCAAGGGGATGAAGAAGAAGATATAGAGAGTCAAGAAGAAGATATAGAGAATCAAGAAGAAGAGATAGAGAATCAAAATGAAGAGATTGGGAATGCAACAACAACCACAAAGAAAAAGGTTAGGGGTTTAACAAGGATGGTAAAAATGTGCAAAGATTATAACGATTCTAAAGGAAAGAAACACGTAGTAGAATTTGACAAATGGGGTAGATTGATTGGGAAATACAGAGCAAAGTTCTCTAGTTATTTAGGGGACTTGGTAAGACGTGATGTTGGACTTCGCTTCTTAAAATGGAAGTCAGTGAAAGATAAGCTTTGGGATTCAATAACGGTATGCATTTATCAATTCTATTATTATGATTACTGTTCTATTTATTGTTTTTTGTATTAAGTGTATGGGACTAACATACTATTGAATGTTATGACAGTTATATTATGAAATTGATGAGTCAAGGAGGAAACAAATGATGTGTTATCTCGTTGATCGTCTGCGTGATTTTAGAAGGAAGTTGTATGTAAAGTATATTCAACCCAATATAGGTAAACCTAGGAAACTCAAAGTCGTTCCTAAACTGTACGATGGGATTGTGCAACCAAAGCATTGGAATAGGTTCGTGGAATGGATACTTTCACCTGAATTTAAGGTCAAAATTATACACATTGTTGTATTTTTCGTTGTTTTATCTTTATTTTTAAGTCTTAAGTATTGATATAAATTTTTATCTATGTTTTAAGGATGTATCTAAAGCGGCAAAACAAGCGCTTGCAAAGGCCAAGTACCCACATCGGTTGGGACGTTTGGGATACTGGGACTAAGTGAAAAAATAGTAAGTCCATTGTCTTATTAACGTTATTTCTTGTTCGATTTATAACATCAATTTTCTTTTTATCCACCTTAAGTGCACCATTATCCTAGACTTAAAAATTCGGCACCCATGCATATTAAACTTGTACTCTTATGTTATGTTGAAATGATTTTGACCTGATCACTTCCTGTTAAGACCCAAGTTTTTCATAAAAATTTAACTTTCTGGTTATAAGGTTATTAAGGTTGTTGGACAAAATGTTTTTGGGTTAAAGGCCCTATTTCCGGTGTTCTAAGACCTACTATCTTTTCTGGGTTGGTTTAATAGCTTCTATTGTCTCTGTTTATTCAAATTATGTGTATTTGATGAACTACTAGGTCAAGAATAAAGAACTTGATGAAGATCAAGATGAAGTTCCTATCCGGGGTCTCATGTGGAGGAAGGCACGTGAAATGAAAGATGGAGGATACAAAGACGATGATGTTAGGAATGTAGTAAAAGAAATTGAAAGAAGCTTCGAACATCCTACTAACCTGCTTTTTACTAAAGCAAATGTGCAAATTATAAATCAACTTAACTCATTTTTTAACCAAATTTCGTGTATAGATTTGTTGTGAAAAGGGAGTCACTCCAACCAAATATTGGAACAGGCCTCGGCGGAAAGGCTCATCAAATGAACACATTGCTCAACTCGATAAACAACTAGATGATGAGAGGAAACTACGCGAATCAAAGGATGAGGAAATTAAGCATTTGTCTGTGAAGATGCAAGAACAAGAAGAAACATTGGCATCGAGGGACGAAGAAGTTAAAAATTTGTCTAAAAAGGTACAAGAACAAGATCTTAAATTGGATAAAATATTTTCTTATCTTGCTTCTCAAGGAATGGCATGACCTTTGATTTCTACGATGAATAACAAGTCAGAAAGCCAGGTATTGATTTGTTCTTTATTTTAAAGTATGTTTAATACACGATAAATAACAAGTCAGAAAGCCAGGTATTGATTTGTTCTTTATTTTAAAGTATGTTTAATACAACTTCAATAAATAATTGCAAATTATATAAACATTTAACTACGTTTTTCAAGATTCTTTGAGAATTGGTTTGCCATCTTCACTTCATGTGCCACATAGACAATCTACTCAGCTAACTTGTACAAGTAAAGAATAATCTTCTGGATCTAGGCAGGAACATTCTAATGTTATTCCGTCTTCTCATATTAACTTGCAAGAATCTGACAATATGGCATCTCATGTTCTCCCAACTAAAGGCCCAACAGTATGACATACTTAAATAATCTAGATTTATTTTAGTGCAAAGTTAACTTTTATCATGTATATATTCCTTGTAATTTTGCAGACGGCAAAATGTCAATTGGCGTACCCGAATCTGAGAAACATCGTCGCACACGGTACTATTTATTATTCATTAGAGAAACAAACAATACATGAAATTACACTTACGACGATTGTTATAGAGTCTCCATTGATGAACCAAAAAAGCCCCCTTCTTTTTTACCAATACAAGCCGGTGAGCATGAAACAGTAGGGCATGCAATTAAAAGTTTTGTGGCTTGGCCAAAAATTCTTGCCATCCCTGACTTAAAGATTAGTCTCTTATCTAATTTTCTCTACTCGTTAACTTTTCTTCTCATATACGGTCTACCTATTATAAACCATACAAATGTACGTTTGGGTAGAGGAACGGAAACGTTAAGGCATGATCTAAAGATTTTGTATACTGGATAACATTGGGACTTATTGTTGATGGTTTCATTATGTGTAATAATAAGAATTCCTTCACTTGAGAAGACTATTTCTATTAGTAAAATATTTCTAAAGTTTAATAAGATGCAATTTTATTCTTGTTACAGGCACTGGAACCAACTTCTAATCAGCATGATGAGAAACAAAATCCTAAGAAGAGAAAGAAGAATTATACAACCATCAACGAGTTACAGAAGCCGAAGCATACAAGGAGTAGCTTTAATAAGCAGAAGTCTAATATATTAGGGAACTAGTAGTGATAAGTTTGTCATTGGTATTCTTTTATCTATTCATATGACTGTTGATATAACAGTTTAATATTTTTGAAATAATTATTATGTTGAACTTTTTATTATTATTATTTTGCCATGCGTTATTAATAGCGTTGGCAAAAATTATTATTTTCATGGTCAGCTTCTATAATGACCATATAATATTCAATTCAGTAGTTTATGAGCATAGTTTACCTATTTCGTGTGACAGGAAAAGCAATAAATAGCCACAGATCTACAATTTAGCGCAACCATACATCAAGGATTTGCCGAGGTTGATGTAAAATGTGTGGCTATAATAGTTTATTTCCACCATTTTAATTATTTTGTGTGACCAAAAGGCAATAAATAGCCACGGACATACATCATGAATTAGTCATGTTTACTATGAAATTTTGTGTGGCTATAACTAGTTTATCATCATGGTTTTGGTTATTTCATGTGACAAAAAGGAAACAAATGACCACGGTTTTAGCAACTCAATGTAACCATTTGTCACGAATTAGCCACGATTAATATGAAATGTTCATTGTTAAAAGTAGTTTATGGCCATGATTTTAATTATTTCATGTAATCAAAAGGTAACCAATAGTTACGGTTTTAACATAAATGACAATGGTTAATATTAAATTGTGTGGTTATAAATAGTATATCGTCATAGTTTTAGCTATTTTCTGTTACCAAAAGGGTACTAATCGCCACCGTTTTTAACAATATAACGTAACAATATGTCATGAAATGGTGACGGTTAATGTAAAATTTGCATGGCTTTAAGTTTTTTGTGGTCATGATTTTAGTTAAGTCATGTCACCAAAAGTTAATCAATAGCAACATTTTTAACAATTTAGTGTAACCAAATATTATGAATTGGCAATGGTTAACATAAAATTTGTGTGGCGTTAACTAGTTTGTCGCTACGGTTTTTAGTTACTTTATGTGACAAAAATATAATCAATTGTCATGGTTCAAACAATTTAGTGTTACCATATATCATGAATTGCAAAGCTATAAATTGTTTACGGCTTCATTTTTAGTTATTTCGTATGACCAAAAGATAACCAATAGCCACAGTTCTAACATTTATCGTAACCATATGTCATAAATTGGTGACGTTTTATATAAAGTTTGTGTGACGACAAGTAGTTTATGGCCACATTAAAACAAACGTACGTGATTATAGGGTAATCACTAGCCACCTTAAAAACAAACCGTGTGGCCATAAGTAGTTAATTGTGATGGTTTTCTTTATTTTGTGTGACCAAAAGGTATTTAATCGCCACACTTACTGAAATTAAGCATAAATATACGTAATGCACAGGCCACGTTTTTCATTTGATATGGTGACACATTTTAAGCGTGGCCAAAAGGGTATCAATGGTCACGCAAGAATAGGGGTTTGATTGAAGAAAAAAACCGTGGCCAAAGGCCTATTGCCACGGTTTTTAAGCGTGGCAAATGTGAGTTTTTTTACTAGTGCGCATGTATCTGCCCTTCCCCCTCCGTCACAAGATGGGGGAAAAAAGTCGAGAGCAAGAACTTCAGTTGTTAACCCGTTCCAGGTAAGTTTCAGCATTTCGTTCCGTTTTTATGGGGTCATGACTCCCATTTGTTTCGTGCGACGTGCGGCGTGCGTTCGAGTGATCGTGCGATACTGACGCTAGATGGTCTTTGTTTTCAGGCCATACAAGCGTCGCTTGGCCAGGTAGTTACCATGGCTTCTAATGCGGAGGAAATGTTGCGAGAGCAAGAATCTGCCTTTCAGGCGAAGGAGGCGGAAGCATCGGCCAGAGCCGACGAATTTCGTTATCTGTTCGAGGAGGCTCGAGATGAACTTGCGCGTGAACGGGTTTCAGTTCTGCCCTCAAGGGACGTTAGGTAGAGGTTCTGGAAAAGATAAAGGTGTTGGAGGTTGAGTTGAAGGCGGCCAGGGAGGTCCTCTCCGAGAAGACCGATAAGGTCAACGACGAAAAAACCCGACTGAGTCGAGCCCAAGAGGCTGCTAGACTGTCCTTTCGTCCGGTGCCGCCTGGCTTCCCACCGCTTTAGTTTTGTTTTAGGGCCTTGTTGTTCCAATCATCTCAGCATGGGCGCACATAGAGAAGTCATTGTTATGAGGATGACAAACTTTGATCTAGTCGCGTCATACAGAACATGGTAATGTGTGGGACCTATTTTGGTTATGCCTGTTTTTGCACTTTTTCTTTTGATCGATGAAACTTTTTCTTTTCTCCTGTTAGAAGTGTAATCCGAATCACACGATCGTGAAAAAAGGAACTTTTTCTTCAAATGAGTTAATTTCAGGCGATCGAGCCCGTAGCAATCATAACTGTGAAAATATAATTTGAAAGGAAACTTAATGTTTAGACAAGTGATTTCTGGTGATCGAGCCCATTAATCAATCATAATCGGAAGGCATTTTAGCATTTAGGCAAGTAATTTCTGGCGATCAAGCCTTTTAAATGATCCATCTGAGATTCAAAGGATCGAGTTCGGAATTTTCAGACGATTGAGTCTTAGTTGACGAGTCGTGCGTTTTAGTGATGTTGCGGACTTTCTGGTCACGTGTACTCATTGTGTCCTGGCTATATGTGATATTTTGATCGTCTAGGACTTGCGATCCGCAGATACTTTCACCGGGAGCTCGATCGATTTCTTGCTTGAGTCCTTCTATTTCCTTTCGTCCCCCGACGCTTTTGGGAGGTGCGTAGCTCTGTGCTCAGGGGGTCTTACGTCTTTCGACTGCGTTTGGGGGATTTGTTTTGATCGGTATTGTCGGCTTTCCCTCTCCTGCGTCGACTCCAGGATGGCGCCCTATCTCCGACCAAGGAAAATCTTTGTAGTTGGTCGTCTCGTTTCAATCAGGTTGCAACATCCCAGCTTCTTCTACCGAGAGCCGGTCAGTTGGTTGCAATCGCGTGCTGGGGGTTTCGGGTTTGACTTCGTTTGCGTCCATTCGTCGAAGAGTCTTCCGTCATGGTGCGATCCTCGCTGGCGGATCGGAAGGGCTTAACGAGTGTTGCATGAGTTCTTCAATGGAAAACATTTCAATTAGAGCGACAACTCTGATGAGGCTGTTGCGTATGCTGAAGCGGTTATGGAAGCACGTCCACGATAACGTCCATAAACTGCCAATTTCGAGGCTACCTGTTCCAACAGGTGTGATATGTCCTTCGTGCCGGTCTCGTGTACGGCCACATGAAATAATCGGGGTTCTGGCTGAGGGTTTCCAGTCAATCCTTGTTTGCCGGTCGGTTTGAACGATATCCCCATTGTAAGTCTCACGAATAGGGTCGTCCATGGTTTTTCGGCGACGAGTTTTCAGGGCTCTTTAGGACCAGTTCCATGACAAGTCATCCAAACGAGAAAGCAAAGGGAAACCGTTTGAGAATACACCGTTCGCTGAAGAATTTCTTTAACCGGGTCCCACGGATGGCGCCAAACTGTTGATGCCAAAAATTAACTTAACAAAAGTCAACTTGAGGTGCTTGTGGACCTGATCTATTAAAGGAAGGATTCTCTCAACGAACGTAAATAAAACGAAGAGAAATAGATAAAGATAAGAGATTTGGTGACGCGGAAAAACCCTTAGACGAGGGAAAAAACCACAGACGATAGATTAGTATTATCGATGCACTATGGAAAAGTGACGCTAAGCAGGGGCGTCATCCTTTAGAGCATTGGTCGTATGATTACAAGTAAACAAACGTATGTAAAAGCTAAACTAGCGTATGAAATTTAGAAGGCTGTCATATGATCTTAGACTCGAGAGTGTGGCTGTGGTTGGTTCCAAGCCTCTTTGATTGCTTGAGCATTGCGTTTATATTCTTATATGCTCGTAACAGTTGATCGATATTGACTTCCTTCGTAAATACCCTTGATGGCGCTGTTTGTAACCATCCAACAGCCCTACAAAATTGATAACAACGTAAATAATAATGATCCGGCCATTAAAGGTCGGGCTTGAGGTGCTTCGCGGGCCATCGTACGTCGGAGACTTTGCCTGGGAGTTTCATTTGACTGTAGCTTTTATGATGCCTCGGTTAGTGTTCGCATGTCGTGAAATATCTTTGGTCGCACGTTTTACCCTGCTGTCGAGAGTTATGCTCAACCATTGTTTTCTTAAGTCTTGGCCGATATTCGAGAGGCATAGAAAGTACTTGGTCGAACGTTTTGGTCAACGGTCGAAAGTTTCGGAGATTTTTGCCCAAACACACGGGTCTCACGAAAACAGGCTGGTCTCACGTGATCCCAAGTCTATATATATATATATATATATATATAGAGGAAGGTTCAAATGAGAACTTTGCATTTTTAAAGGAACAAAGGGACAATTGTGGATCACATATGATGTGGGTCCCACATAATATTAAATCATTTATGATTTAATATGATTTAATATTAAATCATAAATGATTTAATATTATGTGGGACCCACATCATATGTGGTCCCAAATGAGTTCCTTTATTCCTTTAAATTGGTAGTGTTCTCATATGATCCCTCCCCTGTATATATATATATATATATATATATATATATATCTATATATATATAGACTTGGGATCACGTGAGACCAGTCTGTTTTCGTGAGACCCGTGAGACCACATTTTTACACTTGAAATTCACAGCAAAACACTCTGCGAAGTTCAAAAAAGTTCGAACCTTCACTGAAAAAACATTATGAAGGTTACATTCGCAGTATTTTGCTATGAAGTTTTAAGGTAAAAAAGTGGTCTCATGGGTCTCACGAAAACAGGCCAGTCTCATATGATCTTAATTATATATATATACACACATATATATAGGATGATAATCAAATAAAAACGGTAAAACTGTTGAGAATCGTGAGGACTGATCTCAATCATTAAAGAATTTAATCAAAAGTTATTAATCATGGTGACATTTTTGTAATATTAACAAAAAAGAGAAGGGGGTAATAGTTACAACCGTCATATTTGAATTTTCTAATTCATCGTTGACTACATCTGGATTAATATGGTGAAATAGTATGTGTTTTGGATTCATATGGTGAATTAGTATGTGTTCTATAAAGAACGATCAATTGTATTTGGATTTCATGTGGTGAATTAGTGTGTATGTTTCATATGGTAAATTAGTGTATTTCATATGGTGAGTCAGTGTGTTTCATATGGTGAATTAGTGTGTTTCATATGGTAAGTGAATATGTATGTTTCATTTGATGAATCTTGTTACAAAATGACGATTATGGCATTTTTAATTCAAAACAGCTTTTAATTAAAACCATAGAATCAAAACCAAATTAAGGTTTACATCGGTCCTCATGGTTTTTAACCTTCTTTTGGTTTTTATTTGATTTAACTCTTATATATATATATATAGAGAGAGAGAGAGAGAGAAGAAGGAGAAGGAGAAGAAGAAGAAGAAGAAGAAGAAGAAGAAGAAGAAGAAAGTTCAATTGCGAACTCAAATTTGGTTGCGAAACATGAGGACAAAACGAAGATCGCGATAAGTGTCCATTCAGTCTGAATAATTCAGGACATTCGGTATGAATAACGAAGGTGAAGTTTATACATTATTCAGTATGAATAACACGCATTCAGAGTGAATAACGCAACATTCAGTCTGAATATATTCAAATTGAATGAGACACGTGTTGCACTCTTCTTTTTCCTCACGTTCACAACCAAATTTGAGTTCGCATTTGAACCCGCCCATAGACATGTGTCGCACTCTCCTTTTTCCTCACGTTCACAACCAAATTTGAGTTCGCATTTGAACCCGCCCATAGACATGTGTCGCACTCTCCTTTGTCGTCACGTTCACAACCAAATGCGAACTGAAATTTGGTTGGGAATATAGTATTTATTCAGACTGAATAAATATTATATTCAGTTTTATTCGGTCTGAATATGACGTGTGTCATGCACTCATTTGTTCTCACGTTCACAACCAAATTCGAGTTCTCATTTGAACCCGCCCCTATATATATATAGATATATGTAAACCAATATTTATGGAAACGATGAAGATTCATTTATTATTATTTGAATATTCAAGAAATATTATTAGAGTTTATTGATTATGATTAACGTTTTATATTACGAAACAATCGATATATTTATGAAATTAAATATTTTTAGATGGACGGTTGCGATATACAAATGAATATGTCTCTATATATACATTGATGATTAGAGTAAACTCTAACTTTGGTTCACGTTGTTTACTGAAATCTTTGAAAGTGGACATAAACTTTGATAACCTTATAAATTGTCTCAGTGGATCTCATTTTGCTTTGAAAGTGTTCTCTCTTACTAACTCCCTAAATACAATATATTAAATGGCCAAAAATATCTCTGACACTAACATAGGTAATTAACGGACTTAGTGGGAGGACCACTTTCACAGCAATATAAGAACCACGAAAACAATTTCTAGAATTATGAAAGTTGAAGTCCCACCCTCAAATATTTCACTAAACCACGAGGACCAAAATTAGAGTTTACTCGTTTATATTATAAAGTTTGTGCTTGTACATATCACTAAAAACCATCTATATATGTAATGTAACCAGATTGAAAATTTGAATCCACGCATGTTGATCGATTTCTCCACGCATGTTGATCGATTTCTCGCCTTCCTTTTTATCTCCTACATTCTCTAACTACGTTTCACATATTCAGATCTGATAATAGCTCGTTAATTAATTAATGGCAAAGGTGACACCTCTTTTCAAATACAAAGTGGTATTTTTGGGTGATGAATCCGTCGGCAAAACCAGCATCTTTACAAGATACATCTTTCTGTTTTTAATTTAATTAATTCTTGATTTGTAAATAAGCAATTAATCAATTAAGATTCATCATTGGATGCATGCATGCATGAATGGGTTATTGTTCTCAAGTTACTTGATTTTGGACGAATAAGAGAGGAATGTGTCGTTATTTGAATCCCATCAGAACATAATATATTTAACTCTCATCTGGCCATTTCTTAATATATATATATGTATGGACGTTTCAATTACATATACCTCTCCTATATATATATATATAGAAAGAGAGAGTCTGGTTCATTTACAAATAGGATGAAGAATGCAAATTACGCAAACCGATCCTAGACATCCATTTAGTTTCAGTTAATTTATTTTAAAATATATGTGAAAAGGGCATATCCGTCAATACAAAAATAACCAATTATATATGTGAAATATTTTAAAAAAATAATAAAACATAAAATCTCAATACTATATTTTAGGGAATATATCATAACACGAACCATCTCACACACATACACGTACAAATGTATTTACATAAGAAAATAAAAAATGAAACTTTTGTCCGTCCCTATTGACAAAAATAAAAGAATTCCGTCGCTAATCCGTTGCTAACCAGCGACGGAAAGTGTCCACCGTTGATCAGCGACGGACACTTTTCGTCGCTGATTAATTCTTTTAAAAATATTAAAAAATAAAAACGTTTAAATTCCATCGCTGATTAGTGACGGATTTCATTTAAAAATAAATAAAAAAGAAATTAAATGAATTCCGTCGCTAATCCGTTGCTAATTAGCGACGGATTTTTTCTGTTGCTGAATTTTGTCGTTGAAGCCCAGTTTTCTAATAGTGTAACCTGCGAAACCGCCCAACCCAACCCGTAACAACCCGATTAAACCTAACCCGCCAACCCTCAAAACCGCTGATGCCCGTCAAGCCGCCAACCCGTTAATTAGGAGGGTTGAGATTGGGTTAGAAAAACTCAACCCAACAGGGGCGAAGCTAGAAATTTTAGTTGGGGGGGGTCTAGTGTTCGAGACTAGTTGTATATTTATGCAATGCATTAGAAGACATAGGATCGTAAAGAAGAAAAAAGAAAAGTTAAAGTAAGAAGCATAAGAAGAGATTTGGACTCTTGATCACTTTTAATCTCATAACCACTCATGAATTGCACTTTAGAAGGAAGTTGATTCGGTGCATCTCATCCTAATGTGCATCCAACGATGGAGATCCCTTCTTACGTTTCTCACATTAACTCTACTTCTTATCGGAACCCAACATTGCTGTGGAATGTAAGTTTTTTTTTATATAAATTGAGAATGAAAAGTAATGAAATTTTTCATACAAAAAACAAAAATTCAACTGAACATATTTTCAAATTTGAAGACTCGATAAGTGAACGAAAAGAAAAAGTATTAATAACTGTGTTAAATTAAGGAATACTTATTTCTTGGGTTTGATTTTTTTAACTCAAAGTTTTATTATAACTTAAATATTATAGATTTAAAAATAAATATTTGATTTTCTTTAGTTATAAATGCAATATTTTTTGAGATAATAATTAGATATTCTATATTTGAACATACTTATTAATTTGGTATAAAAAACTTTAAAAATAGTAAATAAGCATTAGTTATTTGTAAAATTAAATTTAACATATTACTAAACTAAACTTAATACTTAACTAGATTGTTTTAACATTTTTATCTTAAACCTTTGTTAAAGAGAACATTTTTATCTAGACACTTTATTTAAATTATTTTACATTGTATGTTTGAAAAGGAAATGTTTAATATAGGAAAAAAATTGAACTCTTTTAACATAAAAAAAAATAAATTATTTAAAAAAAAGATGTGGATGGCTCTTTTTTGCTGGTATCAATAAAAAATATTTTCCTAAAAGCATATTATTGTATAAGTTTGGGAGTTGGGGGAGGCTAGGCACCAGGCTACTCCCCTATTCCCTCCGCCCCTCCAACCCAACCCAAACCAAACCGTCAATTCGTCGGTAAAATATATTATTTCGATAAAATTATATATATATATATATAGCAACTTCAATTACTTGTATGCATTTATGCATATCGTCTATGTACAAATGCATACTGTCCAGATGGCTCCCAATGTTTACTTCAGTTATGTTTAGTTTTTCTTTTGACCTTATCTTAACCCGTCCTTCTAAGTGATGTGTTAGATAAAGTAAAAACTCTGACTAGCATTAATGTTTTTGGATATGAACTGCAGGCTACCATTGGCATTGATTTCTCGTCAAAAACAGGATACTTTGAAGATAGAGCAATCCGGTTACAGCTTTGGTAGGTTTTCATGTTTGGTACTTGTCGATTGTTCTTCTAAATTCGCCCTAACGATTAAGTAAAGTGTCTTTTTAATACCTTGTATGTTAAAAAAATGCATTGTGTATCCTGTAAGCTACAAGCCTTTTTATGAAAATATTTGAAAAGGGAGAACTGACTATTTCTCAAAATAATTGCCAAGGTTTCACACACACACACACATTTAGAGGGAGGATCAAACGAGAAAGATAACTATTTAAGAAAGTACGAAAACAGCCAAATCATGTGTAAAATCATATCACATGCGATTTTTGTTAAAAAAAGGTGTGCAAACGACTTTGAACGCAACTTTCAGGAGGTCGCGGGGCTAGTATAAAATCACTTTTATATCACTTTGGCATGTGATTTGGACGCGATTTTACATCACTTTGGACGTACTTTGAACGTGATGTTAGTATAAAATCACATGCGATCCGGTCGTTTTATTATTCTTTTAAATAGGTTCTATTCTTGTTTGAACCAGACTCTCTCTCTCTCTCTCTATATATATATATATATATATATATCTTTTCTTAGAAGCCATAGATGTAGTATTGTGACAGTGACTTAATATTTGTTGGAGTAAAACCACTTACAAATCTATTAAATGGAAATAATGGTAAACCAGACTAAACCAAAATGAGCCGAGAATATTCCATCCAGAGGTGGAATGCATAGACCTGGCCTTTATCGCAAATAGTAGGGCAGTTATTTTCATGAAGTGTGACAAAGAGAGAAAGTCAGATATAAAATGTTAACCACAAGTGAATAAGGCAACGACAAGCTGATTTTCGACCCCATATATTCTCTTCCACTTGAAGTAGTTTGAGTTCCATACCTGATGGGGTGAATCTTTTGCCGTCACCAATTATCGCATCTCTCTTATATTTAACTTGGAAGTACATATGTAAGGAATTTGAACTCAGACCTCCAAGTTATTCTAAGCAGAGTCGGATATTGTTATAGAAGGCTCTAGTGTGTGTGTGTGAGAAATATATATGTATACTTGGGTGGTTTATAATTTACTTTTATACACTATCTTTCTCTTTGGGGCAAGGTTCTGCATACATGCATCCGGACCCCACCTCTTAGTGGGATATATGGGCTTGTTCTCTTCAGTTTGATTTACTCTCCCATTTTTTTAACAGTTTGTCTTGTAACATTTCAGGGATACTTCTGGGCAAGTCAGATTTAGGAGTCTCGTTCCATCCTATATAAGAGATGCAACAGTTGCAGTAATTGTCTATGATGTCACTAGTGAGTCGAATAGAACCTCACTTAAAAAGTCAGGAATGATCTAATCCACATTTTTACATACGAATACTGCACCATTCTGTCTATCTAAACCAGCCAAGCCAATTCTTATTTGCACCATCTTTTTCCTAATTCGTTTCACTTTTTAATATTTAAGATATTTTTGGATGAAAAACGAAGTTCTTATACTAGTTCATGGTTCATTTTAGAACATAGGAAGACTTCTAGTTCATGTGAGAACACTTTGCCTATATGAGCATCTTGAACTGGCTTAAGATAATTTTTTGATATTTGCATCTAATCTCTATTACTTCGCAGATAAGTGTCTACTTTTCAATTATGCAATTAACAGTAGAATTGTCATTTAATAAGTTAAAAAGTGTAATAATTATACATTTCTAAAACGGTGTGCATTTTTCATTATGGACCGGGACAGATGTATCATTGAATCATTACCACTTCCAACAAAGATAGTTTTGAGTGACTCCAAAATACTTTCTAGTCTCAAAGTTGTTACAATAATAGTTGCTCTAATACTCAGCCTCACTTGAAATAAGAATTATGTTCCTATGAAACGCACAGGTTACATTTCGTCCAACTTTAACCCTTTTCCGATATCTGGTTTGGTTTGTTATTTTGCAGACCGACAGTCATTCTTGAACACAACAAATTGGATGGAAGAAGTACGTAAAGGGATAGGAATTGGTGCCATTATAGTCCTTGTTGGTAACAATGTCGATCTTATTGACAAAAGGTGTGATCAGACTAATAGTTAGAACAAATCTAGAATATACATCAAACTTTTTACCTGGAAATCTAATTTTACTTCTCGGTGTTTGTGTTATCATGTCTACACTCTTCACTAGTTTGGTTTACATGGCAGATGATACAATAATTAGAATCATCTTTTAACACTTCTATTTTTGTGGCTCGTGTATATCTTTTGAGAAGCAATAATAATGTAGATATGAGTTCCATTTACTTGTGGGACCGTTACTGTTTGTCGGCCATAGTCTTTTTGTATGCCAACCTTAGTTTTACTACTTTTTTCTTGTTTCCAAGACTTAGTGCTCCCCTTGTTTTTTATAGTTTGTTTCATCACATTGTACATGTTGTTTAGTTGGACACTTACCACACAAGCTTGCTTCTTGTTATATTTTGTTTTGCAATCCTTACCCCTACCCTCCCTAACCCTACCTCTATATGGGATATAGTTGATTCATTTTTTTTGGTTATAGTTTACTCGATCTTGATTTCTTATGCTTAAACAGACAAGTTTCGAGTGAAGAAGGAGATGACAAAGCTCGTGAATTCGGAGTCATGTTTATAGAAACCAGTGCAAAAACAGGATTCAACATCAAGGTTTGATTGGCTACCTTGACTTTACATCAAGGCTAAACCTATAACATTCATCAAACTCTCCATCATTTCCTTATACATGAAAATGATGTGCATTTAACCGCACTCTTCCAAGAAAAAGATAAAAATGGAAAGTTTGATGGTAACATGGGTTGGTGTTATTTATATGTTTTTAGATAAAAGGGCAAATTGCTCTAAAACGTAACAAAGTTTGTCTTTTTGCTTATTATATGTAACTGTGAATTAAAATCATCAATTAATGTACCATATTTTTTAAAATTCCTGTTATGGGACAACCATCTGTCAGAGTTGGTTGTATTAACAAATGAATTAGTTAATTTGGTCCCATTATAGGAATCTTAGAAAGTTTGTACGTAATCGGAATAAAAGAAAAATTTGTAATGTTTTGGTGCAATTTTATCTTTATAAAACCATGACATATCCATATTTACCCCTCCAATTGCAAAAGTAACTACATGTTTGCCTCAATTTCAAACCTAGTGTTTCGAAATCAAAAGGTATTATCTACCCTCTTTTTATTTTGAAAACACTTATATTTCTATCTTTTTCTTTGGTATCCGTGGGTATCCGGGCCTTTGTGCACACCTCAACGAATCCCATGAGACCCTAAAGTTAACAACCAGACAAACCTTCCGGTAGCCCTTAAGGGACTTAACTGGTGACCTCGGGGAAGAAACCTAAGGGCCAAGGTCTTTAAATCTTCCATTTGTGCTACCTATCAGGGTTCAATTCTTTTCTTTTCCAATTCGATTGTTGAAAATTGATATGTTTGATCTCATGGTCAAATAATAACACCTTCTTATGATGATATTGTATAGCCTCTATTCCAAAAGATTGTTTTTGCATTACTGGAAATGGAGACTCTTTTCTCTAAAAAACAAGAAGACATGGTTGAACAAAAGAAAGATATGGATGCCGGGAAACAAAAAGATTTTATGGAGGTGGAGGATCAGCGGCCTTCGTCTATGTTGAAAAGTACAGAAGAGATGCAGGAGGTTGAAAGGCGGTGTCAATGTGAAAGAGCCGATGGTCAAAGATGTCAGGATATGGTTAAATGGATGGAGGATATGTCGAAGAGAATGGAGGAAATGCACGAGGGTAATAGGAGGGTAGAGGAGAGGATTAAAGAGGTGGAAGGTTTGGCTGAACGTGGAAGGTTAGATGATATTAAGAGGTGGGAGGATATGTCCAAGAGGTTGACGGAAATACAAGAGGGTACGTTTAGGAGGTTAGAGGAGCTTCAAAGCCATAAGGAACCATCAAGAATGTTGGACCACAGGGAGAGTTATGAACCCTTGAAGATTTTTCAACCTAACGAAGTTCAAGCCGATATCAATGATGTGGTATCTGTAAAGAAGCTTAATAAAAGGAAACGTGATAAGGAAATCCAAAAAATGGAAGAAGATAAGCATGATCTCGAGTAACAAAATTTAGGGAGCTGAAAATTGAAGTGGTCCTTTTTTTTAATACAGTTTTTTTTTATTGTATTACGGAGGACATCCGTATTTGGAAACTTTCGTTTTTTTGTCTAGGCTTTGTTACCTATCTTATTTATGTTGGAGGATCCCATTTTTATAAGGCAATTGATGCATATTATGAAAATGAATTTGGTTATCTCTTTTTCATGAAATCTTTATTTACCTTTTAGAGATCTCCGATGTTGGTTGTTTAAAGTGTTCCATTTGTCTTTAATCTTGGTGGATTAATTTTCTTTATATATTAGAGTGGTCGGTTCTTATCTTAGTGATCGTTTTCCTTTTGATCTTGTGGTTTAATTGCTTTTCTTTAGAGATTCATAGAGTGGGTTCTAATTTGTATTTTCTGTTATGGATTATTTTTTCAACTTCAAACAACAAGATAATCAATTTATGTCCTACATTTTTACTTTGCATCACATGTTTTTCGATTTGGGCACTAAAAAATTCAATGAGGGAAATCATGGAAGCCGGTAATAGTAGAGGTAATGATTCAAAAGGGTTGAAGAGATGGGAAGCGGTAGTTTGGAGTTTCTTCTATCTAATTTGGGCGAATAGGAACAAGATCGTGTTTGAAAAAGCACACGAAGAAATAGCGGATCCCTACTTCGAATTCCAACTCAAAGTATTCGATTGGGTGACGCGGCGAGACAAATATTTTAAGGTGGGCTTAGATTCTTGGCTTGGTAACCCGTTCGGTGTACAATGACAGCTCAAAGAAGATATCGATCAAAACGTTACTGGACAGCAGGAGGGGTGAGGGAATGCTTTTCTGCAAGGGTCTAGATGCCCGATGATAAGTGGTGCACTACTAGAAAATTGAGTATTTTCAACGGAAAATGTCGTTGAAAATTTTTCTACGAATTTTAGAGAGATTATTGACAGAACATAAATTTTCTACGAATTTTCAACAAATTTCTGTTGGACATCTCTCACAAACATGCATTTTCAACCAAATTTTTTTTGACGAAACATTCAGTTGAAATTTTTTTCAACTTTGGTTGAAAATGCATGTTTGTGAGAGATTTTCAACGGAAATTCGTAGAAAGTTTATGTTCCGTCAATAATCCCTCTAAAATTCGTAGAAATTTTTCAACGACAATGACACTTTCCGTTAAAAAAATTCCCTTAAAAATACACAATTTTCTAGTAGTGGTGATATGGGTCCAGGCTGCGCAGGTTCGGTCTAGCTTCTGTCCGAAGGGCTGCGTTGTGTTTTTGCATTTGGTTAGAAACCTTGCAGGTTCGGCTGAGAGGCCTGGAGCTGCTGTTTTTCTTTGTTGGGTGCTGCTGGTTGGTTTGCTCCTTGCAAACCTCCTGCTGCATATTTTAGATAGATTTCTTTTTGTTGCTTTTCGTCATCAGGTTTGCTATGGGGTTTTGGCTCTTGGTGGTTATAATTTGTTTGGTGTTTGTATTTGTTTGGTGGGTAATAAAACTTATTGCAGTTAAAAAAAACATGTTTTTCAACAATTTGTCCTTCTTGAAGTTTAATTTTGTTTTTACTATTTTCCTTTTAACATGTACAATCTGCAGAAGCTTAATGGTTGGGTTATTTGACTTGAAACTTTAGTATATTTTTATATTCCCAATGTTCATTACCATGAATATGATGTTTAGGTTTAAAAAGAATAAAATCACATCTCTAATGAATGAATTTTTACTATGAAAAATAGATAATACATTCGAGTTATGATGGTACACTACCAGAGCAGCAATAAGGAATTCCTATTTTACCCTTTCTGTGTCATATTTTATATTTTTTATGTATGATTTGATTATGTTCCTTTTACTAGTATAAAAAACTGGGATAAAAACAGTAAAAAAGTCTTGTGCATTTTATATCGTTAAGATTTTAGTTTCATAGTTTAAATCATCATCTACCCACTACTAGCAGATTTATAAATTAAGGAACCAATTCCTTGGCATCCATATTGATTAAACTTTGAAACTTTAGAGATAACATATATCATGCTTGTTAAATATTTGGTAGATACATTTTTCCCTTTGTTACATTACACCTAGTCGTGGTCATAGACATAGCTTAGTTAGACATATTGAGGCGAAAAACTGGACAAAACACACCAATTGCATAGTATTTTTTTTTTGTAACTCTAAGATAGGTTTAGGGGAAGATGAGAAATAGGAGCAGAGTGAGAACCCTTAAACACTAATCCATGAAAACCCTTTGGATCTAAGTTTGGAAAGCCATTTATCATAAGATGGGTGAAGTATAGCTTAGCCTATGGAAATCAAATTGCAATAAAAAGAAATGAGTGAAAAGATTAAGAAAACTTATGGATACTTTTGGTCAAAAGAATTTGGGATGCAAAATAGAAAAGAAAATTCAAGATCATATCTTTTTTTTGTGTTTGTATCTTCATTTATTTTTAATTACTTGGGGAGAAATAACAAGTTAAATTTGGGGATGTTATAACTCTCATTTTGAGGTTAATTATATGTGTTTTTATAGGAACACATGGTATTATAAGGTAAATCAATTTGTACTTCAACAATCGTGAGAGAAACTTTCCGAATTGATATTTCGACCCTATGCCTGGGTCCTTGAAATTCAATATGGGATAAGACTCAACAGCACTTGTGTTTTAAGGCACAAAAACGAAAGCAATTTTTAGATAGTAATTTAGGATTGTTCAAAAACCGTGTCTAAAATCGTGAGTATAAATTCTTATTTATACTCACTAATAACGTAACTGAAATGACAATTATGGGTGAAATTTAGGAGGAGTGGTCAATTACACAATTTTCAGTAACTGCACCATAAATGTACAGTAACCGTTCAAAGAGACTAGATCAGAATCGACCATGCAGAGCTTTGGTCCTTTTCCAGAAAACTCAAGTCTCGAGGAACAAACCAGAGCCTCTGGTTAGGCCATACAGAGCCTCTGTATACGCCATACAGAGCCTCTGTATACGCCATACAGAGCTCTGTATCTGAGTTTTGATCAAGTTTCTCCACTGTATTCCAAGTCCAAAATTCTGAAGAGCTTTTGGACCCCGCAAGGGGGCGCGACCCTCTTGACCTCAACCATTTCGCCGTTACCGGGTTCATACTCTCCTTATAACAAGTGTGCATTCGGCACCACCTAATTTGTATTAAATCATAGTAAAAACGCATATTAAACATCATGTTATTTTAAATTACAGTTAGATGGACCGGTGACACTAAAATTACCAACACTTTTGTGTGTACATGTTTTCTTCATTTTTAGTGGTGTGGTTCCTTTTTAATTGTTAAAGATGTTTTATCGGTTATAAGCATCAATAATGAGTTAAATCAACTTTGAGTTAAATGTTGGAATGTGCCAATTGTGGAGGGCGATTTAGATGTGAGGACATCTGAAAAATATCAATTTTGTATGTATTATTTTGCTTTTTTCAACTGCATAATGCTATTATTGAAGGTCAAACTCAAGAAAACCAAGAAAGGTGAAGAGAAACAAAAACAAAACCTAAATCTTGGTGCAATTTTCAGACTAGAAATGGCTACCTAAGACTTATATATATAATAAGTAAAGTAAGCTTCAATCTTTAATCTCAATCGAAATCTCTGCTTTTTCTAGCTTTAGAAGTGTGAATCTCTATCTCTCAAAATCACCTCCAGCAGCCCTAGGTCGAAAATATTTCAGAACCCCATCAAAAGTTGCGCAGCTGTTACTTTTGCAGACTCGTCAAAGAGTTGCGCGGCTTCCCCCCTGGCATGAGGTCGCGGGCAAGATCGCACGTGTCAGTTTTGGCTGCGACTTGAGGTCGCGGGTCTCCTGGCATAACTCAATGTTTGAGATCTTTCTTTCTTTACTTGAAGCCTCCCAATTGACATAAATCCTCCAGGTACTTCTTTTGCGGCTTTCAACTCAGATTCTCATTAAAATGATCCCTTTCTCTTGTGTTTACGTAAAAGTTTGGAAACATATACAAACTTGGCAGAAGTTATCAAATGTATGCTTCATTTGCTTAGAAACAAGTCAATAACATCGGAATTTAGTTTTAGAATATCGCCAAATTCTGGCGTTATCACCTATATATATATAATTTGTTGAAACGTCCAAAATCGTTCTATCAACTTACTACAACGCCTTTAGATATGACATTTTATATTTTGCTCCTATAAATTAAGTCCAATAAAATAGTCTATTGAAACGCTTAGAAATTGGTGGTGTCCTATAAACCTAATTTTGTTGTGGCATGAACAAAGATTAATTAGGCATAACCAAGTCATATATGATTTGTTAATTATATGACATAGAGTCCGGTTCTTCTACATCCCGGTTAAAAGTTACACCCCAGTTAAAAGTTACACCCCGTGCACCCGAATCAAAATTGTCCATTTCATAACATTCTCCATTTCAAATAATACATTTCATATTGTTAGTCCCCAAAGAGAGATGGCTAACTAAGTGAGGGTTTTGTAGAAGGGGGGTTGAATATAAAACACACAGAATATACTCTTTTTAAATTTTTTAATATAAATATCAAAAATTTACACACAGAAGTTTGTTGCAGAAAAGAATAGACACACTATTCTAACAAACTTAAACACACAGATAACAGTAACTAACTTATACACTAAGGAAGATAAAATAAAACTGTTAGAGCACACAGCTTTGCCGAATCAAACAAATCAACACACAGGGGATTTGTTGAAAGCGTGAGATTTCTGGGAAGGACTTCATCTTCTTTTATAGTGCCCATGCATGGGATGCATGTGGACAGCTGTCAAGGTTTCATTAGCTGGAAGTGTATCTGCTGGACAAAGGAAGAGACCACTCCCTTTGTACTAGAATAACGGATGAACCATTCCTTGTAGCACGTAATGTCAGATAACTTTATCTTCTTTTCTTCATGCTCTGTGAAGTCCCATCAAACCTTTTAGCTAAAAGACAAATATTCCTTTTATAAGAATAAAAGAGAATGTCTTTATTTAAGGCTTGATGCCCAAGTTCTTGCTGCTCACGTGTCTTGCATTTGTTGTGAGTCAAGAACTTATCTCTTGAAAATTGCTAAGTGATACATGAACCTATGTATCACATCGGTGGATACCTTGTAAAGCTGGAATTAATAAGTGTACACTTTTCTTGATAAACTTCATTTTTCACTAAGTGTTGAAAGTTTACACCCTTGAACTTGTGACTTGATATCACAGCCTTAGAAAAGATACCTGCAATTTCGGTGACCAAGATTATAGTGTCGGTGACCATGACTTCAAACTTGATGACCTCATCTTGTATTGATGTCCTTAGTACTTTTGATGACTTTTAAGTGTACCATCGGTGACCCACTATATTGGTGACCAAATCTTGGCTTTGGCAAAATGATCTGAATATTGAAGTTAGTTGCTACATCCAAAATTCCACTTTTTGATGTACAACCCTTGATTGAATAGTCTTTGACTTTTCAATACTTGAAGCATATTTCAGACCTTCAAAAGAACCTGTAAAAAATCAATCATACAAAGGAAGGTGGTTCATCACCAAATCATCGGTGACCCAACAATCTCCCCCTATTTGATGATGATACCTGTAAGTTAGAAAAGAATTTTTTTTGACCCTTTCTATTTCTTTTGGGTTCTTTTGACTCAGATTTCTTTTTTTTTATATATATTTTTTTTAACTGAGTATGTGCAGTATGTATGAAAAAAAAAAATTATGTCCAACATATGTAAAAAAAATAAATAAATTTACATATATACCAAGCATCCGGGTACTTGAAGGGAATTGTTGCAGCATCTCTACTCTTGAGTTCATTGAAGATTAAATTGTAGAGAATTCCTTCATCTTTGCTATAGAGGACCACACTTAGAATTTCTTGAAGGAAGCTGCTATCGGCAAGGGAATATTTGGAGCCTTAGAAGAAACATTTGTTCATAAGATCATCTTTAGAGAACATACCATATTCTGGAGCAGTGATGATGGTTGTTGCTAATTGAACTAGCAAGGTTGGATTTGATAGATCAAAAAATTGAGATATCATGAATGCTTTCTTGTGGAATGGGAGAGAGAAGAATCCAGTCTGCATCGGGGTTAACATTTTGTTTGTCTTTGATTTTCTCCCCCTCAACAATTGCTTTCGACTCATTCTTCTTAGAATCACTTAGATGCTCCCCCTCAGCTGATATCTTATCACTTAGAAGATTTCTTCCCTTTCAACTGAAATCTCTTTTTTGAGAAAATTTCTTCTTCTCTGTTGATTTCTCATTTTCCTCCTCAACTTATAATAGTTTAGCCTTAGTTGATTTCTTGAGAAGATTTCTTTTCTCCTCTCAGCTGCTTGAGGAGGATTTCTTCTTCTCCTTCTCAGCTTACAATACTTTAGCCTTAGTTGATTTATTGAGAAGATTTCTTTTCTCCTCTCAGGTTCTGTTGATTTAGCCTTGTCAGGAACTTTGAATTTTCTCCCCCTTAGCGGCTGAGGGGAGAAGATGAGTAAATGAGGTGAGAAGGTGGAACAAACTTGGGGAGTCCACCAGAGGGATAAATAAGCTATCAGAAATAGAAATAAAAAATTATTTTTATTTTTATTTCTCAAACCCATATATCGGAGAGTTCACTAGGTGGAAACATTTCTGGTACCATAGCCTCTGGTGACACCTTTCCCATTTACTCCAAAGGAAACAGTAGGTCCTTTTTCTTTTAAGAAATTAGAGAGAGAGATTTGTTTCCGGTCATGTGCCTTGAACATCCGCTGTCCATGTACCATATGTGATATTTGTTTGGTATCTGCACTCATAAACAAATTTTGACTTTCGGTACCCATTTTGAAGTGGGTCCTTTTGGATTAGAAGGCATTTTATTCTTACAAATATCAGAATCCTTAGGGCAATGTTTTGCAAGATGGAGGGTATTGCCATAGTTATAGCATTTCTTTAAAGAAAAGGCCCTATTAAAGTCCATGTTGTCAAAACTTTGCGCATCAGTTAAAGAATGAGAAGTAGAGGGTGACCAACACCTGGTCTTGGTCCAAGAATACCTTTATCAGGATTTGGTGATTTCTTCAAGTTGAGAGAGCGAGGGATGAAATCAGTAATCACTTGAGATTTTCTTTTGGATGAAAACTTTTTCTTTTGAGAAAATCTTTTTGAGGCATGACATACAGGAGTAGTCGGTGACTTATGAAAGTCCCTTGACTCATGAAGACTCAGAGAGTTTAAAAGTTTTTTAATGCGTTTAGGAGAAAAAGAAGAAGAGCTTGGGATTCTTAAAGGTTCAGGAGAAACTTCTTTTGCTTTTACAAAAACTCCAACTTATTGGTATTGGTTTCTACTTTTAGCATGTCCAGAAGATCTATAAAATGAACAGAGGTAGAATCCTCAGATGAGTAACCAAAGAGATCATCATCATCATCAGAAAAGAAACCAGCAGGAAAGCCTTGGCATTCAGATGATGGAGGAATAGGGTCAGAAGATTGAAAATCATCTTTTCCATATCCAAGTCCAGACTTGTCCTTGCTAGAGATTTGATCTTGAAAAATCCTTTCAAGATCTTTAGAAGATTTGGTCCATTTAGAGAGAACCTCTTGTTCTTTTTCAAGAGTGTTAGAGATTTTTGATTTTTCTTCAGAAAGACTGTCGTTTAAATACCTTAGGTTTTTTAGACCAATTTTCATTTTATCAAAATCTTTGAGTTTAGAGAAAAAAGATAGAAGTTGATCATTTAACCATTTTATGTGCATGTCAGCCTTTTTTTTTTGATTTTTTAAGTCATAGAAGTCGACAGTTAAAAAGTCAAAAGCATCAGCTTTTTGATCATCAGAAAGAAAGGTAAAGAGATGTACCTGAGGCTTTGTTCCTGAAGTTGATTCCTAAGTAGATACGAGAGCAGTGCAAAGTGTCTTTTCCATGTCTTCTAATTCATCAATTTTGGCCATAAGACACTTTGTGACATACTCACTGTCACTCTTAGAGGTTTGCTCATCTTCCCAGCAACGTGTTTCAGCAACCAAGGTTTTTCCTTTGTTTTGGTTCTTTTCCTTTTCTCTTCTGTACTTTGCTTTGTACTTCTTGTACCCAGAGACTTCTTTAGAGGATTCAGGACTTTCCTTGGAAAGATGGCTATTTCTCTCTTCAGACTTCCTAGAAGCTGATTTGGAGAAGTCATGGCCAGAAGAAGGAGAAGAAAACTTAAAATTTAGAAAAAGATTTAGATCTGCATTTAGAAGCAAAATGACCCTTCTTCCCACAACTGAAGCATTCTTCATTAGATTTGTCAGAAGAGGGTTTTTAAGAGAAAGGTTTTCTTTGAAATCTAGAATGGTTAGAAGAAAATCTTTTGTTTTTAAGGTTGCCCGCAATCATTGCCATACTATCAGAAAGTATGCCAATGGCAGATTCCTCACCTTCATCATCATCAGCTGCACTGAAGTAAGCATCTGATAAATGAGATGATTCTTCCTTAATGTTACTTTCAGATAGAAGAAATAGGATAAGTAATTCTAGGTACACAAGAAGAAGATTTAGAATTACTTATTAGAGCAATAGAAGAAGACTTAATATCTTTTATGAAAGTTTTTCTTTGGTTCTTGGTTTATTCATAATGAAGAAGAGTCCCATAGAGAGCAGTTAAAGGCATCACTTCAAGATCCTTGGTTTGCTTAATGCAAGTACATATGGTTTCCCAGAAGTCTGGGAGGCAATCCATAAACTTGCAGAGAACTTCTTCATTATCATAAACTCTTCCAAGAACTTTAAGATCATTGAGAAGACAATTAAAGCGATTAAAGTAGACAGAGAGGGATTCTCCTTTTTCATGAGAGAAAAGTTCATACTTTCTAACAAGACAAATCTTGTTAGATTTCTTCACTTCTTTAGTGCCTTCATATAAGACACTTAGAGTATCCCACATCTTTTTTTGCAGTATAAAGATTTAGAAGAGAATGATATACTTCATCAGGAAGAGATAAGGCTAGAGCTGATTTAACTTTAGTATCAAGAGCAACCAGGCGTTTATCATCTTCATTATATTTATTTAAAGCTTTGATGATATATCTGCCTGTTTTGTCACTCCTATCTTCATAAGACTCTATATCTTTTCCCTCAGTATCTTTTTGTGGACCGTAGCGAGCCCAAACTTTAGGAATTATAGGTCCCTCACTTAGAATGATGGGATACCTGCAATCAATCCCTTCTAAGAAGAGTAGCATACGATTTTTCCATAACCCAAAGTTACTTGGGTTGAACCTTGGAGGTTTGGCCAAGGAGCCTAAGTCGTATGTGCTACTAGAAGAGGTTTGCAAGGTACCATCATTAGAAGAAGTAGCAGCCATCACAGATCTGGTTTATTAGATTAAACTAACCGCTTTGATACCACTTGTTAGTCCCCAAAGAGAGATGACTAACTAAGTGAGGGTTTTGTAGAAGGGGGGGTTGAATATAAAACACACAGAATATACTCTTTTTAAATTTTTTAATATAAATATCAAAAATTTACACACAGAAGTTTGTTGCGGAAAAGAATAGACACACTATTCTAACAAACTTAAACACACAGATAACAGTAATTAACTTATACAATAAGGAAGTTAAAATAAAACTGTTAGAGCACACAGCTTTGCCGAATCAAACAAATCAACACACAGGGGATTTGTTGAAAGCATGAGATTTCTGGGAAGGACTTCATTTCCTTTTATAGTGCCCATGCATGGGATGCATGTGGACAGCTGTCAAGGTTTCATTAGCTGGAAGTGTATCTGCTGGACAAAGGAAGAGACCACTCCCTTTGTACTAGAATAACGGATGAACCATTCCTTGTAGCACGTAATGTCAGATAACTTTATCTTATTTTCTTCATGCTCTGTGAAGTCCCATCAAACCTTTTAGCTAAAAGACAAATATTCCTTTTATAAGAATAAAAGAGAATGTCTTTATTTAAGGCTTGACGCCCAAGTTCTTGCTGCTCATGTGTCTTGCATTTGTTGTGAGTCAAGAACTTATCTCTTGAAAATTGCTAAGTGATACATGAACCTATGTATCACATCGGTGGATACCTTGTAAGGCTGAAATTGATAAGTGTACACTTTTCTTGATAAACTTCATTTTTCACTAAGTGTTGAAAGTGTACACCCTTGAACTTGTGACTTGATATCACAGCCTTAGAAAAGATACCTGCAATTCGGTGACCAAGATTATAGTGTCGGTGACCATGACTTCAAACTTGATGACCTCATCTTGTATTGATGTCCTTAGTACTTTTGATGACTTTTAAGTGTACTATCGGTGACCCACTATATTGGTGACCCAATCTTGATTTTGGCAAAATGATCTGAATATTGAAGTTAGTTGGTACATCCAAAATTCCAATTTTTAATGTACAACCCTTGATTGAATAGTCTTTGACTTTTCAATACTTGAAGCATATTTCAGACCTTCAAAAGAACCTGTAAAAAATCAATCATACAAAGGAAGGTGGTTCATCACCAAATCATCGGTGACCCAACACATATCATTTAGGATCAAATGAAACAAGCTCGTTATGAAAAAAATGGATAAAAAATAGTGAAAATCATAAAATATAAAATGTTATGAAATATTACAGTGAATTTCATAACATTTTATATTTTCTGATTTTCACAACTTTTAATCCATTTTTTTCATAACGAGCTTGTTCCATTTGATCCTAAATGATATGAAATGTATTATGAAATGAAGAATGTTATGAAATTCACTATATAGTGGGAGGTTTTGATTGGGGTGCACGGGGTGTAACTTTTAACTGGGGTGTAGAAGAACCTCCCTCATATGACATATATATATATATATAACTTGTTCAAACGTCCAAAATCGTTCTATCAACTTATTACAACGCCTTTAGATAGGACGGTTTATATTTTGGTCCTATAAATTAAATCCGATAAAATGGTCTATTAAAACGCTTAAAAATTGGTGGTGTACTATAAACCCAATTATATTGTAGCATAAACAAAGATTAACTAAGCATATCCAAGTCATATATGATTCGTTAACTATATGACATATTATTAGGATATATACAAATTGAATAGAAATGTAACGCTTTTATGAGTATATATCTATACTATATTATAAAGCATTTGACAAAAAACTCTTAAAAACATATTATTATGCAATAGGTACAATTGATTAAAGCATAATTAATTAAAATTTAAGAATACAAGTTATACATGCATTGGTACAACTTATTAGAGCTTAATGTTTGAATTCGTGTAACTAACTATACAACTAACTATATAGATAAACATTTAATTTTGAATATAAAAAATATAACATATAATAAGGATAATCATTCAACTCTAACAAAATATGTAATTATTATATTTATAAAAAATTATATTATTAAATCAAAATATATCATTTCATTATTAAAGCTAGATTATAATTAAAAAAACAGAATTAAAGAAAGTACACAAAATATAAAATCGTATTATAACATCGATAGAGACAAAAAGATAAAATAAAACATTAAAATTAAGATGGATCTCGCTGCATTACGCGAGTACCTTTCTAGTATATATATAAATTAAAGTCAAAAGTAAGATAAAATTCTAGTTGACATTGAACTCTGTTTTGTAAGAACCATGCTTTTTAAGAAGACCTACCACACTTTAATTTGTACAAAATGAAATAAAAGAATATATATCTTTCGATTTACTTTGGATGTCATAAAAGTGTCATGGTTGTGATTTTCCAATACGTCGTTCACACTACTAAAATGGAAGGCTTTCACCTAGACCATTATCTTTAGGAAATCCGTTGTTGAAGGGTGATTCGTCACAAAAACCGTCGCAAAAATTGGTGGTTAATTTGTTGGTGGGTAAATCAAATCAGTGACAGATTACCCAAGAAATTCGTGGGTAATCCGTTGGTATTTTCTTGAAAACATCGGATTTTACCGGAACCATTAGTATTTCTTGGGTGATCCGTGGTAATCACCAAACAAAATTTCCCTGGGTGAATTTTTGTGTGTGAAAGTCATTTGTTTTCTAGTGTCAATTTACTTAATTTGGATATCGTAAAAGAATAGACCATCTCAATTTACTTCTCATTTGATTATCCTAATTAACCCTTTTTAATTACCTGATAAATATGAAAAGAAAATTAAATACCAATTAATATATGTTATACGACATATATAAAAGATAACATTCTAATATATATATATATATATATATATTTAGCTTTATAATTATATGTAGGTATGTATGCATACGAATGTGTGTGTATATATATAACATAACGGGCAAATGGATAACTTAAAACACTTTATCTATACCCTACCATTAAAATATCGGATAAACGAGTAATGAATAAACGAATAAAATCTTCTTTACTCATACCTTTATCCAACGGATCGAAACATAATGGGTAACGGGTTTACCCTTACTCATTGTCAGCCCTGGTTGTGGAGTGATAATTATTGCATAGATGATGAGCAAAAGTAAACATAAGATTTTCCATTCACAAGTTAAATTAACATGGTATCATTTAAACCACAAAAAATAACGAATGTCAACCACAAGGCTTGTAAGGGATGAGGCTAGATAACTCATCTACCCCATGTTCGAATCCAGACGCAAATAACTTATGGCCACTGGAGAATTATCTCAGACTTACATACTTTAATAGTCTTAAAATTATCAGGGATTAATCTAGGGAAATACTTAAGATAACATTTCTGAAAACAATATACGAATGTCAGGAAGTACAATATGTATTGTGTTTTTCTAAGAGACATGATTGAAACAAACACCACTAAAAGATTTTGATTTTATTAATAAAATTAAAAATCTAATAATTAATGAAATGTAATAGTTCTATTTTTAAATACAAACCAATAGAAATAATGGAACATATATGCTTGGGGACCAAGGTTTACTTGGTGTCCAAGGTTTTCTTGGTGACTAAGAACAAGTTGTGTACAATTATGGTGGCTAATGGAATATGATTGACTTGGGGACCAATGTCTACTTGGTGAGCAAGAGCAAGTTGTATAAATCTTTGTAGCATATTTGTCATCTTATTGACACAAGCTTAATTAATAATTTATTTGCTTAACCATTAACTGGTGTTTGTTTTTTTCTATTTAATTAATAAATAATTATCGACTTGAGCAGGGACAGACCTTTAGTGGTTCAGACAATGGTACGTACTGGTACAGGTATTATATCTTCATAGAAGGGTAAGTTTTTTGGATTTATTAACGGTGCAACTGTATCGTTTAGGGATGATCTTATATAATTAAAACTGAACTTATCACATAAATAAGGCAGCTGGCGTAGTGGCTTTGCTCAATTGAATTAAAACTTCTTATAGAGATGGTTTCAGGTTCAATCCAGAAAAAAATATTTTTTTATTTGTTTTTAGTTATTAAAGGCCGTCAATATCAAATACTAAAACAAAAAAAACCCGAAAAAATCATTCGAAATCGATAAAAAGCTTAAAAGTTCCAAAAAAGAACTCTTAAAATCAACAAAAAATACCCTGAAAATGTCCCACGAAATCAATAAAAAAATCTTAAAAATCCTTCGAAATCAAGCAAAAACTTAAAAAATCTTCCGAAACATTATAATTAGGTTAAAAACACATCGAAAGATATTGACCGTTAGTAAAAACGTAAAGGAACGTCGATAAAAACCGTATTTTTTATAATTATTTTTTGTCTTATGTTGTATAGTGTCATCGTATCAAAAGAATTTTGGTTTCATCCCTAGAATTGGTTAAGTCGTCATGTATTGATATATTGTCTATATTGAACTATGTTATTCTAAATAGGTTTTAATAGAAAATAAAACGGCACTCAAGTGTACAATTGATTAGGAAAGTCAAGATAAAATGATCAATGTTTTATATTTCTAAAGTAGATTAATTATTGGTCGATCAATTATACGAGCTTAAGACGACTATAGGTGAATGGTTCAAAAGAAGACTAAAAAACTTCTCGACGGCAAACGAAATGTGGATCGAAGACCCAACGTGAGGCTTATAATTTGGTGGTGACAATGAGCGGAAGTGATCGGGTGTGGCATCGGTAACCAGCAGCAGCTGTGGACTGTTTTATCACTCGCAAAACAGTCTCAGTTCTGTTTTTGGTTTGTCCTTTTGAATCAGACCTTGGCTTGGTCGAGTGTGGATTTAAAATGTAGTTTCCTACTGTTTCTGGTTTTGACCCACAATGAGGTGGATGTAATTTTGTTGGTTTGTACTTGGTTGTGGTAATATAAGTGGCCTTTCAAAAAAAATATTTCTAAAGTAGATTAATTTATAAAGTCTTGTAGGAAATGATTACATGTGCAATTGTAGATGATGACTTCAACGAATTGAAGTAGTTTTTTCATCAAAATTGATTCAAGTATAATCATCATCAATTTACAAAGAAGTATATTCAACGAAGGACGTATGAGTACACCAAGAGAATACGTAACGTACATGGCGCTACACCAAATTAAAAGAGAATCAAAAGTTTGTAAAGGAAGGTGTAATTGTACCCTACACCATGGACGGACCCAACTAAAGGCATACGATGGCACGTGTCATCGTATTATCTTTTTTGTCGAAAGGTTAAAAAGTTTACGTTCATATATGGAAGGTGCAACCGTATCGTTTTAGATTGTGGCACCGTATGATATTCAAAAGCTCAAGAAGGTGCAATCGTACCTTGTAATCAACCAAAAAGCCGGAAAAGTCTCTCGAAATCGATAAAAAAACTTTAAAACTCTTGAAATCCTTTGAAATGGTGGAATTAGGCTAAAAGCACATCCATCGATATAAAAACCGTGTTTTTTATAATTATTTTTTGTCTACATTATATAGTGTCACCATAAAAAAAATCTTGAGTCCATCCTTGCCCCGGGCCTACAGTACTATTATAGAATCATATGTACAAATTTTATAAAGGGCTTGACTACGGCCAAAAGACCAACGTAGTCTTATGCTGGTAGAGAAAAGCGGCAGATGGTTTAAATAATTGTTTAGGAGGAATAGTGTAAAACCCAACTTTTAGACTTATTTGTAAATGGAAATCCAAGTGAGGGACTAAGTATAATGATTGAAGGTACAAGTTGTAGTTGAAAATTATGGATTTGATTGTATTTTTTTTAACAGTAGAGTTTTATTAAAACTAGCGCTAGAAGGACAATTACATACTAGAAATAGCCGTATTGTATTGAACTAAACATGGAATAATAATCATGATAGCGCGATTTTCATATTACGCGAGCGACATCGAATGCAAATCATATAATCTGATCATTATCAAGGATTTCATTACACCAACCCTCTCTATTGATTCTCTTGAATACCAACAAGTTTTAGTAATATTATGGCTTGACTTTATAAAACGTCACATATATAATAATTTTTCTAATATTGTTTTATATGATCACTTAAGCTTATAGGACTAAAATATCGTATGGCCTATTGTAAAATGTTACAATCTACAAATTAATCGGATCAGGGTGCTCTAAAAAGTTTTTTATAACACTTCGGGACTAAAGCATCATATTTATCTTTATATATGGCATTATTTAAAGAATAAAATATTTTATAAAATTTAAACAAGTGTCTTATAAAAAGATGTGTTCGTAGGGAATTTTCTCAAAAGCCTCGTATAAGAAACAAACAAGACACTTTATTTCAAAATTAACTTGTGAGAACGTCCAAAAATGTTTTATCAACTTATTATAACATTTTTACATGTACATATGATGCATATGTAAGATATCAGGTCAACCGTACTGGGGTGTTTGGATGGGCTTATTTAAAACAACTTATGCTTTTCATAAGAAGTGTTTATTAACTTATGTGGTACCACACCTGAGTTTTAAAAAAAGTGTTTGGATTAGTTTATGGCGTTTCCACACTGGAATAAGTCAATAAGTTGTTTTTTAGTGTTTGGCAAAAAAAAATGCTTATATATGTATTTTAGATTAGAAAAGGGTAATCTGGTAAAATGGATTCTCATAAGTCATAAGCCATTTTTGATAAGTCACAACATTCTGACTTATGAAAAACTCCTTTAATTTCACCGGACGGGAACTCGGTATAAGCTCTTTTTTTTCCGCCCATCCAAACACTAAAATCAGCTTTTCACCGGTTCCACACCGGTATAAGTTAATAAGTTGTTTTGATAAGCCCGTCCAAACACCCCCTAGATATTGTCCGTTTTTTCCATATACCTGGACACATGGTTTTAAAATGCGTCTAATAGAGGAGGTATAGGCAACATTTGTTCCCCTCCCCAACCAACGTGGGATATTACAATACACCCCCTTGGGAGCCCAACGTCCTCGCTAGCACACCAGTCCGGTTCCCGGCTCTGAGGCCAGCGGTATCAGACATTGTCCGTTTTGTCCACACACTTGGACTCATGGTTTAAAACACGTCTGATAGACAAGGTATCAAGTCCGTTATAGGGCATCATTTGTTCCCCTCCCCAACCAATATGGGATATTACAGTATAACAAGTTGGTTCTATAAACTTTTATCTTATATAACAATCTATTATTATATTTAGACATATTTTGTGTCCAATAAAGGAAATTTTGTTGTAATGTAGCCAAAATACGGATTTATTGTGTGTTATTGAAACAAGAACAAAGTAGGAAGTAACAACCACATATTACTATAAATCAAGTTTATTAGGTATGATTTTGATGTCAAAAACTTTGTTTTAATGTTGGGTTGGTAGCTCAAGAGGTTATATAGAGTTATTAAAACAACATGGGTTGAGATTGACACCCAAGACCATTAATTCAACAAAAGATGACTCAATTCGTTGTTGTGATCAAACATATTAAGTACCTTATTTTGACGCATGATATGGTGCGAAATCGATGTTCAAGTGTGTTTTCAGATTGATACATTTTATAGCTTATAAGTGATGACTTGTAAAAAAAGAGTGATGAAAACGTGTTAGAAGCAACCAACATTATTAATGGTCAGATTAAGCAAAAATGTAGAGTCGGTCAAGTTGACGATACGACTTTGTTAAGTAGCAAAGCCTTATAGTAAAAATGAAGTGGCATGCAAGGTCAGTACACCCTAGCTAGGGTAGCCCTTGGAAAGTAAGGAACCGAGAATAAATGGAAATAGAATCGCGGGTTTACATCATCAGCATAATTAAGGTGGAGCAGCGATGTAGGAGGGGGCTTGATTAACTAGCTTCAGAGGGTGATGGAGAAATTGGAACTCTTAATTAAAAATACTTTATATTCAAATCTACATAAACAAAATGCACGTCATATGGCACGTAACTGATCAACAATAATTTGTCAAGTCGGTATTTATCGATGACACGAAGGATTAGAAGCTTACAACACAATTGGATACCCAAGTAGAAATTCTAGAAACTTGCTTACCCTTCCCCAAAATATAAATTTCGTTGGTAATTCCCCTAAAAGTTTAGAATTTAGTGGAACCCATAATAAAACCTAGAAAAGAAAAAAAATAGAAGATTTTATCCAAAAAGAGAAACCTAGACCCAAATTAACAAAGAGAAATCTATCTGAAACCCACAATTTGTGACAAAGAGGCAATTGCAAGAGAAGACGCAAGGATAGGGTTTTATACATGAACGCCTTCTTTAAAAATACTGAAGACATACAAGACACAATGAAAAGAATGGACATAAATATTTAGCATCATAAATACTCCTTGATCATTATATTTGAATAAATTGTAAAAGTTTTGAATTAATCCATATATTACTAAGGTTTTTTTTAAACAACATCCAAAAATATCATTCAAAAAAACGCTAGCAAGCTGCTAGCAACAGAAAACCACATATGATATCTCCAAACAATCAGAATTTTTTTTCTCTCTTTATATATACCTAGCCAGAACCCAACTAAAAGACTTCTCTATGATGAGATATGGGATAGTATCTTTACTAGAAGGATAGTCAAAGACACCTATTTCGGAAGCTCTACAAAGTATGGCAGCTTTGTTCATTTTTTAGGTTTTCTGGGGCTTACCCGTAATATTGTTAGAAAGTCATGTGGGGTTTTCTAGATTTGTTCTCTTCAAGATATTTTTTTTTTGAATCAGAATCCAGAATTTTATTGCGCCAACAAGGAGCTAGCATCAGAGGATCAAAAACATTACAAAACTTTGATACAGTTAAATGGGTTAAATCTCCATGTTAAAGGATTTCTATCACTCCCTTTACACCTAGTCAATATCCAAATGAACGATTTCTCCACAATCTGATCAAGGAGAATATCTTTACAGGGGGATGGTTATCAAATACATACTTGTTCCGAAGACATCATAAGAATAAGGACCGATGAAAAAAGTAGCTTCCAAAGCTTTCTTCACTCGGTTATCCTTAGAAGCCAAATTGAAACCGTTGACCATCGAATCCATCGACTACCGTTGGGAGTGAGATCTATCACCATCTCTCTATGAACCTCCACACCTCCGACGCTATTGAACACTCGAACAAAGCATGGCTGATTGTTCTCTTCAGGATATGGAGACTACATCTTTTGTTACTTCTCATGCCTTCGATCATGTCACTAATTAATGACAACATTTTTATGTTCAACGCTATAAAATCCGGCATATTGGAGTAGTGATCTTGATGCATTATTTTGCTTTTGATAGCATTGAAACAAATAATTAAGCTCAATATAGTGAAGCTTGCTTGCATGACCAGTATATATGTATCATTGTTATAATTAAACTTCTACTAAAATAGCATTCAAAAACAAATATTGATCTTCTACACCCAGATTTGGATCGAGTATTGGTTTTCTTACGCATTGTTAATACGTATACATTTTTGATCAATTTCTTGTACACATGTGTATACATTCAAATAATTGTCCTAGTTTGTTTTATCAAGCTTAGTGTTGAAATTTATTCAAAAACTTCAAACTAGTTTATTGAACATAATTCCATTTGATATATTTTCGATCAAGTTGGAACCTCAATTAAGAAAATTCGTCATGCTATCTAATTGTGATAGTATCCATTTCCTTCTTTTCTTCTTGTGTTTTATCTCACTACTAAATGAAAAACTTTTGTCTGTGAAGTTTTTCCTAGTAAATTTGTCGCTAAAGGTTGATTCTTCATAAAACCGTTATAAAAGTTTGTGGGATAATTCAAACCAGTGACAAATTACTCGGGATTTCTTTCGATGATCCGTTGGCATTGGCGGATTTAGTATAGAAGCAATGGGGGAAAGGACCCCATTAAAAGGAAAAAAAATCAAATTATACAAGTGTTAAATTTTTCTCATGTACCCCCCCCCCCCCCCCCCCCAAGGTGGGTTTTTCCAGGGACCCCACAATCCTAGCTGACTATTGCCGATTCCAAAAAAATTATTTTGCAATCAAAGAAAAAACCAAAAAAATCTCTTAAAATCAACCAAAAAACCAAAAAAGCTCTTGAAATCAATCAAAAAAACCGAAAGTCTTTCAAAATCGACAAAAACACTAAAAAATCCCTCAAAATCGACATAAAAAACTTTAAAAATCCCTTAAAATCGTGTAATTAGGCTAAAAACACGTTGGGTAACTTTGCACACCTTTAGTTTACATCAAAGTTGACCCCACTAGGCAAAAATTCAGGATCCGCTACTGTCCGTTTGTATTTAATTTCTTAAAAAGACATCGGATTTTATCAAATTATTGGTATTTTCTAGTGATCCATAGGTAATCATCAATGAAAATTTTCAGGATAATTTTTATACGTAAAAGTCATTTAATTTGTTTTATAATTTCTCCGACAGATAAAATTTGATGCTTCCTGATCCGATGGTCAAAAGAAGTGGCTTAATATTTTTAGTGATGCGTATATACACATGCACACGTACAGTATTGTCTGTATTGATATTGCAACATCATCCGCACGTCTATGCCGTGATGCCCAAACATTTGCCCCACAATTACTTGCATTCACATAAAAATTATTATATTTTCCGAAGTTTCATTTTGTCTGTATATTATATATGTATATTATATATAGATGTATATGTATATGTCCAGATACAGTGCAAGATCACACATTCGCCCTCATCATGGATGAAATTTATCTTTTCTTCGTTTCCCTTCTATCCTTGGTCTCTCTCATTTTGGTTTTCAAACCGTTTATATACAGAAAAAGGAGAAAACTAGCACCAAGCCCACCTTCTCTCCCACTAATTGGCCATCTCCACTTAATTGGAGAACCTTTTCATAGAATCCTTCACAAGCTTTCTTCCAAATATGGTCCTATTATGGCTCTTCGTTTTGGCTCTCGCCCGGTTCTTATAATAACCTCTTCATCAGCTGTTGAAGAGTGTTTTACCAAAAATGATATCGTTTTAGCCAATCGGCCACTCCTTTTAAGTGGCAAGTATCTTTCCTACGACTACACAACAGTGGGTTCTGCACCTTACGGACGTCTCTGGAGAGACCTTCGCCGTATTGCGACGCTTGAACTCTTTTCGACAACTCGACTCAAGGCTTACACACGAGTGCGACAAGATGAAGTGCGATCGTTAGTTAAATCTCTTTTTCAAGAAGCATGGCAAGATTTCACAAGAGTAGAAATGAAGTCAAGGATTCAAGGTTTATCTTTCAACATAATCATGAGGATCGTTGCCGATAAACGGTTCTATGGGAATGGGACCGAGGTCGATGACTTTGAAGAAGCTCGTAACTTTAAGGATATGATAAGGGAATTGTTTGAAACTATTACAGCATCAAATCCTCGAGATTTCATCCCATGTTTGCAATGGATTGATTTTCAGGTTATGGAGAAGAAGCTTCAGAAATTGCATATTAAACCAGATAGCTTTTCACAAAGGCTAATAGAAGAACGTAGGAGTAAACGCGATGGTTCTGTAGGCGGTGAAAAGGCCAAGACATTTATCGACGCGATGCTTTCTTTGCAGGAATCAGAACCAGAATACTACACCGATGATATAATTAAAGGCAATATATTGGTATGTATGCACCTGCATGCTCCAGCTCTATTCACATGTTTTAAAATATATGGAACCCTTAGACTTCTGTCTAGAAAAGCATTTTTTAGCGAGAGGAAGTTCATATATATATATATATATGGTGGGTTTAAATATGAACTCAAATTTGGTTGTGAACATGAGGAAAAAGGAGAATGCGACATGTGTCTCATTCAGTCTCAATATATCCGGATTGAATGATGTGATATTTCATTCCGAATGTTGTGTTATTGACACTGAATACATATGATATTCATACCGAATAATGCATGAACTTCACATTCGTTATTCGGACTGAATGGAATACGTGTCGTGGTTTCCTTTGTTCTCATGCTCACAACCAAAGTTGAGTTCGCAATTTGAACTTCTCTCTCTCTCTCTCTATCACTACTAAAATGGAAAGCTTTCACCTACGACCATTTCCCTGATAAATCCGCCGCTAAAGGACGATTCGTTACAAAACCATCACAAAAGTTGGTGTTTAATTTGTCGGTGGGTAAATCAAATCAGTCACAAATTATCCTCTCCTTGGTATTTTCTTGAAAACATCTAATTTTACGGAAATCATTAGTATTTCTTGGGTGATCCGTGGTAATCACCCATGGATGATTTTTTTTGGGTGAAAGTGGTTTTCTAGTTTTGTAGTGTATATATATCCATCTATCTATGTATGTATATATATATATATATATATGTGTGTGTGAGGTTGGGTTCACGTGATACCATCCAATTTTCGTGAGACCCGTGATACTAGGGATGAAGTTAGAGGACCGTGTTTTCAAACCGAACCGGTACCAAATTTGTACATACAGCTCGGGTTTTTGATTCTTTTAAGTCCCAAAAAAATTCAGTACCAACCGGTCCGATACCGATCTCATCCCTATTCTCCATAATCATTACTTTTTTAAAAAATTCGGGATCACTGTCAAAAAAGATTGGCCCTTTCATTGTTGAACTTTTGCGATTGATTTTAATAGATATTTGAACTTTAGATTGTTGAGCTTTTGCAGTTAATTTTGATTTTTTGTTTACCCACTTTCAATTTTTGGTCCTAAGTGGTCCTAGTATCGATTTAACCGAACCGATACCGAAATTGTACATATAGTTCGGTTTTCGATCCTCATTTTTTAGTCCAAATTTTTTTTTGGTACCAACCGGTTCGGTTCCGGTCCAGTACCGATCTCATCCCTATGTGAGACCATATTTAAAACTTTACAGCAAAACATTATGAAGGTAAAAAAATGTGAATTTTCACAGCAAAACCTTCACAGTATTTTGATATAAGTTTCTATTTTCAAATGTAAAAAGGTGGTTAGCTTGGTCTCACATAATCCCACGTCTATATATATATATATATAGAGAGAGAGAGAGAGAGGGAGGTTCAGGCGATGACGCTAACAATTTACGAGAATGCAAGGACATATGGTTCATGCGAAATTTTTCATGTACAAAATCGTATATGGTTCAATACACAAAATCACATATTTTGTACATAAAAAAAATTTCATGTACAAAATGATTGTCTGAAAATTCTCCTCGCATTCTCGTATGAATCCGGCCCTATATCTATATATATATATATAAAGAGAGAGAGAGAGAGAGAGAGAGAGGAAGGATCATTCGAGAAGTTAAACATTTTGCGAGAAAATGAGAACTGTGATATCATATAGGATTACACGGCCTTTGGATGTGTTTAATCATATATGATTAAACATATAATGTATTGTATTGTCAATGTAACATCTGGTTAATCATATATAAAAACGAGATGGCAGTCCAATGATTAATATTGCAAAAAGATCCAAGTTCTCCATAATTTGAATTGATTAAGCATTCTTTCCGTTTGTACCAACTTCAGTTTATGACCTAACAATTTTGTGTAGGCAATTCTACTTGCGGGAACAGACACTTCATCGGTGACCATAGAATGGGCTATGTCACTTCTTTTAAATCATCCTAATGTGCTAAAGAGAGCTAGAGCAGAGGTCGATGAACATATTGGACACCAAAGTTTGGTAGAGGAGACCGATCTTCCCAATCTACCCTACATCCAATGCATCGTGCACGAAACACTAAGACTATTCCCAGCAGCACCGTTGTTAGCGCCACACGAACCATCAGAAGACTGCACGGTCGGAGGGTTTGACGTGTCACGTGGCACAATGGTCTTGGTGAATGCATGGGCCATCCATAGGGATCCACAGTTATGGGATGACCCATTTAGTTTCAAGCCGGAGAGGTTTGAAAAAAATGAAAACATTGGGTATCGGTTTATACCATTTGGCATGGGTCGTCGGCAGTGTCCCGGTGCCGGGCTCGCGAACAGGGTCTTGGTGTTGGCGTTAGCATCGTTGATCCAATGCTTTGAATGGGAAAGGGTTGGTGAAGAGATGGTGGATTTGTCGGAAGGCAAAGGTATAACCATGCCAAAAGAAAAGCCTTTAGAGGCAATGTGCAGAGCTCGCCAAATAATGAGTCATGTTCTTAAGGAGCTATGAGAACTTTTGTATTGTGTATTAATACCGTAAAAACAATAAGCAGCCCATTTGGTTGCATGGCCTTTTATGTTGTTAAATAAAAATATTTATTTGTTACATATTTTTTTTCTTATAATTATAATTTCATTAATTATGTCATTTAGTACAGTGTTTTATAAAAGGTTAACAGAAGCTCAATAATTGACCTTCTAGTACACTTAATCGGAGTTATTTGAAAAAGATTAATTAAGCATAACCAAGTCCATTTTACCATACAAAATATGATTTGGTACACTATAAAACAATTACTTTTACCCACAAAAATTATCCATGGAAATTTCCGTCATGAATTAACGATGGATCACCTAGAAAATATCAATGGTTCAATGGAATCCCAATGTTTTACCAGAAAATACTAACGGATCACACAAAGAGTCACTTATTTGAATTACCCACCGACTTAACATTAATTTACCCACCGACTTTTATGACGGTTTTGTGACGAATTATCCTTTAACGACGGATTTTCCAGATAAAGGTTTGTAAGAGAAAAATTCCATTTAATAGTTGTAGTATTGGGAGATAGGGGCGGGTTCAAATGAGAACTCAAATTTGGTTGTGAACGTGAGAATAAATGGGAGTGCGACATGTGTCCCATTCAAAAAAATATTATAGTATATATTTAGTGTGAATATACAAAGGAATATTCAGTCTGAATATTCCTTTGTATATTCAGTCTGAATATTGCTTATTTTGACACGTGTCACGCTCTTATTTGTTCTCACGTTCACACCAAATTTGAGTTCGCATTTTAACTTTCCCTTGGGAGATATATATAAATATATATATATATATACACACAATTTGAATAGAAATGTAATGCTTTATTTTAGTGGAAATTTGAGCTCGCTTTAGTAAGAACCATGATTTTTAAGAGGACCTACCACACTGTAATATGTACAAAAATGAAATAAGACATATATACCTTTCGATTTATTTTGGATGTCGTAAAAGAAACAACCTCAAATATGTCATGGATAATGAGGAAATGTAAACGTTAGATTGTCCGTTCAAAAGTTAAATTAGCATGGTATCATTTAAACCACAAAGAAGATACTAAATAGAACAAGAATGTCAGGAAATATAATATTGTGTTTTTTTAGGAGACATGATTCATAGAAACAAATACCAATCAAAGATTTTGATTTTATTAGTAAAATGAAAAATATAATAATTAATAAAATGTAACAGTTGTATTCTTAAATGCTTACCAATAGATATAACGGAACATATATGCTTTGGGACCAAGGTTTACTTGGTGACAAAGAACAAGAAATAAAAATCGTGGTGGCTATTGGAATATCATTGACTTGGGGGACCAATGTTAATTTACTTGGTGACCAAGAGCATGCTATATAAATCTTTGTAGCATATTTGTTATCTTATTAACCCGAGCTTAATTAATGATTTATTTATTTAACCATTAATTGGTGTTTTTATTTAGTTAATAAGTAATTGTTGAATTGGATAAGTGATCATTTATCGATATTGTCTATACTAGAAGGGTACTCGCGCAATGCAGCGAGATATATCTCAGTTTTAAGTTTCATTTTAATTTTTGTCTCTATCGATGTTTTAATGGTTTTATATGGTTTTAAGAAAACGATTTTAATGTTTTATTTAAAAGTTCTTTTTTTTATGTAATTTCTTTAATTCAAAATTTTTATCATAATTAAATTTAGGTTTAATAACTAATATAAATTTTATATAGATGGTAATTAAGTATTCTGTTAGAATTCAATGATTATCTTAATTATATTTTAGATTTTTTATATTTAAAATTAGATATTTATCTTGTATTTGATCATACTTATCTGTAGTTATTTATACGGATTCAGAAATGAAGTTTTAATAAGTTGTAATTACGCATAATTTATTTGTAATCTTGAAAATTAAGTAATTAACATTAAATAGCAGTACCTAAGGCTTAAAAATTTGTTTTTAAGAGTTTTTGGCTAAATGCTTTATAATATAGTATAGATTCAACAATGTTATCCTAAATAGGATTACTGGAAAATTAACTATAAATCCAGGGAACAGCGGCGGCTCACCTATTAAGGGAAAAGAAACATTTAAACTTTTCCTTGTTAATCAGTCACAAATTCCCGATGGATTGAATTTTTAAAAAAACATTTAAACTTTTCCTCGTTAATCAGTCACAAATTCCTGATGGATTGAATTTAAAAAATCATTTAAACTTTTCCTCGTGAAGTCACAAATTACCGATGGATGTTTAAATATATATTTTAAATAGAAAAACAAGTTGCCGCCAGTAATCCGACGGTGATACATTTTTTCCACGGGTTTTTACCGATGGACTTTCACCGATGAATTACTAACAGATTATCGATAGATTTATTCGTCTGTGTAGCTCTTTGTTTTGTAGTGTAGGTCTTAATAGAAGAAAAAAAGGGCACTCAAGTGTACTAATGCAGCGAAAAAATGGAAAACTAGATTAGCACGTTGATTCTACAAAGACCGTGGACAACCTCTTCTAAGATTCGTTGATTCGTTCGACGAATCCCGAATCGTAGGTTTCAAATATCGAATTCAACAGAGAACTCAAAATTTGGGAAGAAAATCGAAGTCTCTAAATTTCAATTGTAACCGTCCAAATTACACAAGAACAGTTTAATTATGAAGGCCAAAACAAACCGCACCTGAAAAAGACAATAGGCCAAACAGAAAAGCCCAACAAAAAAGCCCAAAATAAGGAAAAAAACAGTAAAACTTCCAAAAAGTCCACTTAAACAACTTTTTCGGGGATCAAAAGTCCGTTAGGCCCTTTTGGGTCTTAACCATGGTGTAACACCCTGATTTCTGTTCAAGTTGAAGAAAGTGTTGAACCGGGTGGTCTATTAAATAGAAGCTAATTTCAGAGTTTGAGTGGTGGTGCTGTGAGATAGTGACAACTGTCACAATAGCACCAATGGTACTAAGAGTATGGTCGTCTTAACCATTGTTCCATACGGTTATGACATCTGTCACAATAGCACCAATGGTACTAAGAGTATGGTCGTCTTAACTATTGTTCCATACGGTTAGGACATCTGTCACAATAGCACCGGTGGTACCAAGTGGTTGGTAATCCCAACAAGTGTGCCATGCTATAGTGACAATGACACAATGTATCAACCGGGTCTTTGGTAAAATGAAATCCCGAGTCCTCTTTGTATTCCACTCTTAGAATCAACCAGTTAAGTATTTTTGAAGTTAATTATATTGGGTATCATCCACAAGACGAGTAGTGGGATCAAAACGGGTGAAAAGTGGGAAAAAAAACACCTCAAAACGGCCCCGGCTATTATGCCGGTGATTGTGACATGGCACAATCGTCTGTTACAATCACCCCAAATGTACCGTAACTTAGAGGCTGAATCAGATTATTTTTAGGCACGGGCTAGTGTGCCGGCGATTGTGACATGGCACAATCGCCTGTCACAATCGCGGGCGGCCTCCTGTGGTTAAAAACGGAATGTTCTTCATTTGACCATAACTTCTTCATCACAACTCCGATTGAGGCGATTCTATTTTCTATGGTTTTGTATTTCAGAGCTATTTAAGATGGTAACAATGAAGATTAAAGTTTACTTGATGATTTGGGGTTCCTATATGTTGAAAGGTACGATCACCTCTACGAAATCTTGAATCTAGGGTTTGGTTCTATGATTTCTGATTTGGGTTTGATTTGTTGTATGTTGGGTTTGTCATGATCTAGATGAAGGTTTTATAGGTGTAAACTTGTGGATTTGAAGTCCTCACCTAATGAAGTTGGATATTGGGATAAAACCTAGATTTAGCCTAAATCTAGCTTGTGAGTTAATTCTTATCTTTCTAAAATTTTATACATGTCAAAATGATGTATTTTACTTTAATATGATGTGTAAAATAAGTATTTCTATACTTGGAAGATTTTGGTAAAACTAGTTCAAAATGTGTTATTTATGGTTTTTCTTTGAAATGATGAAATGAGTATGAAGAACGGTTTTTAAACACTCTTATGAGTTTTTGACGATAAATATGATATATAAAACCTAAATGTTATTTTGACCTAATTTTGAGAAGGAAGTTTTTGGAAGCATGGGAAGTTATTTCACAAAGATTTTGTGAAAGGAAGTTAATACATCGGAAACGAATGTATTAGGAAGTTAATCTTCACAAAGATTTTGTGAAGGGAAGTTAATACATCAAAAACGAATGTATTAGGAAGTTAGACTAGTGTAAATGGATCCATAGGCACATATAGTCAGAAGTATTTGAGAAAGGAACTTGTAATATATCTCGGTTTGGGATTGAACATGTTCGGAAGAATAATCGAAGTGATGGCGGGTCATTCCCGTGGATGTTTCCCTCAAAAAAAAGTAAATGCGTATATTTTAGGTGTAAATCGCAGAAGAAAAGAAAAAGAGATGTTTTCGAAAAGTTTTTTGGTTAAATGTTTATTTACTGTTTTCAAACATTTACTAGCATTCCATATTTGAACTGTTTGTTCTCACTAGGCTTTAAGCCTAACACTTTTTCTTAAAATGACATGTATAACATGTGATCAAGCTGGTGGGGCTTGATGGGATGAGTGGAGCTAGGTGCCGGTAGTGGCATTCTTTTTGAAGTGCACCTTCGTGTGTATAGATGAGTTACATGCAAGCGCATTTTGAGGATTTAGACACACCCGAACTTAATCTGTATTCTAAAGTTTGTGTAGATTAATAGGTGGTCGTCTAGTATCCCTTTGAAGTTGTAAACTCTTTAACTCTCTCCCCATCTTTATGGGCGATGTTTATTTTATGAAGTAGAATTCTGCATTCTATTCGGTTTAAATTAACTCCCATTTTACGGGCGTTACAAGTTGGTATCAGAGCTTTAGTTTAAGCGAACTAGGTATGAACCTAAGATGCCTAGACTTAAGTTGAGACTTTAAATAAAAAGGTCCATAACAAAGGCCCAAAACCATCAATAACGTTGTATCTTGTAAAACAACTTGTTTTACATGAAATATATATGTAATGTTGATGTGTGAGAACGGGTATATACTCTTGAGATAGTAGAGCTTTAGAGTCGACGGAAATGCACTAACTATGAAATGTGACTTTGGTAATAAGAATTCTTATATGCATGATATATTCAAAATATCACGTAGCTAATGCTATTTTGGGTATATTGTTATGTGAGTAGGCTTTTTACTATAGTTGCGATGATTGGTGAATGTGGTATACGTATTTATGTTAGATATGTCTTACTCCTGTTCTATGTTTGTGGCCGACTGAGATGATTAATACGTGTACTACATCGTGTAACGAAGCTGAGGACACGAATAACAGTATTTCTACTCCGGATCTATAAGTGACAATGGAGGTTACTCAATCACTTATGATCCCTCTTATTCAAACAAGGGATGTGCCAGAATAGATCTTTTGCTTGAAGTCAACCTTGATCAGGGTAATCCTTTAATGGTAGAAGTGGGCTTACGGGATGAGTTCTGACTCAGTATGTTGCAGGCAGTTAATTTCGTTGTAGCACAACAACATGAAGCTTTGCGCAAGATGTTATAGGAAAGGGATGCCAGTAACCGAAGGCATGGAGCAACTGCTGAGAATATAGAGTGGGCCTCGGGAGTAACAGACAGGTTCCAGTATCGAAGAGGCATATGTGACGAAAGTAAGGAGAACGGGAAATGATTGTTCGTACGAGACCTTCTTATGCTCTAAACCACCCATGTTCTCCGGATCAGATGATACGGTGGTTTGTATGAATTAGTTACGAGAGATCGAGCGAGATTTGGCTCGGGTGAATATGAAGAGAAGGAAAAGACGAAGTTCTCTTCACATATGCTTAGGGGCGAGGCTTTAGTATGGTAGGACATCACCACGACAACCTTTGGGCCAGTCATAGTCTCTATGCTCACTTGGGAATTGTTTAAAGCAAAAGTTTTGGAAGAGTATCACAATGAGAGAATTATCGGTCGTATCGTGGATGAATGTTCGGGTTCTCAAGAAAGGGGAATGAGACGGTGAGAGGGTATACTCACTCATGTTCTTTTGATTTTAGGGCCACTTTTCTTTTGTGTCCACTTCTTTCTACTCAAATCTACACTTACCTATGAGTACTTTGGAAGATGCCTATATTGTCGAAATAGCCAATGGCAAGTAAGTCCTAGTTCGGAGTATTCTTAAGGATTACATGTTGGAAGTTGAAGGGAGTAAGTTTGGGGTAAATCTCATGCCTATGTCAATAGGAGGGTTTGATGTGATGATAGGAATGGATTGGTTAGCCGAGAACCAAGCCGAAATTCTATGTTCTAAGAAGTTAATCCGGACTCCGTTATTGGATGGCAGTATGGTGGTGATCTACGGGGAAGGAAGGAAAGGCAAGCTAGCTTGGTTAACCTTGGCAAAGGCGCGCAAGTGTTTAACCAAGGGATGTCTTTCGTATATAGCCAATGTTTTAGATGCGAAGTTAGAGAAGAGGAAGTTAGATGATGTTCGGGTCATTAGTGAACTTCCCGATGTGTTCCCCGAAGATTTACTCGGTTTGCCACCCGATAGACAAGTGAAGTTTCGAATAGATATAGGATCGGGAGCGGCTCCAATTTCTAGAGCACCCTACCGATTGGCACCACCCGAAATGCAAGAAATGATGACGCAATGGCAAGACCACCTCGAGATGGGTTTCGTTAGACCAAGCTCGTCTTTATGGGGAGCTCTGGTCTTATGTGTGAAGAAGAAAGATGGCACGATGAGGATGTGTATTGACTATATGAATTTGAATAAAGCAACCATGAAGAATGAGTATTCCCTTCCGAGAATTAATGATCTCTTTGATCAACTACAAGGAGCGGGTTGCTTCTCAAAGATCGATTTACGTTCTGGTTGTCTTCAAGTGAAAGTGAAGGAGGATAATGTAGCAAAGACGGCGTATAGGACGCGGTACGGTCATTATGAGTTCTTAGTAATGTCGTTTGGGTTGACAAACGCGCTGACGATGTTTATGGATTTGATGAAATCAAGTATGTCGACCGTTTCTAGATCAATCGGTGATAGTATTTATTGATGATATTCTTGGCTACTCTAAGAATGAGTTATACCATGAGCAACGCCTTCAAGAAGTCCTCGAGGTGTTAAGGAAGAAGAAGTTATACGCCAAATTCTCTAAGTGTGACTTTTGGTTGAAGGAAGTACAATTTTGGGGCATGTTGTCACTCAACACGGAGTGAAGATGGATCCATCCGAATTGAAGCAATGATGAATTGGGAACCGCCTCGGAATCCGTCCGAAATTAGAAGCTTCTTAGGATTTGCGGGCTATTATCTAAGATTTATTCATGATTTCTCAAAGGTTGCATAATCATTGACGGTTTTGACGAGGAAGAATGTGAAGTTATTTGGACCGACAACCAATAAGAGGCTTTCTGAGTTCTTCAAAGGAAAATTGTGTGAAGCACCGATCTTTTCTTTGTCAGATGAATCTGAAGACTTTGTGGTCTATAGTGGTGTGTCCAAGATGGGTTAGTATTGTGCATTAATACAAAGAGGCAAGGTTATCGCATATGCGTCAAGACAACTCAAGGAAAACGAGGAGAGTTATACAATCCATGTTAGGGAACTAGTGGCGGTGGTGATGGCATTACAGTGATGGCGGCATTGTCTTTACGGAACTAAGTGTACACTCTACACCGATCGTAAAAGTTTGAAGTATGTTTTGATCAAAAAGGAGTTAAACATGAGACAACGACGTTGATTTAAATTTCTTAAGGATTACGGTTGTGTGTTACTATGCCACCCGAGTTATACAAATATAGTAACGAATGTTCTAAGTCGAAAGGAGTACGGTAGTGAAACACGAGCCGTACTTACGAAGATTGAATTAGTGTCAAGCGTGATTGGTCGGATCAAGACTTCCTAAGCGGAGGCACTACTTGAGGAAGATTTAAAAGATGAGGGTATGGTGAAGCAACACTTGTTGCTAACGGAAGATAGTCGTAGTTTGAAGTTATTCCGAGGGCGTATTTGGGTGCCCAAAGTTGGGAGCAATTGTGAGTTACTGTTGGAGGATGCACATAAGTCTAAGTACCAAGAAGTATAGAGATTTGAAGTTGACTTATCGGTGGCCTGTCAGGAAGTTGGGTGTGGTTGGTTATGTAGAGAGGTGTAACATGTTTACAAGTAAAGGCGGAATACCAACGATCGTATGGAAGTATTCAATCGTTGGAAATTCCGGAATGGAAATGAGAGCACCTCGCTATGAATTTCGTGACGAAGTTACCAAAGACCTTGAAATGTCACGATGCTATATGAGTAGTGGTGGATAGATTGACTAAGAGTGCTCACTTCTGGGTAATGCGAGAAGTCGGTCCAGTTGACAAGCTAGCTAAGTTGTATGTGGATGAAATCGTCTCAAGTCATGGTGTGCCTTTGACCCTTGTGTCGGATTGTGACAATTGCTTTACTTCACACTTTTGGGACATTGGTCTGAACGACCAATGGTTAAAGAAACTTCGGAGTAACTGGACATTTGGGTCATTTCGAGTTAAGTTACGTGATGATCCTCTAGTGACATAAATCCTTGGATATGAAGCTTTTAGGCAATTGTTTACCTCGAGAAGTGTTTTGGCTTGACGCCAACCTTGGTTGTCCTTAGGGTCATAGGACATTAGAATGATTGGAATACTTTGGTTGATTTCAAATAGTGTTGAAGGCCTTGTGTGGTGATCATGAAAAGGATGATAAATGTTCGTTGGTGATGATTATTGGAAAAATGTAGTGTGATTATTAAGGTAAACCTAAACTGAAATCATTTATTTACGCAGAAGTTGATTGGTCGAGGTTAAAATATTGATGTGGTAGTGGTTTTTTCAGAACTACTTATGCCGGATTCCTTTACCATCTAGGTAAAGTAATGGGTAATCTGATGTGTAGGGAATCTGTTTGGTTTTATCTGGAAGAGCTCTTGCGAAAGAAATCGAATGTCAAATACAAAGGGAGAGAGCATCCCAACTTATTGGAAGTGGTTTGAAAATTCTAAGAAGTAATTACATTTTGGGCATCAATTGTAGAATTGATCTATTAAAGTCAAAAGCTACTCCCATGGTGATATGAACCACCTAAGGTTGGGAGGCAACATCGAGCTTAAATTTGAAGTTTGGTTCAATGTGGGTCAGTGATCCTTCTGATATTAGTGTGATACATTGAATTTAACGATCTGGTAGCGATGACTCGTTATGAGAAGTGAAGTGCCCGTCGTGGCAAGGAAGTATTACGTATTGTAGTTGAGGACGAGTTACGTTTAAACTCTCCTAAGGAAGCAAAGTTATTGGGTTGCTCAAGTATAGTATTTTTTAGGGACCTTTTCGTGTTATTGCCATCTGGTTGCGATAGTCGGAGTGAATCATCTGTTGTGCTTGTGTTCAGAGTTGTATGACGTTCTATGTTTTGAGGTGCCGATAGTGGCATCCTTTTTGAAGTGCACCTTCGTGTGTATAGATAAGTTACACAGAAGCACATTTTGAGGATTTAGAGACACCCGAACTTAATTTGTGTTCTAAAGATTGTATAGATTAATAGGTGGTCGTCTAGTATCCGTTTGAAGTTGTAAACTCTTTAAGTCTCTCCCCATCTTTATAGGCGATGTTTATTTTATGAAGTAGAATTCCGCATTTTATTCGGTTTAAATTAAGTCCCATTTTAGGGGTGTTACACACGGCGTGCTCCTCTGAAGTAGCTTCGATTCACCTGGTCGACGGCACGAAATGGACATCCGGATCAAAAGTTATGGCCTTTTAAGTGCAGCCCTGTTTGGTGGCCCGATCACAGGCCTCCAAAAACAACAAGGCCCGATCTTCCACGCCTTAGCCCGCATCATGTACAATTTATTAGGAAAACTAAAGATAAAGTGATCAATAGTTTATAGATCTAAAATAGGTTAACTTTATAAAGTCTTGTTACATGTGGTGAATTAGATTGGATATATATATATATATATAGAGAGAGAGAGAGAGAGATAGAGAGGGAGAGAGAGATAGAGAGAGAGGGGGGAGGGGAGGTTCAGGAGAAAACGTTAAAAAAACAGAAAACTGAAAAAACACCGTAGGAGGCAGCCATCTGGTAACATGCATTTGTGCATATACACTAATGCATATTTATGCATTGATGCATAGAAAAAAGGAGCTTCAATCGCTTATATGCATTGTGCATATGCACTAATGCATATTTATGCATAAAAAAAATATCCTCCAAATGGCGGACTTAGGGTGTTCTTCAGTTTTTTTTGTTTAGCGTTTTTTCTGAACCTCCCTATATATATAGGGGTGATTTCAAATGAGAACTTAAATTTGGTTGTGAACGTGAGGACAAATAAGAGCGCGACACGTGTCATATTCAGACTGAATAATCAAAGAAATATTCAGGCCAAATAAAACTGAATATAGTGTTTATTCAGTCTGAATAAGCATTATTCAGACTGAATAAACACTAAATTCAGTTTTATTCGGTCTAAATATTTCTTTGATTATTTAGTCTGAATAATCTACATTGAGACACGTGTCGCACTCTCATTTGTTCTCACGTTCACAACCAAATTTTAGTTCGCATTTGAACTTTCGTCTATATATATATATAGGAGATTTCAATTACAAACCACTTCAATTCGTACAAACCGCATATAATTCTTTTTTCATGAACTTTTTTTTGTTTCTTCATGAAAATGAAATTGTTTCATGAAACTCTCAATTTGATGAAACTTGTTTCACATATTCTTGATTCACTAACCTTCATGTATTCTTGATGAAATTTTTTCATATATTATTGACTAATCAATCTTAATAATTAAGAAAAAGTTAAAAAGTTAAATTTTTTTTGGTTGCATGCGGTTTGTACAGTTTGTACGAATTGACGTGGTTTGTAACGAAAATCACCCCTATATATATATATAGAAAGAGAGAGAGAGAGAGAGAGAGAGAGAGAGAAAGAGAGAGAGAGAGAGAGAGAGAGAGAGAGAGGAAAGTTCAAATATGAACTGAAATTTAATTCTGAACGTGATAACAAATGAGAGCGAGACACGTGTCTGAATGTTTATTATTGAGACTGAATATTCAAAGAAATATTCACACTGAATAAAACCGAATATAGTGTTTATTCAGTCTGAATATTTATTTGATTATTCAGTCTGAATATAACACGTGTCGCATTCTCATTTGTCCTTACGTTCACAACCAAATTTGAGTTCTCATTTGAGATAAACTGTCTCATGAATACGTCATGTTTGATAAAAACTAGGTGATATACTATATGCAAAATATAAATTGATCAAAAAAATATCTTAAAAATAGTCGCTTAAAACATTTTATAATATAATTACAACATTTCATAAAATAATTAAAACAAATATCTAATAATATAATATGTTAATTAATATAGACAAAATAGTAAAAAATAAATAAATTATAGAATATGTTAATTAAATTAATTATTATATATACTATAAAATTTAAACTTTTTACAACAAATTTTAAAAAATCTATATTAATTTATGATATGATTAATAATAATTCTAAATAGTAAATATTAATGTATATTTATAATTAAAATAAAATTAATAGTTCTACATGTTTACAAAATAGTAAATTACATGATTGGTCCATGTGGTTTATATGAGAGGTGGACCTTGGTTTAATAGATTACATTTTTGGTCCCTCTAGATTTATTAGAAAACATTTAACAGACCCATTTAACGGTGTTAAGGTTAAGGGACCAAAGGAGTGTTAAAGCATAAACCATAGGGACCAAATCCATAATTATTTCAAAATAGAGATGTACAGTATTATTAAGTGTAAACCACAGGGACCAATCATGTAATTTACTCTATATATAAATAATAACGTAACTATAATATGACTTATACCAAGGGGGATCCGTGCTAAAAATTATTTTCCTTTTTCCGAAATCTCGGGTGTTACAATCCTCCGAACCATAGAAGGATTTCGTCCTCAAAATCTAGCACTGAACTAAACCCTACCACTTCAAGTCCACAATGCCCTGTTGAAAAAATTACACACTGAAATCTACCTCTGGACCCATCTCGACACATTACTCCAACACACTGTGTGACTGTTGAACGCTGTTAGAGCAGTCTTCCAAAACCAGAGACCCGGTTGCCTCCCAATATTAGAAAGAGTCGTACTATCTCGATTTACAATTGAAGATCAAAGTGAATCTATCTTCTTATATTACCCAACTACCCTTTTCAAGTCGCTAAAATTCTCACTAGAATTCGGAAATTCTCAACCGTCCATTCTGAACTACTATCATCTATTCTTCTTGGAGTTACCACCTACACAACCAATGTCATTAGAATTTAATGAACGTTTTCCAATAGTTCTAACGATTCTTAGGCCTCAAAATTAGTAACCGACTCTAATAATAGGACTAGAATTCCAATACTCTTTATAGTTGACACCTAGTATAAAATCTAAAATCGCAATTTTGCAACCATAACGGACAAACCACAACAATTCCTTAATCATAATGGTTCAAACAGTTGGTACACCATCAACACTAAAACTTGATGTCGACACACAAGCCGACGGTACATCTATCCAAAAGCAAACAATTACACAAAAACCTAAACCAAGGATCTACCGAGCAAATAAATCATCACGTAAATAATCAGGATAACTCATAAGTGTAACAATTCTAACTCAACCATATGACGACTATTCAAACGGAAATCCCACAACCAATGAAAAGAAAACAACTGTTAGTCGGGTCGCCCAACACTTTAATTCTCAAGGACTCTTCAAATCCTTAAGTACAACCCATATGTAGAAAGGTTCTAACTTTATGGTTCTAATGAGTTCCAGGTTTTCAAGTATAAAACGGGTCAAGTATTTTATATCCTTAAAAGATTCTCCGAATATAAGATCTTTGTATTTATTACTCCCTCTGTCCCAATTTAAGTGTCCACAATTGAAATGACACATAGTTTTACATATGCATAATTAATACACTTTTTGGTAAACCAAATGACATATTTACCCTTATTTAATTTATCCCTCCTCACAACTTTTAAATATTTATGCATTAATTAAGTGTAAATTTGAGAATTTACTTATTTACTTTTGAAAGTGGACACTTATTTTGGGACATATATAAATAGAAATGTGGACACTTAAATTGGGACGGAGGAAGTATTATTTTTGTACGCATACAAATTTTATTACTACCGTGATTAGGTAACCATGCAAAGTGGCCACAAAGCCACACATGTAAAATTAGCTTGCAAACTTATTCGTTATCCAAAATAATAACGAAAATGTTTTCGATAGAATTTTTCAAAAAATAGACCGCTATGGTCTTTATATAAAACTTACTCACATATATTTATAAATCATTTTCGTGATTAATAAAATTGTATAAGCCAAACTGTCCGATAAACTTTGGGGTGCTAACATTCACGACAATTGGACATATACCTTTCAAGTTTTTCCCTTAACTTACAGATGATAGAAAATAATTTCCAACAACACAATTGTGAATATATATATATATATAGAGAGAGAGAGAGAGGGAGGTTCATGCGAGGACGGTAATAATTTACGAGAATGTGAGGACAATTCTCAACCAATCATTTTGAACATGAAATTTTTCATGTACAAAATCACATATGATTAATGTAAAACATCACATATAATTCACGTACAAAATCATATATGATTAGGCGCGACTTTTCACGCGACTTGCTCGTGGGGAAAGTCTCCCATGTCCTTTTTGATGCTTACAAATCACATATGATTTTGTACATGAAATCATATGTGATTTTGTACATGAAAAATTTCATATACAAAATGATTGGCCTAGGACTGTCCTCGTATTCTCGTAAATTGGTACCATCTTCATATGAACCCGCCTCTCTCTCTCTCTCTCTCTATATATATATATATATATATAAATCAAGAGATCTCTTAAAATTTCAATTTGACCCAAACCCCTTTACATAAAGTGAAACGCAGTTAAAACATGCAATACAATATGCTAATGCAATTTCAAGCAAAAATTGTAAAACAATTAGACTTCTCAGACTTTCTTATTTGACAGCAAAATGTCGTGGGTAAAATTCCCCAACAAAACTTGTATGCATCAGTTTATTTCTTAAGACGAATAAACTTGATATGTGGAATGCATCTTGATTATGATATGAAACTTTTTGACATTTTTTTCTTTCAATTCAAAAGTCAAATAATAATATGCATGCATCGTTCAAAAATGTTGACAATAATATTTCATGAATAAACCACTATAAAATATGCATGCAATTTATATGTATTAAACATACCCCGTAAAAATAAGAATAAACTAAAACTAAAATAAAATTGACGGGAAAGTTGTATAAATAAACGATACTACGTCAATAAAATATCGTGAATTAAGGTTCTCAACAAATCTTCATACACAACACACGCAACAAAAATAACTTATTTAAACTCTGAACTTTAACCCACAAAGTAAGGTTATTTTTTGTGAAAAGCCGGAGAGGGATATTGTCAATAGTTAGTTGTAACGGTATCGTGTCTAGCTTTGCTTCTCGCCAGTTACCGGAGATAGGCCATGCCGCTCCTATGAGAAAGCCACTTGTGAAACACCACGACATTCGGTGGAGTACCCATTCCTTGTCTGACGGTGTTGAAAATGAGAATCCGAAATATAAGCTAGATTCATCAGCTCCAAACGTCCGCACCTGCCATGGCTCTCTGAACTTCCACATGCGACCGAAGATCGTTTTGAGGAATGATATCGAGCAACCTTTTCTGGAGAAGATCCTAGTAACCATGTTTGTTTCAGAAAAAGAATTTAGATGGAGCTCTTCCAGCGCTAACACTACGGTGGATTCCGTTTCAGAAATGATTTAATATTATATGAGACCCACATCATATGTGGTCCACAATGTGTCCCTTTGTTCCCTTAAAAATCAAAAGTTCTCATTTGAACCTCTCCTTATATATATAGGGGCCTTATTTTGAGATCCCTACGATTTGTGGGGAATGTGAGGTCCATTGTGAGCCACATAAACTCATTACTTAGTTGTCATAATTAATTGGATTTTATAAATATGTTTTGAGACAACCTCCACATTTGAAAGAATAATTAAATTTTAGGGTATTTCAATCCCTAGTGGCTCCCTTGTGGGTAAAGACTTTGTCCTTCTCAAAAATCCCTAAGCTACCTGCAAATCCAAATTCTCTATCAAGCAAAAACCTCTCCCCATCTTTAAGGTATCTCGTGAACCCCCCTCACCCCAGTATGGCTGTCAACCAAGATCTCATCAACAACCTTGCCACACTAACAAATAACCTCCAGGTTTCCAAACCCAACCATGTAGGGGAAGTGGAAGACGCTACGGAATCCACCGTAGTGTTAGCGCCGGAAGAGCTGCATCTAAATGCTTTTTCTAAAACAAACATGGTTACTAGGATCTTCTCTAGAAAAGGTTGCTCGATATCATTCCTCAAAACGATCTTCATTCGCATGTGGAAGTTTAGAGAGCCATGGTAGGTGCGGCCGTTGGGAGCCGTTGAATCTAGCTTATATTTCAGATTCTCATTTTCAACACCGCCGGACCAGGAATGGGTACTCCACCGAATGTCGTGGTCTTTCACAGGTGGCTTTCTCATAGGAGCGGCATGGCCTATCTCCAGTAACTGGCGAGAAGCAAAGCTAGACACGATACCGTTACAACTAACTATCGACAATAGCCCTCTCCGGCTTTTCACAAAAAATAACCTTACTTCGTGGGTTAAAACGGTTGACCCACAGGCCGAGTTTTTGTGGAAGGGAACAAATCTAGATATGATTCGGGCTAGTACAACAACTCGTGTGAACCTCCCAGTCGATAAAAGACCATGCGTTGGAATATTCATCTCCTTTGAAGAAAGAAAGACATGGCTCCAGTTCAAGTTCGAAAGGCTACCGATGATATGCTACAGATATGGTATTTGGGGACATGACAAACAAGAATGCAAAAACAAACTAGTTACTATTAGAGACCCGGATGACCCGGAAGGAAAACTCATGCATCTTTTTGGGCTGTGGATTTCAGGTAATTGCGTTGGAGATTGTTTTACGTTCTGCTATGCAAAGGCTGAACAGAAAATGGATAAACAAATCGACTCCAACAAACACAAAGATGGCACTGAAGAAACAATTCAACATACCTCAGGCGACTATTCCGGTAAACCCCTTTCCCCAATGGAGCTCCCAAACTCACAGAGTGCAACTCCCAATGTAGATAGAAAAGACAAAAATAAGTACTTTCTATTTTGATAGAGTCAACTACTCTAAAAATAGCAATCATTACCCATACACCCAGTAATCAAAAATATGAACATCGAAGATCCCCTTGAAAACCCCAAGTATCCTATGGCCAAAAATCCATCTCTTGAAAAAACAAAAAAAAAAAAAAGGAAAACCAATCCCAACCATATCTTTTTACTGATAGTATAGGAAACATAAGTCAACAAAAAGACAAAAGGAATGAGACCCTAAAGCCTATAGCCACCCTAGAAACTAGCAACCCACTACTTACCTGCACCATAGCCAATATCCATACCCCCCACAATCCAACAAAACAACACCACATCCATTATGAACAAAATGAGGGTCCCACCCATTCACCAAAACTTCCAGCAAAACCATGGGACCAAACCACCTCAGAGGATAAGTTTGTTGCTGAAAATAATACCAACTTAGCTTCTATTTTTGACATGCAAATTGTCGCGAAAAATAATATGCAAACTGTCGCAACAGACGCCAGTAAATCCATGTCCATCCAAGTCCAATAGAACCAATACATTTTCGACACTGGAATTGCAGAGAACAACCACACCCATCAATCAAGAAAAAGAATCTCGATCAAAGACAAAGCTAGGAGGATCAGTGGGAAGAAAATGAGAGTGGAAGATAATGATAAAATGGATATCGGGAACCAAGCTGACAGCTCCACCACCATTGCGAAGAACTCTCCTCCGTAGACAAAAATACCAGAGGCGGGACTTGCGTTGCAGGCCCACCTTAAAAAATGAAGGTTATCAGTTGGAACTGCTGAGGCATTGTAAACCCTCGGGCAGTTCCAGTTCGTCGGGAACTTGTAAATAGTTCTAGGCCTAATGTTCTTTTTCTTTTTGAAACCCTTGTTCCCCAAGCTCGAGCTGCTAGCCTAAAGTCTCGCTTGGGTTTTAATTATTGCTTCGCAGTCGACTGTATCGGCCACAGTGGTGGTATTTGTGTCTTTTGGAATGACAACTATCAGCTTTCCCTGTTGTCCTACTCGCAAAATCATATTGATATGAATGTTAACGATACCGTAAATGGCACGTGGAGAATCACTAGTTTCTATGGTTGTCCAGAACGGAATCGGAGAAGAGAATCATGGAACCTCCTTAGAACGCTGGCGGAAAATTCTAACCGCCCGTGGGTGATCTTGGGTGATTTTAATGATATTCTATCTCAAAATGAAAAATGGGGTCTCAATGATCACCCGGATTGGTGTATCCGTGGGTTTCGTGATGTTTTAGTAGATTGCAATCTTTCTGACCTTGGCATGTAGGGGTTTCCATACACATGGAGTCGCCATAAAGGAAACATCCTTGGTAAATCCTTCCGACTCGATCGTGTGGTCGGAAACATCTACTGGACAAACCTCTTTCCTGAGTACCGAGTAGTCAACCTAATCGCCCCGATATCAGACCATTCCCCGATTGTACTACACACTCAAGGTCAACCACATTTCACCCATGGTAAATCCTTCCGTTTTGAAAATAAATGGCTTCAAGAGGCAACGTTTCAGAATTTATTGTCGGAGACGTGGAGCCCCACTGGTAACTCTGATATCCTTGCCAAACTATCCAAACTCACTAGAGTTTTGGATAAATGGGGAAGAAATCTGAATGCGTCATTCAGAAACGATGTCAAGGAAGCCTACTCCAAGCTAAGAATGTTACGAGCGTTGAGCGATTCTAATGCCTCTGCGGCGTACAAGGAAGAAAGACATCGCATTTTAACCATACTTTCAAAAGAGGAGACCCACTGGCGGCAAAAGGCAAAGGCCCACTGGCTCCAAGATGGGGACAAGAATACGAAATATTTTCACGCTTTTGCAAATGGACGACAGAAAAGAAATCGTATCACTAGACTTAAAAATAAGGATGGTATCTGGGTGGAAGATGCAAATGGAATACATAACTTGGTCGCCGATCATTTCCATCGTACTTTCTCAGTTAGCTCGGGGAACCCAGATCAAATTACCCAGTTTCTCAAGAATAGGCTCTCAGATCTAGACCGTGATCGTCTTAACGCACCATTTACCAAAGAAGAATTCAAATTCGCACTATTCCGAATGCACCTAGATAAATCGTCAGGACCAGATGGTTTCAACCCCTGTTTCTTCCAAAAGAACTAGGATATAGTGGGCGACGATGTCTTTAGGGCCGGAAGGCTTTGGCTCGATAACGGTGAGCTACCGGATGGAGTTAATGACACTCTTATAACTCTCATTCCCAAAGGAGGTGACCCATCATCAGTAAAAGACTACAGACCCATCTCGCTTTGCAATGTTATCGTTAGGGTGATCACCAAAGTACTGGCTAATCGAATTAAGCCGCTCCTGCCTTCCCTCATTTCGAAAAACCAAACGGACTTCATCAAAAACCGGTTGATCACGGATAACATCATTATCGCCTTTGAAATGATACACTCCATGCATAACAACCGAAGGAAGAAAATGGGAGATGTGGCCCTCAAAACTGATATAAGTAAAGCCTATGATGGGTTGAATTGAGACTTCCTGTGGCAAATGCTAAGTGCCATGGGTTTCAGTGATAGGTGGATTGATATGATAATGATGGTTGTCAAATCTGTCAGATATTTTGTGAAGGTTAATAGTGATTTGGTGGGTCCTATCTCCCCAAAGAGAGGTATACGCCAAGGGGATCCTCTATCTCCTTACCTATTCATTATCTGCATGGAGGGTCTCTCGGCGTATTTAAAACATGAAGAAAAAGTCGGCCGCATCCATGGGTGTAAAGCGTCTAAATCTGCACCGCCTATAACCCACCTCTTTTTTGCAGATGATGCTTTCCATTTTTGCAGAGCCTCCATTGAAGAAATTCGGCACCTCAAAGCCATGCTCATGACATATGAGGAGGCATCAGGTCAAGCAGTTAATTACTCCAAATCGGGTATCATGGGAAGCAACAACCTGACCCCTGACCTTATGTATGCCTTTTCCCATATTCTCGGGATCCACAACCCAATAAACACTGGTCGATACTTGGGTATACCCTCCCTCGTGGGTCGATCAAAAAAGTCCATCTTCCGGCATATTCGTGATAGGCTCTGGACTAAGATTCAGGCATGGAGCAAAAACCCCATTTCCACTGCCGGCAAATCCATGCACATAAAAGCAGTGGCCCAAGCAGTCCCGGTCTACTATATGAATGTTTTCCTCTTGCCCGGATCGGTGATCCGAAGCCTCGAAAGGATGATTAATTCCTTCTGGTGGGGAAGAAAGTATGATGAACACCGCTCAATGAACTGGCTATCATGGGACAAGCTCTGTACCCCAAAGAAGTATGGCAGGCTAGGCTTTCGTGACTTTACTGCGTTTAATCTTGCTATGCTTGGAAAGCAAGGTTGGAGACTTATATCTAATCGTTCCTCCCTTGTTGGACGCATTGTTAAAGCCAAATATTACCCGAAAGATGAGTTCATGAAGGCCAAGTTAGGGAGTACCCCTAGCTACATTTGGAGGAGCATCTGGCAGTCACAACTCACTATCAAAGCGGGTATTCAATGGAAAATTGGTAATGGTCACAATATCAATGTCTGGAAAGACCCATGGTTTAAAGATGACTCGGGTTTTATGATCGACTCACCTTGTATAAACGGCCAACAACAATTGACTGTTCATGAACTCATGGATCCTAACACCGGTGGTTGGAGCACGGATCGGTTATACCAGTCCTTCTGTCAACAAGATTGTCTCAGGATTCTTAAGCTCCCTCCGCCCTCTGATGAACGTGAGGACACTCTCATATGGCATTGAACTAAGATGGAATTTATTCGGTTAGGTCCAGCTACCGAATTATTATGGAATTGATTGCCCCAAACAACCATCTCTTTATCAACGGAGACTGGAAAAAGATTTGGAACGCCAACATCCCAAGCAAGATAAAAAAATTTGCATGGCGCGCCATTCGAAACGTCCTACCAACTAAATACGCCCTTCAAGCAAGAGGAGTTGCAATCTCGACCATTTGCCCGATATGCAACAGTAATAAGGAAAATGTTTGCATGCTTTGGTGGGGTGTCATTCGGTTCGACAAGTGTGGCACGAAGTGGACTTGGGGAACACGATTGAAGAACTTACGTTAGCATCCGACTCCTTTCGTGAGCCCGCTTTCCAAATTTTTCTCGACAATAATGACGAAGCTCATGACCTTTTCCTAATGACTTTGTGGAGTGTTTGGTATCGCCGTAACGATGTGGTTTGGAACAATGGACCTCGGGATGCCTATTCGGTGGTGAGACGGGCTAGCCATCTTCTATCTGAATGGGTAGGATCAAAAAACCCGACCGAACATTCAACTACCCACCTTGTTCAATTAAATTCCGACGTCTGGCAACCGCCTCGACATGGGTTTATTAAGTGCAATGTGGATGCAGCAATCTTCGACTCGGATTCTAAAGCGAGTGTAGGCATTGTGCTTCACGACAACTCGGGAGCCTTCATATCGAGCCTAGCCTCACCGTGCAACTTCCTTCCGTCTATTAGAGATTGTGAAGCCCTTGCTGTTCGGGAAGCCCTCCGCTGGATGTCAGGCCGATATGATAGCCATATTATCATTGAAACGGACGCTAAAACTCTCGTGGAAGCAATTTATACCAACAACGAAGACAATTCGGAATTTGGCGACATTGTCGAGAATATCATACACACCCTTTGTTCAAAAGGGCACATATTTGTTCATTGGGTTAGCCGTAATGCAAACAACCCGGCTCATTTAATGGCTAGACATGCATGTAGTCTGAAGTATAATGTCTCTTTTGATAGTATGCCTGTGTTCCTTATGGCAGCTATTAAAAATGATTGTAACAACTTGGTCGTCAATGAAATGAACGTGACCCCACCGGGTAATGGCACTGTCGAAGCCCGGTAATGGTCCTTTTTCTTTTCAATTTTTTTTTTTTTAATTTTAGGGTAGAAAAGTCATTGTGGGTTTTTATAATCTCTCTCCTCTCTCTTCCCTCGTGACCAACTAAAATACGATTAATTGTGAACCTATCTTACATGGTTTGGATTATGAGCACTTTGTGAACATCTAAAATAGTTAGTTTAGGTCATGACCATATTCATAATGTATACATTGTTGTTGAAAAGGTTCACCGTGTATATAGTGCCAATGACCATACAGTGAAGAAGTTGATCACGTAGTGAACATGAAGTTATGTGAACATATGAACAAAGTGAACATATTGTGAACTCGTGTGAACACTTGTGCACACCTTATGGAACACCTTGTGAAAAATATTGTCTATATATATATAAATATATAACATATCATCTTCTTTATGAGCATCCACGGTATTGGAACTCTAAGAACCTCACTTGTCATATTTTTTTCTTGCCACATCATTGACATCTCAAAAAAGTAAGAACCTCAATAAAACTCCACTTGAGGTTTTACAAAAACCACATTTTCCCTTTTTTTAATTTATAAATTATAATTTTTTTATAGATTATGATATAATTTAATATACATAGATTTGGGAACATGTGAGACTACATTGTTTTCGTGAGACCCGTGACATTTACACTTAAAACTTCACGGCAAAACACTGTGAAGGCACATGCACACATATGTACACATGTGTGAACAACAATTCAACCATCCATGGTCGTTTCTACTTTTACCCAAGGTCGTTACCGTATCTAATTTTTTTGCTCAAAACCACATGGCGGTGTCTTTTTAAAACCCGAGCGTCATATATACCCATTTTTCTTTTTGGATATACAATCATGTTCGACCTATGCAGAACTTCTTGTTTTATGTTTTCGAAATGTTACAATTGTAAATGTTATAGGTTTTCTTTTTTTAACAGCAACATATCGTCTCCATTTTGAATCCGAAGATATATTGTCCCTTATTCGGTCAACTCGATAGGGATGAACGTGCGGACATTGCTGACGGCTAAGGCTGGATGAAATTTGTTTTCAGCCATGGAAGAAGATGAAGAACGGAAAAACAAGAGAGGAGTAGCAGCAAGATAGGGGTATAGCAGTGGTTTATTGCTCTGATACCATGTAATTTGGTATGAATTGCTTGCCCTCAATTGAATGGGAAAGGTTACAATTTATACAACAATATTGATTTATTCTAGGCTAGGATCAAGGCTAATACTATGGTAACTGATAAGTAATTACAGAGAATATATGTATAATTACACACAGAACATATTCCTAAAATAGGTTATGCTAACAAAATTGATTAAATTATAAAATGACGACGGTACCCTCAATGAATTAATAAACTATTAAAAAAATTAATAAAATATTAAAGCAATAATTACAGAGAATATATGTATAATTACGCACAGAACATATTCCTAAAATAGGTTATGCTAACAAAATTGATTAAATTATAAAATTACGATGGTACCCTCAATGAATTAATAAACTATTAAAAAAATTAATAAAATATTAAAGCAATATTATCCACACGACCTATTCCTATTGGATAATGGCGAGTTTGCAAGTTTGCAAATATTGAATAGTTTGCAACGGATACCACCGCATATATATATATAGATATATATACTTTTCACACACACTAGAGCTTTGCCTAAAAATATCCGACTCTACTTAGAATAACTTACTTGAATAAAAGATTTAACAATATAGTAAGAGTTTAATGGTCATTTTTCTCATTCATGCAATTTATTCAATACAACAAATAAACAACAATTTAGCTATACACACATAAGGGGTTGATGAAAAAACAAACAAACTAACCCTTAAATTCAAATTCCTTTCATATGTATTGCCAAGTGAATTATAAGGGGATGAAATAATTGGTAAGGTTCACCCTAGGTTTTTTGGTTCTTCTTGAAAATTCTCAAACTCGTTCAATTTAAGAGAGCATAGGGTTGAAACTTACATCGCAATTGCATCATCAATTGTGGTTAAGTTAACGCTTTATAAATCTATTATTCTACCTAATACCATCATATCCAAGTATTTATTTGAGTAAACAAAAAATATTGGTCCCTATGGTTTGTCCAAAATAACACTTTCCATCATGTAGTTCGAAATTGTAAGATGATCATTGTGGTTTGCAAAATCATTTATATTTGGTCCGCTATTTTATTGCTAGACCACTTAATGGCATTTATGAGATACATATTCATATTAATCTTAATTCTAAATCGAGATACAATGTGAATGCTAAACAACTTAAACAAGATTTAAATTGAACATATTTGTGGCACTGTCGTCATGACCAATAAACAAGAAGCGCATTGCCAAGCTCCAAGTGGACAGAATCTTGGAACCAATGGATGATTCTTTTGATAAATGTGAATCATGTTTATTTGGAAAGATGACTAAGACTCCTTTTAAAGGAAATCCTGAAAGGGCAAATGAGTTGTTGGGAGTAATACATAGCACTACTAGAAAATTGAGTATTTTCAACGGAAAATGTCTTTGAAAATTTTTCTACAAATTTTAGAGGGATTATTGACAAAATTTAAATTTTCAACGAATTTCCGTTGAAAATCTCTCACAGACATGCATTTTCAACAAAAAAAATTTTGACGAGACATTTTGTTGAAAAAATTTTGGTTCAAAATTTTGGTTGAAATGCATGTTTGTGAGAGATTTTCAACGGAAATTCGTTGAAAATTCGTAGAAAATTTATGTTATGTCAATAATCCTTCTAAAATTCGTAAAAAAAATTCAACGACATTTTCCGTTGAAAATACTCAATTTTCTAGTAGTGTACTGATGTGTGTGGGCCCTTCATCCCAGCCACAAGAATTTGCTACTACCTCATTACATTTACTGATGATTACAGTAGATATGGATATGTTTATCTAATGAAGCACAAATCTGAAAGCTTTGAAAAATTTAAAGGGTTTCAGAATGAGGTAGAGAACCAACTAGGTAAGAAGATAAAAGCTCTTTGATCTGATCAAGGTGGTCAATATCTGAGCCATGAATTCACTGAACATCTTAGCAAGTGTGGGATAGTATCCCAACTTACTCCACCAAGAACACCACAGCATAATGGTGTGTCCGAAAGGAGGAACCGTACCTTGTTAGATATGGTTAAGTCTATGATGAGTCATACCAAGTTGCCTATAAGTTTTTGGGGATATGCTTTGCAAGCAGTCACCGAAATACTAAACAATGTACCAACCAAGAAGGCCGACAAGACTCTGTATAAGATGTGGACTGGGAAGATCCCTGTTAGGTCTGAAAATGTTGTATCCGAGATGATAAATATTGAAGACGTGAAGGTCTAAAGTGTAAAGTCAACAAAACCATTAAATTAGGAAAGGTTTAATGTTTAAATATAAGGAAACATTCTATTTTGTAAATAAGGCAAGTGTATAATGCCTTAATCTTTACTTTCCTTATACCGTATTTCCTATACATATAAATAGAGGGGTTAGGGCTAGCATTAGAAATAGAAGAACATTAGTGCGAAATATTGAGAGCTAAACTGTGAGAGATAAATCTGTTATTATTAAATACAAGTAAGATATCCGACTTCGGATCTTCATCATATTCATAGCGTTCTTCGTGTTCTTATTGATTATTCTTTATAAAGCACATCGTTACCTCATATTCTGGGATCCACAATTGGTATCAGAGCAGACGATCAGAGTTCTTTTTCAATTTTCTGAAGTTATTCACGAAACAGAAGGTAAATTTTCGATTTCTGAGTTTTTTGAGTTTTTATCGATTCAAACTGTTTTACCTTTACCCGATAAAAACCCATAATTTTTTTATCTGTTTTTCTCGATCCATACTTCATTAGCTTTACCCGATAAAAAGTCTTATTTTGATAAACTTGATTTTTTTTTCGATTCATAGTTCATACGCTTAAAATTTTTGTCGATCCATATTGAGTTATTCTTGATTTTAGTCAAAATTATTTAATCCGTTTTAATTAAAGTTATTCTAGTTTATTTTAATTACTTTTGATATTCTTTACATAAGAAAACTCAGGAACTAGTGACTCTTGCAGCTTTTCTTACTAAAGAATTCTCTAGTAAAAATCATAAACTCTAGTAATTTTAATTTTTTTTCTTGACTGAACAAATAAGAAACTCGAGAATTTAGACATTCTTGTCCATAAAAAGACTTGTTCTTTTTAGTCAAGAACCCTTTGTTCTTGGTTTCTGGTTTATCGGTTAAAGAAAACTAAGATTAAGTATTTTTGATTTTTTATCGAGTCCTTTTAAATCGACAAAGTTTATTAATCGAGTCAACAGGAATTGATATAAATTTTTATCGATTCATTGTTTTATCGAGTCAAATTATTTTTGTCGAATCTTGTTTAATCGAGAAATTTGAAGTTGTCGAGACCCTTGTGATCGATAAAACTCTTCTTATCGGTTCAAAATTTATTAGAAGTTTTATCGAGTCTCCTTTACCCGACAATAATTGTTATCGAGTCTCATACATCCGAGAAATCTTCTTATCGAGACCATACCACTCGACAATTTATTTTTGTCGATCCTTCGTCACCCGAGAAAAAAAAAATTCTTCTCGGCCCTTCATCACCCGAAAAAAAAAAAACCTTCATCTATCAAGAACACTTTCTGTTTTCCAAAGAAATCTCAGAAAATTGCCAAAAACTCACCGATCGAGATCACTTTATCAGGTAACCCGTGCTTTCACGATGAGTTCTCAAAACCAAATCTCTGAGCTAAATGCAAAAATCTCTCAACTTGAAACCAGACACACAAACAACATGCAAGTGTTGGATGAACTTTTAAGAGAACATGTCTATCTCAAATCTAAATTTAATAACTCAGAAGAATCAAGAAAAGTTTTGTAAAATCAAAATGAATTTTTGGAGGAACAACTCACCGAGCATACTAGGAATACATATCATGTATTTTATGAAGACGTTTGTAAAAAGAAAAATCTTGAGTTGATAAAAATAAATTTTGATCTAAAAACCAAAATTTCTGAGTTAGAAAAGTGTATAGATCTTGAGACGTATAGTGTGGTTCTTAAAAGAAAATTAATTGAATTTCTGGAATGTGAGAAAGAAAGGATTTTAACTTCTGATGAGAAACACAAATTTGAGTCTGAACAAAAAGATTTTGAAAGCAAAATTAACACTTGTGAATTGACCATTCAAAAACTTTCTAAACAAGTGTCAGATTTTGAACAAGTTGTGATTTTGAAAAGAAAATCATCTGAAACGAAATGTCTAAAACTATCAAATCAACTTTCTGAACTTCAAAATCTGTTAAAAGATGAAAGGAAAGTGTTTGAAACTGATAAGACGAATTTAATCAAGAAAAGTGTTTTGATCGTTGCTAAAAGCAAAAATTCGGAAAAAGTGTTTGAAAACGAAAGAAAAACTTTTGAAGAGAAAATCAATAAACTTTCAAACAAATTATCTGTTTTAGAAACAACTCTTGTGAATGAACGGAAAATGAGATCCGAATCTCAAACAAAATTTGAAGTGATTTTGGAAGAAAGATATAATCTATTGTGCAAAATTAGAAAACTTGAAAGTTCTACAACTGCTTCAAGTTCAATTTTTCAGTTGAATTCTCTTTCTACAATAAATGTCTGTAAGAATAACTCGTCTTCAAGTGTCAAATCAAACAGTTATTCTAACAGCTCCAAATCATATAATTCTCCAACTTCCCGGACTCATAATTCTACTTTATCTCATAATGATTTTGTTGCTAATTCCGGTAATTCTAAAAAGTTTAAAATGGTTTGGAGGAAAAAATCAACTACAGATGATAGTGTTGGAAACATATCACATACATATCTTGTAGTTGATACAAGATCATTTGTTTCCAAGACTAATTTGCCTTATTTTGTCAAATCTATCAATCAGCTAATTAGTCTAAGTGCCACAAAGATTTGTTGTTCTACATGTGGAACAAATGATTTTGTCAATCAAAATTTCACTCATAAATGGTATGGTACTTACAGTATCCCCACTTCCCCACTTATTACATCTAAAGCTAACCTCTGAGGACCCAACAAAACTTGGGTACCAAAATCTTTTTAATCTGTTTTGTAGGTACGTAATGCGTGTTCCAAATTCAGAATATTCACATCACATGACAATCTTTCAAAAGGTTATGCTACATATAAGGGGAGTATCACATTTTTACCATTTAATTAGCTTCATAGTATCTCAGCTATGAACCTGTTCTTAATTTTTGGCTTCTGAATATCTCAGTTCAGAACCCGTTTTACATTGCATTATGACTTCTGAATACTTCAGTTCAGAACTCGGACTTTAATGTTTTAACTCTTTGTGTGATAGGATTTAGATGTTTTAATGGTCAATCTAGAGTCGGAAGGACCTACCCATGAAACACATCCCTAGGTTAGATGTATTTTGCAAGGGTGTGCTTGAGATAAAATTGAGTACATGTGCGTTAAATAAAAAAAATGTGAGAGTGTGACAAGACTTAAAAAAAATATATGGTCTTTACCAAACCTAAACAGTTATCCGGGTAGCCACATAATCTAGTCATTCTCAATTCTTTGGAGATGAATATTGAATAGACATGGACCCAATGTCGATAACTTGTGTCACCCCACCCAACTACTCAAATATCTCACAAAAGATATTTGTTTCAAATATCACGGAGAATGAGCATATCTGCTATCTTTTCTTCACTCGGAAGATTAAGATATTGAAAAAGGAAGACACACCTCCGGTCTCCAAACTTCACATTCAATGCACATTGAGTCTGTGAAATGTATTTTCACATTTTGAGCCTTAAAATTAGCATTTAATGCATAATTTTTTTTTTCTACACATTACACGAGTCTTTGTGATTCCTCAAGCATATCTTTGTGTTTATGTCGGAACAGTTTGAGAAGTTAGTTTTATAACTTACTTCTGTGATAACTGGAAGTCCTATCAGTGCCAACCCGCTGCCAACACTGAATATAGGCCACTTAATTAAATTTATTTTTTAAAGTGATAACAGTTGCTACATGTGCTTCTGTCTGTTAGCCCATTACCCGATATTCCATATTTACATTTGATCATATTCGCACTTATTGTCCTTGATTGTTCATAATGATTCGGATTCTCCTTATCATTCTGAGGGGGAGAAAATTTATATCAAAGACGCATACTATTATGAGGGGGAGAAATAAAGTTAGAAAAGATTCAAATGTTTGAAGACTTGTCGACTCCCTTTGAACTGACATATTTTCTTGTCGCATCCCAAAGAGCCGACATCTATTCCTAAGTGTTTATGTCGACTCATGTTCAACAAGTTCAAATCATCATACGACAAGCTCAAAGTTATCACATCTGCCTAACCCGACAACCTCAAATACTAACCCGAGAACATCAAGATATCACAAGCATCTTTTGCCTCTTTCATCAAACGACAAAGTTCTACTCGAAGAAAGATACCCTGCGACATCACGGCTCCTTCAACTTTCTTTTCGTGAACTTTATGCTAATGTTAAGAGGGAGCTACAGAACTTATCAAGTGATCATATTCGTAGGGGGAGCAAAAGAATTCAAGATAGTGATTTGTTGACAAAATTTCATCGTCTTCAAAAGTGCTGATTTGCTGAAGTGTAATCTCGAATACAAAGGGGGAGATTGTTAGGTCTGAAAATGTTGTATCCGAGATGATAAATATTGAAGACGTGAAGGTCTAAAGTGTAAAGTCAAAAAAGTCATTAAATTAGGAAAGGTTTAATGTTTAAATATAAGGAAACATTCTATTTTGTAAATAAGACAAGTGTATAATGCCTTAATCTTTACTTTCCTTATACCGTATTTCCGATACATATAAATAGAGGGTTAGGGCTAGCATTAGAAGTAGAAGAACATTAGTGCGAAATATTGAGAGCTAAACTGTGAGAGATAAATCTGTTATTATTAAATACAAGTAAGATATCCGACTTCAGATCTTCATCATATTCATAGCGTTCTTCGTGTTCTTATTGATTATTCTTTATAAAGCACATCGTTACCTCATATTCTGGGATCCACAATCCCAAATCTATCTTACATGAGTCTGGGGCTGCGATGCTTATGTTCAGCGAGAAGCTTCTAGGAAGCTGGATCCCAGATATCCCAAGGAAACTATTGGGTATTATTTCTACAACCCCCGTGAGAACAAGGTGTTCATTTCACGTAAGGCTGAGTTCCTAGGAAATGATTTTCTAACTAAGCCAATCGATGGGGATAGGGTGGAACTTGAGGAAGTTCAGGAAACACATAATGCATAGGTTGACACTAGCGATCAACAAGATGTTGAACCTCAGCAAGATGCTGAGGATACCAACAAGAGACAAACGATCCGAAGGTCGGGAATGATTCATCAAGAGTCGGATAGATACCTAAGGTTTCTAATTGGTTGTGACAATACGATTGATGATGAACCGTCTAACTATCGACATGCTATGTCTAGTGCAAAATCTGACAAATGGCATGATGCTATGAAGGCCGAACTTCAATCCATGGAGGATAACCAGGTCTGGGATCTGGTAGATGCACCCGATGGCTGCAAAGTCGTAGGGAGCAAATGGGTTTTCAAGAAGAAAGCCGACATGGATGGGATTGTGCACACATATAAGGCTAGGTTGGTAGCAAAGGGTTTCACACAAACTCATGGTGTAGACTATGATGAAACCTTTTCTCCAGTAGCCATGATTAAATCCATTAGGATTTTGCTTGTTACAGTTGCATGTCACGATTATGAGATATGGTAGATGGATGTCAAAACCGCGTTTCTTAACGGAACGCTGGGGGAGGACGTGTACATGGTAAAACCAGAAGGTTTTGAACATCCCAAGCATCCTAATAGAGTATGCAAGTTGCTTAGATCCATTTATGGACTGAAACAAGTGTCTAGAAGTTGGAATCTTCGTTTTGACGAGAAATCAAAGAATTTGGCTTTATCAAAAACGAAGATGAACTTTGTGTATACAAGAAAGCTAGTGGGAGCATTGTTGTCTTCCTAGTTCTGTATGTTGACGACATACTAATCATTGGAAACGACATCCCGACACTAAAAGGTGTAAAAGTCTGGCTAGGGAAGTGTTTATCAATGAAAGATCTAGGAGAAGCCGCCTTTATCATTGGAATTAAGATCTATTGGGATAGATCGAGGCGCTTAATTGGATTAAGCTAGAGTACATATATTGACAAGGTCATGAAATGCTTCAAGATGGAGAGTTCCAAGAGGGGAAACTTGCCAATGATACATCGTGTACAACTGAGTAAATCTTAATGTCCTTCATCGAAGGAAGATATAGATCGCATGAAGGGTGTTCCCTATGCTTCAACTATTAGATCTATATTGTACACCATGATATGTACTCGACCTGACATATCTTATACCTTGAGCATGACTAGTAGATACCAGTCAAACCCTGGTGATGCTCACTGGGTAGCAGTAAAGAATATCCTCAAGTACTTGAGAAGAACTAAGGATATGTTCCTGCTATACGGTGGTGAAGAAGGAGATCTGTGTGTCCGAGGATACTTAGATGCTAGCTTCCAAACCGACCGTGACGACTTCAGGTCATAATCGGGTTTTTTGTTTACACTTAATGGTGGTGCTGTGAGTTGGAAAAGCTTCAAGCAAAGCACTATAACATATTCGACTACTGAGTCAAAATACCTGGTAGCTTCGGATACCGGAAAGGAGGCCGTATGGATGAAGAAATTCATCACAGACCTAGGAGTAGTTCCTAAAAATAGATGGGCCTATCGAAATCTTTTATGATAATGAAGGAGCCATAGCACAAGCTAACAAACCTAGGTCGCACCAACGATCCAAGCATATTCTGAGAAAATATCACATAATCCGACAGATGATCAATCGGGAAGATGTGAAGATTTGTAAAGTTCGTTCGGAAGATAATCTGACAGATCCATTCACTAAACCTATGAGTTAGAGTAAGCATGATTGCGACACTAGCTCAATAGGTTTGAGGTTTTTAAGTATTTGAAATGATCTGTAAATTTAGTTGACCTTTTGGAACATTAAGCAATGAAATTCTATCTGTTATTGGCATATTGGTTATGAGTAATTACATTAATTCCATTGTGTTCTATGTTAACATGTTTAAATCCAAAACTATATGATATGGTTTAAACTATCCATGGTCACTTATCACTGGGGACTGGTGATAAACTAAGATAATAGTGAAGTTTGGTTAAGGTCAAGTTGGGCCAGCATGTTGCGACCAAAGTCACTTGCACTTGTAGGTTCAAGTGTTGGAAGACCCGTTTTCAAGATCACTTCATAGATTAGCGTCATAAAGTGAATCTTGAAGATGATAGTTATTCATTTTATCCTTTGACCTGAGATGTATATTGAGACCTCTAGCATAAGGAGTGTTGTACATTAATATATGTGTAACGTCGGCTTTGACCGTGTGATTATAAGGGCTATGCTAGGTGCAATACGATCTATGTAAGAGTCGTATACATGCATATGAAATTTGCTCCTCTCAAATTGAGAGAGAAATATATGGGCCCCTCGATGATGTTAAAATGAGAAATGTATGGCCGTACACAGGTAAATTGATTGAATCAATAGTACTTGTTCTCTCATTAAATGTCGGGATCGAGAAACATAATAATTGAACAATCAAGAATGAGCCAGATCTATACCTTGAGTTCAATTGAGATATCGTGAAGCAAAAGGATAAGGAATACACTGGTCATCACTTTGACTGTTGTCAATAGAACCTGAAGGTGAAAATCGTTCATTCATTTGACTTTGGGAGCGGTGGCGCGTTGCTAGACACATAACCATTGTCTGTGTTTTATGTGGCGTGTGCAAGTGGGAGACTGTAGGATCTTATATGTCCACGTCACATGAAAACACTACTGACGTTAGATAAACCTAGAGGGTCACACGCATAAGAGTGTGTAGATCACGAATTACCAAGTTGGTTATTACCCGGCAAAGTTACAAGTTGTAAAGTATGGAATTATTATTCTAGTAGAATAATAATTAAAGTGTGTGAAATATAATTATGTTAATTATATAATTTAGTTATTAAGTTAATAATTAAATTAGAATAATTATTATGTTAACTATAATTAAAAGTCCAACGGACTTAAGAATAATGTTTTATCTAAAAACCCTTTAAGTAAAGTTTACTTAAACCCAATTGGTTAATTAATTAGTTAATTAAAATATGGAAACTTTTAATTAAGTCAATAAAGCCTTACGGGCTTAATTGAGCCCGATCCGAGATTAGGAGAGAGTATATAAAGGCATGTTGCCTCATTTAATTCATAACACAATTGAGAAACCTGAAAACTTTCTCTCCTATTCTCATCTCCTCTCTGGAAATCGACAAACACACACACAAACACCAAGAATCGATTTCTTGGTGTTCTTCGGGTATTCGGGCTAGCAACCGTTCGTGATCGTATTCACATTCGCGTGGATATCGCTAGAGGGAATTTATTTTGATTCCTAACGCTCGATCTTGATCAACCAATCTAAACCATTGAGGTATTGTTCTAAACTCTTTATGGTTGTGTTTAATCCTTAAACTTGTTATTAACGAATCCAGGCTATTTAGGATTTTACCGGTTATTGTTTTCCGTTGCATGTTTTTATTTTGATCCCGACCTTAAAATCATACACAACCACCATCGTCCATCACTATCACCACTACCACCAACAACTCCACCTTCTCCTCTACAACAACACCTCCATCACCTAACCTCCCCAAAACCACTACCACCATTGACTACCACTGTCGACCGCCACCACCACTACTATCTACCATCTTCATCTTCTTCACAACTACCGTCCGTCGCCACCATCACTACTTCCATTGACCATCTCCTCCACCTCCACAACCATCATTTAAAAATTAAATTATTTGTGTTAATTATAACCATTATATGATATATAAAATCGTTGAATAACTTTTGGGGGCAGCTTGTCTAGTTATGTTCACTACAAAACGAATGACACTCACAAAAATTACCCAGGGAAATTTTCGTTGGTGATTACCCACGGATCACCCAGAAAATACTAGTGGTTCGGTAAAATCCGATGTTTTTCGAGAAAATACCAACGGATTACCCAGAGAATCCCTAGGCAATCTGTCACTAACTTGAATTACCCACTAACAATTTACCTACCAAATTCTTGAAGGTTTTGTAATATAGTATAGATATAGATGTACATGGATTTTATACATAGATAAATAGTATGCATTTTATCATATATATTTATGTTATTTAATAGTATAATTAAATTAAAAAATATCGATATTAGACTCGTTGTGAAGCTGTTGACGAGACCATTATAATGGTATAATTTATAATAATGAAATGTATTTTTGATACATTTTAGTTCATATACGATTATTTATATGTTAATATGATAAAGAATGTAAAATAAAAAATGAAAAAATAACGAGATAAAGTAAATTAAATGACTAAATATAAGGGCATACAATGTATTTTATAAATTGAAAATGATTTGGTTTTTAAGATGTGGGAGATCTTTGGAGGTTGTGGAAGTTTTCAACTTTTACATTTAGCATAACAACTTATTCTTCTTAATATTTTCAAGATGAGTGTACCTTCTCCTTTTTTTTAATATAGATATAGATATAGCAAGGTATTTACAGCAGCCTTAATTGAAAAGAAGAAGCGATAAGTAACAAACATGAAGGAAAAGCTACCACAGCTGTAACCGAATTGCTTTATCTTCAATATATGTTGTTTTTGACAAGAAATCAACGCCAATGGTAGGCTGCAGATTACATCCAAACACAATGTAAGTTAGAGCTTTTAATACACTTCTAGAAGTTGAGATGTGTCCAAAATAATACTCAAATGTATTTACTCCTCTTATGAATCTATTCATTTATATAGTCAAAGATTATACATATACATAATACATATATGAACGTAAAATAATACTCAAATGTATTTACCCCTCTTATGAATCTATTCATTTATATAGTCAAAGATTATTCATATATGAAGGGATGTGAAAAACATGAGAACACTACTAGAAAATTGAGTATTTTCAAAGGAAATTGTTGAAAAATTTCTTCGAATTTTAAAGGATTATTGACAGAACATAAATGTTAGTCCCCAAAGAGAGATGGCTAACTAAGAGAGGGTTTTGTAGAAGGGGGGGTTGAATATAAAACACACAGAATATACTCTTTTTAAATTTTTTAATATAAATATTAAAAATTTACACACGAATAGTTTGATCTTTGAAAAGAACGGGCGGACTATTCTATCAAACTAAACACACGAGATAACAGTAATTAACTATTACACTAAGCAAGTTAAAACAATACTGTTATAGCACACAGCTTTGCCACAGTCAAACAAATAATCACTCTGAAGATTTGTTGAAAGCGTGAGATTTCTGGGAAGGACTTCATCTCCTTTTATAGTGCCCAAGCATGGGATGCAAGTGGACAGCTGTCAAGGTTTCATTAGCTGGAAGATTATCTGCTGGACAAAGGAAGAGACCACTTCCTTTGTACTAGAATAATGGATGAACCATTCCTTGTAGCACGTAATGTCAGATAACTTTATCTTCTTTTCTTCATGCTCTGTGAAGTCCCATCAAGCCTTTTAGCTAAAAGACAAATATTCCTTTTATAAGAATAAAAGAGAATGTCTTTATTTAAGGCTTGATGCCCAAGTTCTTGCTGGCTCACGTGTCTTGCAATTGATGTGAGTCAAGAATTTATCTCTTTGAAATTGCTAAGTGATACATCTGACTATGTATCACATCGGTGGATACCTTATAAGGCTGGAGTTGATAAGTGTACACTTTGCTTGATAACTTCTTCTTTCACTAAGTGACAAAAGTGTATACCCTTGTGAGTTGATATCACAGCCTTAGAAAATATACCTGCAATTTCGGTGACCAAGATTATAGTGTCGGTGACCATGACATCAAACTTGATGACCTCATCTTATTTGATGTCCTTAGTACTTTTGATGACTTTTGAGTGTACCATCGGTGACCCACTATATTGGTGACCCAATCTTGACTTGGCAAAATGATCTGAATATTGAAGTTGGTTGATACATCCAAAATTCCACTTTTTGATGTACAACCCTTTGATTGAATAGTCTTTGACTCTTCAATACTTGAAGCATATTTCAGACCTTCAAAAGAACCTGTAAAAATTCATTCATACAAAGACGGTGGTTCATCACCAAATCATCGGTGACCCAACAATCTCCCCCTATTTGATGATGATACCTGTAGGTTAGAAAAGAATTCTTTTTGACCCTTTCTATTTTTCTTTTGGGTTCTTTTGACTCAGATTTTTTTTTTTTTTTTTTTTGATTTTTTTTTTGATTTTTTTTTAACTGAGTATGTACAGTATAGAGTATAAACTGAATAAAAGAATAAGTATAAGTTTAAATATGTGCAAAGCTTGTAAAAATATTAACAAGAGATGAGATGGAAGAAAAGTATGAACTTTTATTAATCAACACATAGGATTGATCAGAGTACATGATTAATAAAGTTCATACTGTACTATACGTCTGCAGGATCAAGGATCTGAGGAGGGTTCTCTTCTTTTAAGTTCATCCAGGATCATTCTTGTGATGCCATGGTCTTCAATAGGAGGCACTCCAAGAATAGCAGACAAAAAGGAGTTGTGAGCCCTTGGAATGTCAGAGGCTCTGAAGAAACCTATGCTGCCATAGATATCCTCAAAGAATACTCCAAGTTCAGGCTCAGTCACCATGGTTTGCTCTGGATAAACAATAGGAGTGGGAATAGAAGTGTTTATACCTAAAGCATCAATCTTGATGCCACGTTCATGAAGCATCACAAAATGTCCCTTCTTTTTAGATTTGGGAGGATTGATTATTTCCCCCGAAAGCCCTCGCTGGATAAGGTACATTTGTTGTGCTTCAATAGTTGTTACCAAGATATTGTGCTCCTTCTGAATTTTCACCATTTTGATGAAAAATTTTCTAAGAGTATTTAGTACATGCTCCTTGTACTTTCCTCTACTCTTTGAGACACAATTTCCAACTTCCAACCATTCAGTTATCCCAAGAACTTCAAGCCATTCTAATTCATAAACTTTTAAGAGTGAGTCGGCTCTTTTAATTGTGACAAGAAGTTTGGGAGTATTCTTTGTTGGAGGATGGATGGTAGCACCAATGATTTTTGAATCATCCTTTCTATTCTTCAACCTCCTTTTGAACCACTCAATTTCCTTGGCTTTCTTTGCATCTTCAAGCATCTTTGCAGCATCAGATTTTTTCTTTATATTTTCAAGCTCATCTTTTTGAGCTTGAAGAGCATCTGATACTTGAGCATGAACGGCTTCATCATGAGCTAGCTTGAGTACATTTGTCTGATCATACTCAAGCTGAGCCCTTATAGCCTCTTCTTTTTCAGCCTCAGTAAGAATCACCCCAATAGGATCGGTCAGTGCGAGGGCGGTGAAGTACGAGAGTGTACGCATGAGGATCTCTCATCTTCTTCTTTCTCTTCTTTTCTTCCTTCTGTTCTTCAAAGGAAAGAGGCTTCTTTCCTTTGGCTTTTTCTTTTCTTCTTCTTTCTTCTTCAGTTTCAAGGGGTTGAGCACTGACACTCTCCCCCTCAACAGTTGCTCCAGAACTTTCGGTGACCACGTGAGGAGTCACCTCAGTGACCAAGGGAGGGGTCACTTCGGTGACCGTGGCCACAGCACCACCATCGGTGGCTGCCACATCGGTGGCTGTGATGGTGGTGGTAATATCGGTGGCTGCAGGGGCAGGGGTGGCGACGTCGGCGGCTTTGGAAGCTGTTGTAGAGGTCTTCACATTTTTCTCCCCCTCAGTGCTTGAACCCTTGAAACCCACTGAAGAGAGAAACTCCTTAACCCTTTCCATATCAGAGCAGAGAGCACCAATTTTCTTCTCAACTCTTTGAAGGACAAATCTATCAGTGTCCTTGAAGTATGAATCACCCATATCTAGTTCAACCGTTGGAGCAGAGGTTGGGACTTTATCAACTTTGGTGTGAAGACTGATAAGAGAGTCCATAATTGCCTGTTGAGTGGTAATGAGAGAAGAAATATCGGTGGCTTGCTTAGAAGAGGTGCTTCGAAGATCCTGAATGAATGAAAGCACAGATGCTTGACTTGAAGAAAATCCTTGCTGAAGATCAAGGATATCCAAATGTAGAAGATCTAAACATGTCATTAGAGTTGGGTGACTCACCGACAACTCCTCTATGTTAGATCTGAGAGATGAGGAAAGTGAAGCCATTCTTTCCATTTCCTTTGTTGCATGTTCTTCTAAAACCTCCACCCTTCTGATAGTATCACTTGTAAAGGTGGTGAAAGCCTGTAGAAGATCATTCCCTTTCTTTGAAGACATGGGAGCAGAGGGATGAGGCTTTGGTGGTTGATCAGTATCATCATCATCACTGGAAGAATAATCAACCAAACCTTTAGATTTTCTTGGGGGGGATTTAGGAGATGAGGGGGAGACACTCTGAGGAGAGGTGTCTTTGAAGGGATTCCTCAGTAATGGGTTCCTCCACACCCTTGTCATGTACGGGAGACGTGCACATCCCGAGGGGTAGTGTCGGACATCAGAAAATCAGTAAAGTGGGTTGCTCCATCAAATGCACCTGGTTGTGATGCACTTTCACGTGGAGTGTGGAAAAGGAGCTGTGAGAGCTCAGGGGGTGGAGAAGAGGTACCTTGGATGGGATACTCTAAGTCATCTTCATCAACTAGTAAGAAAGTTGATGAAGGAATAGTAAGGGTGTCCCTATTTACAACCAAGTCCTTTTGAGAGGGCCTGGAGGAGCTAGGTATGGATGAGTGTTCCTTGGGTTTTGTGAGGATCTTTTCAACATCTACTGGCTTTTGGGAGCCAGTAGATGGATCATGCGTTTTAACCCTTTGGGTTCCCTTAGACTTCTTTGAGGAAGTCTTTGGGGGGCTTTTAGAGTTTCTCCGCTTATGGGATTTGGATGCTTGGGTGGAAGCCAAAGGCTCTTTTGGCTTCGTAGCATCGGTGGGTGCGGAGGTAGATGTGCCCGACGCTTTGGATCTCTTAAGAGATTTGGGCACACCAATGACTCTAGGTACAGAGGGGATAGAAGACATACCTGAATTTCTCTGGAGACGCGGTTCATTTTCTCCCCAAGCAAGAGTTGCATTCCTTGCAAACTCAACCATAGAAGGTCTGAGAGGGTTGTCTGATGCTAAGACAGCCTTTTTCATGATCTGGTTACCCACTTGGTGGAGAGGGAGATCATATATGATGTCATCCCTTTACTTAAGTTTCTCTGCCAACTTTGCATTAATAATAAGAGAGAAAAGTCGTTGGAAGGGTACTTGAGGACGTCTGATGGTAGAAAATGAGGAGATCATTTCATTGAAGAAATAGCTTGCAAAGTCTATTCTCCTTTGAAATATTAGAGCATGTGCCAATTCTGTCACTTGGGAAGGTGACTGATCCGGGCCACCTGTCTTCTTGCTCAGGCACAGAATCAGATGAGCAAAAAGGAAGCTCCATATGTTTCCCATGTTTTTGCGCAGTAAAGTACTGGACCACTTTGACTTTGATCCCTTCTTCTCTTCCAAGTAGTTCAACACATCAACCACCATTTGATGTTCATTACCAAGAGGGAATGGTTCATAGGAATCATAAACAGGAAGCTTGAGAATGCTTCTAACATCTTCCACATTGAAGATCACATCATGTTCATCATTACTTAGAACAGATGCAAGAATTTGATCCGAAGAGGCATCAAATGTGCAAGTCAACCAAAAGTTTCCAAGAAGAAACTTACTCATTTTGGGTTTCTTTGTGATTGCATATTGAAGAGGGCATCTACGAAGAAACCGACAAACATCATTGTATTACGGATGAGCATTGTCAACTCCTATTCTTCCAAAATAATTGCATGCGGAAAGGATAGGGATCCAAAAGTCATGGTACGTTTCTTCAGAAGAGGTCTTTGAAGGAGAAGCCATTGAAGAAGATGGGAGTTGCAGGTTTGAAGTTCTTGCTATTGAAGGAGAAGGAGAGTGGGTGCGAGAAAGGTGGTGAAGTAGTGGGGGAAGAGGTTATATATGAGAGGGAAATTTCAATTTTCAAAAGTAATGATTACTTTTGGTGATTGAAAGGTCAGAATTCTAAGGGTTTTAGGGTTGAATTCGGCGCATGGTCTGACATTGATGATGTCATTAGGGATAAGAACAAATAATCTTGCTTATCAAGAGTGGTAAGTCAAGAGTTATCTTTAAGGGGTTAAGAAGGTGAAGGGTTTGTAACGGTTACCTCGGTAGGTGGACAACGTCGGTGGATGTATGAGAGAGAGACGTAAACGTCGGTGTCTTGATGAGGTTAAAAACGTCGGTGGATGATCACGATGGTGTGGAACGACGTCGGTGGCTGACGTCAAGAAATGACGTCGGTGGCTTATGAAGAGATGATAGCGGTGGCTTGGTAGTGACGTGACGTCGGCGTCAGAGAGCAAACGTCGGTGGCCGAGGGTGGACTGTCGGCGGCTTGAGGGCGTCGGTGGGCGACCGTCGGTGGTTGGTGATTTGTTTGGTGGATGAACAGCGTCGGAAAGTGACGCAATGGAGTAGAGAGGTGATGTCGGCGTCGGAAAGAAGTAGCAGCGGTGGTGAATGGACGGTGTCGGTGGGCTACCGTCGGTGGCTCTCGACGTCGGTGGGTGGTGGCAAGGAGCGACGTCGGTGGATGGTGGTTCGATGGTGGTTCCGTCGGCGGTTGGTGGCGAAGAGGTGGTGCTTGGAAGGATGGTGTGTATGATTTTAGGGTTTAGGTTAGAATAAGGAGAAAAGAGAGAGAACGCGTCGGTGACCTAGTCACCGACATTTAGGTATATATATATATATATATTTTTCTTTGTTTATTTATTTATTTACTTATATATATATATATATAGCATATATAATATATATAAGTTATAAAATATATAGATGTATTTTTATATGACTTATATAAAAATATAGTATATATAAATATATAATATTCATAAATGAATATAATATATATACATATAATATATAAATATATACAAACATGTAAATATATAAATATATATCATATATATATATATATATAACATATATAAATGTATATCATATATATATACACATAGTATATAAATATATATGTATATGTTAGTCTATATTTATCATACCTAATTCGCCAATGAGGAACTTGAACCTTGCTTCATCAAGGGGCTTTGTGAATAGATCAGCTAGTTGATAGTCGGTGGGAATGAAATGAAGTTCCACATCACCTTTAGAGACATGATCTCTTATAAAGTGATACCTGATATCAATGTGCTTTGATCTTGAATGAAGCACAGGGTTGTTGGCAATGGCTATTGCACTTGAGTTGGCACACATTATTGGGATTTTTGAGAAAAATTGATTATAATCACACAACTGATTTTTCATCCACAATATCTGTGCACAACAACTTCCAGCAGCCACATATTCTGCTTCAGCAGTAGATGTAGACACCGAATGTTGTTTCTTACTTGACCAGCTCACAAGCTTTCCACCAAGTAACTGACAACTTCCAGTTGTACTCTTTCTGTCTATTTTTGAACCTGCAAAATCAGAACCAGAGTACCCGATGAGATTGAAACCTGAGTCTTTGGGATACCAAAGACCCAGATTTATGGTACCTTTCAGATACCTAAAAATCCTTTTCACAGCAGCCAGGTGTGATTCTTTAGGATTTGCTTGGTATCGGGCACACAGACAATTAGCAAACATAATGTCAGGTCTACTTGCAGTTAGATAAAGAAGGGATCCTATAATGGCTCTATAATGTGTAATATTAACAGAAATGCCATCAGGATCAGAAAAGAGTTTAAGAGGAGGAGCCATAGGAGTTTTCATGGTAGAGCAAGTATCAAATTGAAACTTTTTCAGAAGATCCTTAATGTATTTACTTTGATTTATCAAAATACCTTCTGAAGACTGTTTTACTTGCAAACTAAGAAAGAAAGTTAACTCCCCCATCATGCTCATTTCATATTCTTTTTGCATGAGGGAGCTAAACTCATCACACAAGGATTCATCGGTGGCTCCAAAAATAATATCATCAACATAGATTTGAACAAGAATGATATTACCTTGTGATTTCTTGAAGAAGAGAGTGTTGTCAACCTTGCCTCGTATGTACTTATTTCTAAGTAGATATTCTGAGAGAGTGTCATACCAGGCACGTGGAGCTTGCTTCAGTCCATATAGAGCTTTATCCAGCCTATATACATGATATGGATGGATCGGATCTTCAAACCCGGAGGTTGCTTCACATACACTTCTTCGACTAATTCACCATTCGGGAAGGCACTTTTGACATCCATTTGGAATACCCGAAAATTCTTGTAAGGTTTGCATGGGCAAGAAATATTCGGATAGCTTCCAATACGGCAACAGGAGCAAAGGTTTCATCATAATCAATTCCTTCCTCTTGCCGATATCCTTGAGCAACCAACCTTGCCTTGTTCCTTATGACAGTTCCTTCTTCGTCCATCTTGTTTCGAAACACCCATTTTGTTCCAAAAATTGTTTTGTTGGATGGACGAGGAACTAACTTCCAAACTTTGTTTCTCTCAAATTGTGAGAGCTCTTCTTGCATGGCAATTACCCAGCTAGGATCAGCTAGGGCTTCATTTATCAGTTTAGGCTCAATAATGGAAACAAAGTTGATATATAAGCACAGATTGCTTATGCCTCTTCTGGTTTTTACACCAACTTGTGGATCACCTATGATTTGATCTATTGGATGATCCATGGTCCACTTTAGTGCAGGAGGTAAGGAGGGAGGTAGAGAAGAGGATGAGGTAGGAATTTGGGATGGTGAAGAAGGGTTTAAGGGAGATATGGTGTTTTGGTGGGTAAGGTCTTCTGAAGAGTTAGTTTCAGGAGGTGGAGAAGAAAGAGAAGGTTCTGAAGGTAAGGTGGTGTTTATGGGAGGCTGAGAAGAGTTGCTATCTGGAGGATTGGTTTGAGAGGAGGATGAAATTTCACCAACACATGAATTTATCCATAGGTTTAATTCTTCTTCATCACAAGATAATGAAGAAGTTTCAAACTCATCAAACTTCACATGCATGGATTCATCTATGCATTGTCTTCTTAGATTGAAGATTCTAAAGGCTCTTGAGGAGAGAGAATAGCCCATGAAAATTCCATCATCAGACTTTGGATCAAACTTTCCAAGTTGTTCCCTGTCATTTAGCATGTGACAAGCACAGCCAAACACATGGAAGAAGTCGGCTGCAGGTTTTCTACCATGGAAAACTTCATACGGGGTCTTGTCATGCCTTTTGACTATGATAGACCTATTTTGAGTAAAGCATGCAGTGTTAACTGCTTCTGCCCAAAAATAGGTTGGCAACTTGGATTCACTTAGCATAGACCTTGCAGTTTCACATAGTGTTCTATTCTTTCTCTCAACAACACCATTTTGCTGAGGAGTGCGTACGGCAGAGAAGTTCTGAGAGATTCCTTTTAGGTCAAAGAAATCTTCCAGAGCAGCATTCTTGAATTCAGTGCCATTATCACTTCTGAAAGACTTCACCGGTTTACCATTCAAATTTTCAATCTTTCTTGTAAACCTGATGATTTCTTCAGCAGCATCACTCTTGTGTTTCAGAAAGAACACCCAAGTATATCTAGAGAATTCATCGACGATTACTAGCATATACTTTTTACCACCCAGACTGGGTGTGCTTACTGGACCGCATAGATCCATGTGAAGCATTTGAAGAGGTTGAGAGATAGAAGAGCATTGTTTTGTTTTAAAGGAAGTTCTGGTGAGGTTTCCTTTTTCACATGCTCCACACAACTTTTCTTTTTCAAAAGCTATTTTTGGCATTCCAACAACCAGTTCCTTGTTGGAGAGTTTGTTCAAGGTTTTAAAGTTTAGATGAGAGAACCTTTTATGCCACAGCCAACTTTGTTTGGCTAGTTCTTGAGAGAGGAGACACACAGCTTCTCCTATTGCACTTTCCTTCATGTTGATTATGTACACGTCATTCAGTCGGGCTCCTGCTAGTACAATCTTGTTCTGTACATCAAAGACCAAGCACACACACAGCTGGAACATGACCTTATAGCCCAAATCACATATTTGGCTGATGCTTAGAAGATTGTACATTAGCCCTTCAACATGAGCAACTCTGGAGAAAGTGATGGTTCCATTTGAAATGGTACCATATCCTTTGGTGACCCCTTTTCCATTTCCTCCAAAGGAAACAGTTGGTCCCTTTTCTTTTGAGAAGTTAGAGAGAAGAAGTTTGTTTCCAGTCATGTGTCTTGAACACCCACTATCCATGTACCATATGTGATCTTTATTTGGTACCTGCACCCAGAAACAAATTTAGACTTTTGGTACCCATTTTGAGGTGGGTCCTTTGGGATTAGAAGACATTTTAGTTTTGCAAGGAACCAAGTCTTTTGGGAAATTTTTAGCAAGATGAAGAGTGTTGCCACAGTTATAGCACTTCTTTAAAGGAAAGGCCTTTTTAAAATCTCTATCATCAAAACTTTGGACAGAGGTTGACGACTGAGAAGAAGAGGGGTGTCCAACACCTGGTCTTGGTCCAAGAATACCTTTACCGGGATTTCTTGATTTCTTCAAGTTCTTGACCGAGGAATAAAGTCAGTAACTATTTGAGATTTCCTTTTAGATGAAAAATTTGATTTAGAAAAATTTTTCTTTTGAGGAGAAAATCTTTTTGAAGAAGGATATTCAGCAACGTCAGAAGGCTGCTCCTGGGAGTACCTTGACTCATGCAAACTTAAGGAGTTTAAAAGTCTTTGGATAGGTTTGGGAGAAGAAGAAGAGCTTGGAAGAGTTGAAGCTTTTGAAGACTCAGAAGAGATTTCTTTAGCTTTAACAAAGACTCCAAACTTTTTAGAACCAGATTCTACTTTGAGCATGTCAAGTAGATCTATAGAGTGAACGGAGGTAGAATCCTCAGATGAGTAACCGAAGAGATCATCATCGTCATCGGAAAGGAAACCAGCAGGAAAACCTTGACACTCAGAAGAAGGGAGTGGAAGATCAAAAGATTGAGGAACATCTTTTCCATAACCAAGGCCAGACTTATCCTTGCTGGTGAATTGATCTTGAAGGATCCTTTCAAGATTCTTAGAGGATTTAGTCCATTTAGACAGAACCTCTTGTTCCTTTTCAAGAGTGGAAGAGATCTTTGATTTTTCCTCAGAAATGACTGTCGTTTAAGTACCGAAGGTTTTCTAGATCAGCTTTCATTTTGTCAAAATCTTTTAGTTTTGAAAAGCAAGAGAGGAGTTGATCATTTAGAAATTTTATGTGTATATCAGCCTTTTTCTTTTGAATCTTTAAGTCACAGAAGTCAACAGTTAAAGAATCAAAGGCATCAGCCTTTTGATCATCAGAGAGAAAGGTAAAAGGATGTACCTGAGGTTTGTTCCTGAAGTGGATCCCTCAGCAGATACAAGGGTGGTGTAGAGTGACTTCTCCATGTCTTCTATCTCATCGATTTTGGCCATGAGGCATTTAGTGACATACTCACTCTCACTCTCAGAGGTTTGCTCATCTTCCCAGCAATGAGCCTCAGCAACCAAGGTTTTATTTTTACCTTGGTTTCTCTCCTTTTCTCTCTTGTATTTGGCTTTGTATTTCTTGTACCTTGAGGTTTCTTTTGATTCAGAATTTTCTTTAGAGGATTGGCTATTTCTCTCTTCATGCTTCCTAGAAGCTGATTTTGAGAAGTCATGGCCATAAGAAGAAGAAGGTTTAGAAGAAGAAGCTTTTGATCTGCATTCAGAAGCAAAATGACCTTTCTTTCCACAATTGAAGCATTCTTCATTTGCTTTATCAGAAGAGGATTTTTGAGAAAAAGATTTTCTATTAAATTTGGAGCGGTTTGAAGAAAAATCTTTTGTTCTTAAGGTTTCCACCTTGGATTCGAACTTGGGACCTCCTGACACTTTTGACCTTTGGAGCCTAATATCAAACCAATCAGGCACCACCCATGTGGTTAAGATCGCATTCCTTGAGCATTATTTCGACAGTTTTCAGCCGGTTAAACGAAATTTGCTCTCAATTCTGAAAATCTTAACCTATAAAGCTAAAGAAAATATTTGTAATGTTAGGAGTGGCCAACCTAGGATTTTTACGAGTGGGTGCACCTTGGCCCCCGTAAAATAACGCTGATTTCCACCATCCGAGGGATATTTTTTAATGTTTTTTGGTTGATATCGAGAGACTTATTACACTAGCATTGAAACATGGTGACCACGGCACAATCATAGCTCTTGATCTTAAAAGAAAGGTCAAGCATACAAACACCCCGATCCAATTATTAGTCTTCAATTGCATACAAATCATGAATTATATTAACCAAACAAAAAGATGAAGAAACAAGGGTGGAATAATACATCATAGGCGGTATCGAATTTGTGATACATGAATCTTGTAATGATGCTTGTTTTGCCGACGAATTTATCACCTAAAAATACCAGTTTGTATTTGTCAAGAGGTGACACCGTCGCCATTATTGATCTGATCTCAGACCCCTCTCTGCAATCAGATCTGAATCATTTAAATGTAGAGAGACAATAAGAGGAATTATAGGAGAGAGGAAGGGGAAAAAATGAACAACAAACACAGGGTTTGATTTTGCAATCAGAGAAGAAACCGCCAACATGACCAAGATTGATTCACTTGTCGAAATTCCTTGGTCAATATTCCTCACATTTTATAGGGCGTGGGCGAGACGTAAAGAATACACTCTATAAGTACGAAAAATTTTCAATACATGATATTTATCATCATAAATAATATTGAATTCATAAACTACCAATAATTCATATAAAACAGTTGTTCTGAGTATTCGTGAACGCAAAATCAATCAATAATCACTACTAAATGAAAAGACATTTGTCTACGAACTTTTTCCCCGTAACTCTGTCGCTAATGGATGATTTTCATCACAAAATCGTCACAAAAGTTGGTCGGTAAATTGTTGGTGGGTAATTAAAATCAGTCAGATTAACCAGGGATTCTCTTGGTAATCTATTTGTATTTTCTCGCAAAACATCGGCTCTCTATTGAACCATTAGTATTTTTTTGTTGATCTGTGGGTAATTACCCACATAAATTTTCATGGGTGATTTTTATGGGTAAAAATCATTTATTTGTTTTGTAGTGAATTAATTCTAAATTAATATTATCTATCATATCATTTTGACATAGCATCGTAAATTCATTCCACGGTTAAACACATTCTACAATATACGTTAAGTATATAGATTGACATCATTCACGGTCAGAATGTTAACTATATATAGTAACAATTCATCTAAATGTAAATTAATATAAATCAGTTGGTTTGCGTGTCACACCATGGTTATTGGTTATAGTTTGAGATCATATTTTTGTTCTAGAGATAGAAGAGTACTTCAAATTCGTGTACGCAATACTCCCTCAATCCCAAACTAAGTGTTCATTTTCAAAGGTAAGTTTCTAAATTTTCCATTTTACCCTCAATTATGATGAGATGATGAAAGTTTCTCTCTCCATTTCAAGGGTAAAAATGTAATATAGTTATTTAAAAAATGTAATAGTTACACATTTCTAAAATCGTGTGTCATTTTCATTGTGTACATTAATTTTGGGACGGAGGAAGTATTAGGTAATAATAAAATATATGAAAAAATAAAAGTAGTTGTGAAATCCTAAGGCTATGTTTGGCAAACTAACTGATAAGCTAGTCGGTGGCTGGTAAGCAACCGGATTAACTAAATACATTTGCCAAAAACTAGTTAATAACCTCTTTGAAAAATATAAAATGACCAAAAATGACATATTTGAAAATTAATAAATTTTAACATTTTATAGTATATTTAAAATAATTCACTAATAATAAAATATGTTAATTAAACCATATGGTAAGAAATAATATATGTTAATTAATAGATTCCAATTTCAATTTTTATTATTATTACTATTATCATTATTATATACAAACATTACTAAATTTTTGGATTTATAACGAATACAAACTATACAAAATATCTATATTAAATGATGATTTTAAATAGAAATACTAATTGAAATAGTCATTTATTGACGGTAAATTGTACAATAATTAAGTCATTTGATCTATAAAGAGCCATGAAGATAATCAGTGGCGGACCCAGGATTTTTCCCAAGCAGGTGCACTCTTAAATTTGATCAAATGTCCGCAAAGCCGGTTGACGTATTTTCGGTTGATTACGAAGGATTTTTTAGCCGAATTCCCAGTTTGGGGACTTTTTTTTAAGTTTTTTGGTTGATTTCGAAAGATTTATAAGGTTTTTGGTTGATTTCAAGAGATTTTTTATGATTTTTGGTTGATTTTGAGGTATTTTTTAGGGTTTTTGGTTGATTTCAAACTTAGGGCAATTGGGCAAAATCAAGTAAACAATAAGCAATTAGTAAACAAGTCAACAAGATTAGGTAAAATCAAATAATCAAGTAAACAAATAAACAATAAAAAAACAAGATTAGGGCAAAATCATTAACAAGAAAAATTAGGGTAAAATTTAAACAACAAAGCTAGGGTTAGGGAACTAGGGAACTAGGGAAGGAAAACTTTTAAACCTTGAGAGAGTCTTGAGAATTGAGAGTGGTGGTCGCTGGTCGCAGCCTCGTCGGCCAATATATATGTTAGTAATAATCCTCAATGCTCTCCTATAGGTAAAACAATAACATCTCACGTTATAACCAACATGGGGCTTTTGCTTCTAAAATTGACACTTCGTTTTAACCCTAAAAGTTTAAAATAGTGATGAAAAACATCAACATGAGTGACATAGAAACTCACTGTTTAGTATTGATTTACATAGAGTATTACTTCGAATAGTCAACATTGGGATTCCAAATTAAGTCGATCTATAGAGTATATATGACGCAGTAGGAAACACGGAACGAATCGACAAGCGTCAAACCCAAAAGATAATACATCTTACAAGTTTAAGAACTAACGAAATAATAAGAAACACTCGAAATACTGTCAAAGAGAAAGAAATATTATTGATTAAAACTTGTTAAACAATGAAAAGAGTAAAGCCTATTTATAATCTAAAACTAGGAAAGATAATTATGGAAACTAAATCAATCCTAATTCTATACCAACTAGGAAACTATTTAAATAATAAAAAAGGTAACTAAATAATAAGCCTAATCTAATTTAAGAAATAAACTAATTAACAAAAACAATAAAAGCAATCCGTTTGGGACTCGTCATAACACGCCCTCGACCCGGCATGCGACCCAAGTTGCGCAAATAAATTTTTTTCAATTTCCGATCCTGATTTACGAGCTTCTTTCGAGCTTGTTTTCTTCTTTTCCAAGGATCCGTCAAAAACCTCATTAACTCTTGAATTCTCCCTACATCAATATATTAAAGGTATATGATACGATATATTGAAGAAATAAAATGATAGTTATTAAGGGCCCTTTTTTAATCGTACTTATTGAGGGTCCTTTTTTATATCTCGTCGTAGGATCAACATAGATGATTCCAAATTTGGTTCCTTGAGAGGATTGAGATCATATTTATCTTCTTCCATAGTTTTTTAGATTTCTTTGTCATGTTTCTTCTTATTAGGCTTCTATATAAATACTACATCATCATCACCATCTTCACCTTTTTTATGTTGAAGAATCTCCAACGGTTCAGAACTATATGTGTAGTCCTTATCGCTCTCCAACTTCTCCAACCTCCTAAACATATTGTCAGCCATTTCCGCTAACTTCTTCGACGTATCCTCCCACCTCTTTATATCATCTAACCTTCCACGTTCAACTAAACCTTCCACCTCCTTAATCCTCTCATCCATCCTCTTATTACCCTCTTGCATTTCCTCCATCCTCTTCAACATATTCTTGAACCTGTGATCATATAGAGACCGTCCTTCAACCTCGTTAATATTCTCATCCACCTTCCTATTACCCTTCTGCATTTCCTCTATTCTCTTCAATATATCCTCCATCCTTTTCAGCATATCGTCACACCTTTGATCATACACCCTTTGACATTGACAATGTCCTTTACCCTCCTGCATTTCATCCATTCTCTTTAATATTTTCTCCATCATCCTTTCCAACACAGACGAAGACCTCTTATCCATATCGTCTTTTATTTTATTTTCATTATTTGACATCGTCAAGGAATTGTTATCATTTGTTTTCGTGGTAGCCTCAGAAAAATCGCCAACTTTCAGTTCTTGAGTGTTGCTCGTATAGCTAGAAGACACATGACTCACGTTCTTGGAGTGTTGAATTTTAGTCGGGGTGGTCACAATGTCCAAATCTGTAATCTGCATTATGGAATAAACAACTCGTAAACCATTTGTAACGAAATCATAAATGTTTGAATAGGTAGCTGAATTACATTTTTATTGTCCGATGATCCTTCTACCGATTGGCTTGATGTGACAGAAGGCGTACTTGGCACATTACCCGAAGATTTCAAATTCACATCAACCTTGTCTTCTTGTTTTGTAGACGAATGGGTCTCTAACAATGCAGCGACAATATTTTGGAATAGATGCTATACATCAGCATCAAAAAGTGTTATTGTTTTTACAATGAGATCAAACATGTCTTTTCATCAATATTATTGGATTAGAAAAAGCAACGAAAAACCCAAGCTTTGCTCCCCAAAGGTCACTAGTTCAAGGCCCTTTAAGCCACTAAAGGATTTGTCTAGTTGTTAACTTCAAAATCTCAAGGGGATTCATCATGATGTGCACAAATTGGACCGTACCAGAGAAAAAGATAGAAAATAAGTGTTTTCAAAATAGAAAAGTAGGGTTATGATACTTTTTTGACTTGGAAAATACTAGTTATGCTTGAAAATGAGGAAAACAGGTAGTTAGTTTTGGAATACGAGGGGAAGAAACATAGATATATCGGGTTTTATGTTAGGAAACATGTAACAAATTTAGCCTTTGTTCCTATTATGTGTAACAATGAATCAAATTTATCGATTAATATGCGGAACTTTCTAAGATTCCTATTACGGGACCAAATTAAGCGTTGAACTTACAAAATCATCGGTTAATGCAACGAACTTTAATCGTGGTTGTAATGTCCCAAATAGAAATTTTAGAAACATCGTTACACTAATTGACGATTTTAAGAATAAAGACAAAGTTCGTTACATTTCAGAGCATTTTTCCCTTTTATCTAAAACCAAATATACACATGTTACCATCAAATTTGCCATGCTTTTCTTTTTCTTGGAAGAGTGTGGTTAAATGCACATCATGTTCGTATATATAAAGAAACAATGGTGAGTTTGTTGAATGTTATAGGCTTTCCCTTTATGTGAAGTGAAGGTAACAAATCAAACCTTGGTGTTGAATCCTTCTTTTGCACTAGTTTCTAGAAACATGAGTCCAAATTCACGAGCTTTGGCAACTCCTTCTTCAACGGCAACTTCTCTATTTAATCATAAGACATCGATATCAAGTAAATAAAAATGAAACTAAACCAAACAACCCCAATATATCCTATACAAAGTAGGGTCCGAAAAGGGTAGGATGCATTCAGATTTTACCCCAAGGTATATATAGGCTTTTCCTGGTGACGACCTTCGACTTGAAAAACAAAAAATAACAAGAAACAAGTTTGGTAAGTGTGCAACCAAACAACATGTAGCAGGTGATGAACCGAACTACTAGAACAAGAAGAACAGGAAAAACTAATGGAACCAAGGTTGGCATACAGAAAGACTAAGGCCGAGAAACAATAAAGGTGACACAAAGTAAATGGAACTCATAATTACATCATTATTGCTTTTCATGGGACATATGTTACGTAATCAATTGATTACATAAGGATTTCAATTAGAAAATGGAATGATTACCGGTTACAAATTGGGATGAAAGGAAGAAGACAATATAGAAAGAAAATCCACAAGAACTCACGGAAGAATTCCCTCCTCAAAGTTGTTGCTAAGAGTCTAATAGATTAGTTATTTATCTGCATGCCTCCCCACATGACACTCTTCCTTATTATAAAGCTAAAACGTAACTAATTCCCTTTATGGGCCTTGTAACATAGACCTTCCAAGTACTAGGCTTAGAAGTAGATGGACTTAATTGGCACCCTTGGTCTCGAACTGCATCAATATACAACCCAAAAGCTGGAAGTGTTTAATTTCCAAAACGAATGAAATGTAAAACATATCTGAGCTTAATATTGATTGTTCTAATGTAGTATCTGCCAAGTAAAACCAAACAAGTGAGTATTGCAGACATGATGATAACACAAATACCAAAAAGTAAAACCAAATTGTCACATAAAAAGGTTGATGTGTATTATTAGAGTTGTTTAAGCTATGACTCTCACACCTTTGGTCAATAAGATCGGCTTTGTTCCCAACAAGGACTATAATGACATCATCGTTGCCTTGCTCACTACGTACTTCTCTTACCCACATTGCAATGCTCAAGAACGATTGTCGGACTGCAAAATAACAAACCCGATATAGGAAATGGGTTAAAAACGAACAAAAAGTGTCTTATATGAACAACAATCTTGTTTCAGGTAAGGGTAAGTATTGGAGCAGCCATTAACGTTACATCTTTGTGACTAGAAAGTGGGTTTGAGTCACTCAAGACAATATTTCAAATTATCGTTCCAAGTGTGATAACTCAATAATAACAAAGATTTAATTGCATAATCAAACCACACAAAGGTCTCCGAAAAGCAAACATTCAAATGCATGATCAAAAACAAATCTAAGGCAGTTCAAGATGCTCGTATAGGCTAAGTGTCACACACAAATTAGAAGTCTTCATATGTTCTAAAATGCACCATGAATTAGTAAAAGACCTTTGTTCTATCTTCATGAATATCTCAAATAACAAAAAGTGGAACTAAAATTCAACATGAATTAGTAAAAGAACTTTGTTCTATCTTCATGAATATCTAAAATAACAGAAAGTGAAACGAAGTTTGAAAAAAACAAGGGTCCAAATAAGAAAAGGCTTCATTGGTTTAATTAGATGGAGAACGCATTATTCATAAGCAAAATGGGCAAGTATATGATGAAAAAATGTGGATTAGATAATTTATGACTTGTTAAGTGAGGTTCTATTCGACTCACTAGTGACATCATAGATGATCACTGCAACTGATGAATCTCTTACATAGCTTGGAATGATACTCCTAAATCTCTCTTGTCCAGCAGTATCCCTGAAATGTTACAAGAAAAATTGCAAGAGGAAGATAGCATATATAGTAAATGTGAATTCAAGTAACACATATACTTCTCTCTCTCTCTCTCTCTCTCTCTCACACACACACACACACACACATACTAGATCTTTCCCTAACAATATCCGACTCTGGTTAAAAAAAACTTACTCGAATAAAAGGTATAACAAAATGGTAAGGTTAAATTGATCATTTTTGTCATTCAGACAACAATCAGAAAACCGCAATTTAGCTATAAAGACAGACAAGGCTTACCGGAAAAACGACCAAACATCTCCGTTAAATTCAAATTCCTTAAATGTGTATTTCCAAGTGAATTAATAAGTGGATATGACAATTCGTGGCAGCATAAAATTCACCCCAATCAGGTACGGTTTTTTGGTTCTTCTAGAAAGTTCTTAATTCAATTCAATAAAGAGAGCATGGGCTCAAAACTCAGATCAATTTCCTCCACACTTGTAGTTAACAGTATATAATCTTTTATTCTACCTAATATCATCATATCCAAGTATTTATTAGAGTAAACTACAACTTATCCCTGTGGTTTGTCGAAAATAATACTTTATGTTTTTACAGTTTTAAAATTACAAGATAGCTATCGTGGTTTGTAAAAACATTTGGATTTGGTCCCCTCTTTCTAACGGCCGTTAAAAAATTCTGTTAAATGAGGGGCATTTCCATCATTTTATGGTTTTTTTGTCACCTAACCAATCAAAATCGATTTTATGATTTGGTCCCTATGATTTATGGTTTGTTAAATGAAAATAAATGAATAAAAAGACGAAATTACCCCTCATTTAACGAAATTTCTTTTATGGTCGTTAGAAGGAAGTACCAAATATGGAATTTTTTGCAAACTATGATCATGCAGCATCTTGTAATATGAAAAATGCAGGAACATAAAGTGTTATTTTTTACAAACCAGTAGTTGACTCTATTTTATTTATTAATCCTAGTAATGTACCCGCACACGATGTGCGTGAAATATCTTGGGTTTAAAGTCGAAATATCTTAATAGCAATCATGTTTCATATTAAGTAAGTATTCTTAATATAGTATAGATATAGATGTACATGGATTTTATACATAGATAAATATATGTATTTTATCATATGTATTTATGTTATTTAATAGTATAATTAAATTAAAAAATATTCGATATTAGACTCGTTGTGAAGCTATTGACGAGACCATTATAATGGTATAATTTATAATAATAAAATGTATTTTTGATGCATTTTTTATGTTTTTTGGTTGATATCCAAAGAATTATTACACTAGCATTGAAATATGGTGACCCCGGCACAATCATAGCCCTTCATCTTAAAAGAAAAGTCAGCATACAAACACCCCGATCCAGTTATTAGTCTTCAATTGCATACAAATCATGAATTATATTAACCAAACAAAAAGATGAAGAAACAAGGGTGGAATAATACATCATAGGCGGTATCGAATTTGTGATACATGAATCTTGTAATGATGCTTGTTTTGCCGACGAATTTATCACCTAAAAATACCAGTTTGTATTTGTCAAGAGGTGACACCATCGCCATTATTGATCTGATCTCAGACCCCTCTCTGCAATCAGATCTGAATCATTTAAATGTAGAGAGACAATAAGAGGAATTATAGGAGAGAGGAAGGGGAAAAAATGAACAACAAACACAGGGTTTGATTTTGCAATCAGAGAAGAAACCGCCAACATGACCAAGATTGATTCACTTGTCGAAATTCCTTGGTCAATATTCCTCACATTTTATAGGACGTGGGCAAGACGTAAAAATACACTCCATAAGTACGAAAAAATTTCAATACATGATTTTATCATTTTAAATAATATTGAATTCATAAAATACCAATAATCCATATAAAACGGTTGTTCTGAGTATTCGTAGACACAAAATCAAGAAATAATCACTACTAAATGAAAAAAACAATTTTGTACAAACTTTTTTCCCGTAAAAAATCTATTGCTAAACGGAGATTCATCACAAAACCGTCGTAGAAGTTGGTGGATAAATTGTTGGTGGTTAATTCAAATCAGTCAAATTAACTAGGGATATATTCTCTTGGTGATCCATTGATATCACTCACGGTCACAATGTTGACTATTCAGAGTAAGAGTTCATGTGAATGAATATAAATGTAAATTAATATGGTTTCCATGTCACCGCATGCTTATGTTTTCGTTACCATTTTAAACATTTAGGGTTGAAACAATTTTTTTGGGAACCATCAATCTTAGAAGCAAAAGCTCATATTATATTGGTTATAGTTTGAGATCATATTCTTGTTTTAGAGATTGAAGAGTACTTACTCAATAGTCGCTCCATCCCATATTAAGTGTTCATTTTCAAAAGCAAGTTTATAATTTCCCATTTTACCCTCAATTATGAGATGGTAAAAGTTTCTCGTTCCATTTCAAGGGTAAAAGTGTAATGTAGTTATTTAAAAAAATGTAATAATTGCTCATTTTTAAAATCGGGTGTCATTTTCATTATGGACATTTATTTTAGGAGGGATAGAGTATTATGTAATAATATAATGTATGAAAAAACAAAAATATTTGTGAAATCCTAAGGGCATCTCCAACCAATCACACACTAAAAACACCAAAAACACTAAATTAGTGGGTCCCTTAAACACTAAAAAAAATTCATCTTCAATCACACACTAAAAAAACAACACTAAAAACATTTTTAACAATAAAATAATATATATTTATTATTATACTATTTATATAATACCTATTAATATATATATATATATATATGTATGTATATAATTAGAAAAATTAGATAAAATATTAATAAAAACTTTAGTGACCTACTTTTTTGACCTTCAAACATGGAGTTCAATATTTTATCCCTCCGTTTATTTTTGTGTTTTAGTGGTGGGTTGGAGGTAAAATTACCTCCATTTTTGTGTTTTTTGTGTTTATAGATGTGGGTTGGAGATGGTCTAAGCCCTATGTTTGAAAACTAGATGATAAGTTAGTTGGGACCGATAAGCTAGCCGATTAACTAATACATTTGCCAAAAACTAGCTAATAACCTAGTTGAAAAATATAAAATGACCAAAAGGATATATTTAAAAATTAATAAATTTTAACGTTTCATGGTATATTTAAAATAAGTCACTAATAATAAAATATGTTAATTAGACAAACCATATGGTAAGAAACTTAAATAATAAAATATGTTAAATAATAGATTCCAATTTCATTTTTTTATTATTATTATTTTCGTTGTTGTTGTTGTTGTTATTATTATTATTATTATTATTATTATTATTATTATTATTACTATATCTACATTAGATGATGATTTTAAATAGAGAAATTAACTGAAACAGCCACATGCAATGTGGCTGGTAAATTGATCTTCTAGCCAATTTCTCCGAAAATTACAAATAAAATCACACGTCCGCATCGCTAAAAGACAAAAAAAATATTGTTTCCATCCCTGTCCTCCAAAAGCCACCTTTATAATTGCAAAAGTGGCCCCTGAAGTTTCAGAACTTACACTCTTACCTCCGGAATTGTGGAGGTAGTCTTTTGCGGACCTACACATGTCAAGCCCTGGTAAAACCTGAATCCATCCTATCCTTACGACCTACCTGCAATTGCAACATCTACGTCCGTAGTTTTTCAAGAAAACTTGACTTTTTCACGTTTTAATGCCTTTTAATTGCATAACTGCACTATTTTTTTCATCAAAGCTTTAAAGTTGATGGAAATTATATAATAGGTGTACTATTTTGCAGTAATTGATTGATGGTAAATTGTACTTGTTTGAGGAAAAAGTCTCAAAACCCCCGACCGTAGACTAAAACGCCCGACCAAAGACTTTCTACGACCCCCGGATGCTAACCAAAGCCCCAAGGAGCAGTGGTCGAATAAAAGGCTCGACGACAGGCAGAAACGTTCGTCCAATGGCTCTCTGCGACTCCTGGATATCGACCGCGACATAGGAAAACATAGGTCGAGCATAAACTCTCGACTACGAATGGAACATGCAACCAAAGATATTTTTACGAACTACGAAGCAGCAGTTGAACGAAAGTCCCAGATGAAACCGCTAACGCACGACAAACGCCCAATTCAGAACCATTACTACCAAGATCCGTTACTTTCGTCGACCGTTATCTTCCCCACAAAACCGTTGGATGGTTACACTTAAACGCCATCAAAAGCATTTATGGAGAAAATCAATACCGATTAACCGTTACAAGTGACCACGGATATAAAAGCAAAAGTTCGAGTTATCAAAGACACATGAATTTTTCCCCGCACTCTCAAGGCCAAAGAACACACAATAGCTCTCTAAGTTTCATACGCTAGCTTAAATTTTTCTTTCATTTGTAATCATACGACCATAGTTCTGAAGGACAATGCGCTTGTTTGGCGTCACTTCCCATAGTGCATCGACGATACCGTCCTATCGTCCGCGGTTTTTTCCCTCGTCCAAGGGTTTTCCCGAGTCACCAAATCTCTTGTCTCTTGTTCACTTTTCGTTTTATTTACGGTCGTTGGGAGAATCCTTCCTGTAATCGATCAGGTCCACAAGTACCTTAAGTTGACTTTGTTAAGTTAATTTTTGTTAGGAAAAAGTCCTAAGTTTAGAAAGTTTTATAAAGAAGGAAACTTTTGATTGTAATATTCCATATTATGTTTTACATCTTATGGGCTTGGGCTTACTATGTAAAAGAAACCTACTATATAAAGGAGTCTAGGGTAGAGGATTCGTTAATGAGAGTCGTTTAATTACTTTTGCGTTTGTAATTCTTTAATGCTTTCATCAATAAAACATTCGACTCGATGATTTCCGTATGATTCCTCTTTTGATCTTGTTGAATCGGACCTAACAATTTTTGGCATCAACAGTTTGGCGCCATCCGTGGGACCCAGTTAAGGAATTCTCCGACGAACCCCGTGTTCTGTCTTTATCCCTACGGGGAGTCATAAGACCGACCCTGAAAAATCCTATGAGCCCGATAAGTACCTAGCAGTCGTCGAAAACCATGAGCAAACCACTACAATGGGGGCACCGCCCGAACCAACCGGCGGACAAGGGTTGGCTAGGTGCCCTCAGGGATAGTCCCGATCGCCATGAATGCGGAGCCAGCGCTAAGGGCATATCACACCTGTTGGAATGAGTGACCTCGGAATAGGGCGGTTATGGACGTTATCGTGAACATATTTCCATAACCGCTGCAGCGTATGCAACAGCCTCATAAGGGTCGTCGCTACTGCGAGAGTTCTTTCCGTTGAATAACTCCTGCAACTCGACCCCCCGATCAGGTCTCGATAGAAGACGCTACAATGTCGCAACCTGATCGAAACGAAGCAGCCAGCCGCAAAGACTGGGCCTCGGTCGAAGGTCGAACGTCGTCCCGGAATCGACGCACGGAAGAAGGAGCCGACCGAATCGAGCTCCCAACACAAGTTTGGCCGGACGCAAGGTCCTCCGAGCGTAAAAGTGCACAACGTCCGAAGACGCACCAAAAAACGGAGGGAACGACAAATCGAAGCTCGATTGAGTCATTAGCAAAAGTGTCTGTCGGTCATGAGCCGTCGGAATATCGCGAGCACCCGAGGCACGACAAGCTATATGCAAGACAGAGTCGTGACGCCACCGAAACGCGCGAGGATCGAAGGCCTAATCGTCTGAAAGACCCAGAGGGCCCGACCCCACGAATGTTGATCGAGGCGCTTCCTCCAAAGGGGGTCTATCGCCAGAAATCGTTCTTCTAAACGAATTTATTTTTCTTTTAAGTTACATTTTTACTAGTTGAATTATTGTGGGCTCAATCGCCAGAAATATTTCATCTAAATGCTTAAATTCCTTTCGATTATGTTTTTTCATGTTGCACTACTATGGGCTCAATCGCCAGAAACCTCCCGTCTAAGCATCGGGAGTCCCTCCGATTATGTTTTTACAATTCGTTGTCGGCCCTATCGCCAGAAAACGCTCGTCTAAGTGTTAAAGTCCCCTTTAAGTTTTTTTTCCTTTTACGGGCCCAGTCGCCATAAATTGTCCTACTAAGAACAGAAAAGACCCCACAATCGGACCCTTCTCCAAACGTGCGATTGAACCTCCTCTACGACCGGCAGAAGAACAACAAAAGAGGGAAATAACAGTGACAGAAACATACAGAAGAGGTACGGCCAAAAGGGGCCGCCCTAAAGAAAGAAACGGCGATCAATCACTAGAAATCAACTCGTTCGAAGAAAAGAAAATTTTCTTCTTATTATCGTACGGTTCGAACTACACTACTGACAAAAGAAAAGTTTTTTCAAACGGAAAAGTACAAGAACAGGCGCAACCGAAGTAGGTCGTCCTAAAGAAAAAAGAAGTCTCGTGCATTGCCATCACTAAGTTCTTGCGTCCAGGGTCTCCAGATAACGTACGACCTGGAACGGTGATTGATAACAAAGTTTGTCATCTTCGGAACAATGATTTCTACATATGTGCACATGCCGGATGACAGGAACACTGAGACCCTAAAGCGGTGGAAAACCAGGGGGCAACGGTCGAAAGGATGGCCCGACGGCCCCTTGGGCTCGACTCAGCTGGGCCTTCAGGTCATCGACCTCCTTCGTCTTCTCAGAAAGGTCCCCCCTTGTCGCCCTCAGCTAGGCCTCCAACGCCCCCATTTTCTCCAGAGCCTCCGCATGACGATCCTCCACGGCAGAACTGGAACACCGTTCATGTGCGAGCTCATCTCGAGCTTCCTCAAGCAGACGACGAAGCTCGTTGGCACCAGCCATCGCCTCCCTCCCCCTCGCCTGTAAGGCAGACTCGTGCTCTCGTAGGACTTCCTCCGCGCTGGAGGCCATGGCGACCGCCTGGCCGAGCATCGCCTATATGGCCTAAAAACAAAAGACCACTTAGCGTCATTATTGCAAGAACGCACGATCGCTCGAACGCATGTCGCACGACGCACGAAATGGGAGTCATGACCCCAACGGGTAAAACGTTGGACAATAATACCTAGAATGGGTTACCGACGAAAGCTCCAGCCACCGGTCATTTCCCCTCGCCTTGCGACAGAGGAAAAGCAGACACGTACGAAGGCATAGCTGCTTTCGATGTCTTCGCCCCCCTAGAGCCCTCGACTCTAGGAGATAGTTCTTTCGGGACGGACCCCAGCTTATTCAGACTCCTCCGATCAGAGAGGATCCCACGACCGGTCAAAGGGGCTTGAGTTTCTTCTGAAAATCGAAAATGAACAAGTCAGAAGAAAGAAAACGAAGATTATAAACAAACAAAGATGATTACATGCCCTCTCCTCGTCCGGATGAAGGGAGGACCCGGAGGTTCCGGCAAAGACAACGTATTGGCCCTCCTCGCCAGAATCATCGTCCTCCGACGTTCGAAACGCACGATCCGGGATTCTCCGGAAACGCTCGACTGTCGCCACAGAATCAGGAGAAGGGGGAGCTCGCATGCCACCGCGGCACAACGAAAGACCAAACATCAGGAATCCACTCGAAGTCAAAAGCATAAGTTTTGGATCCTTACCTTGTTCGGGCCAGCCGCGAACTATCAATTGCTCACCCTCGGAGGAACACCGCAGGTAGCAAAACACGTACCTGTCTCTGCAACCGCGGTCATTCACCCCGGTCCCAGAGATAAGCGCCTGATTTTTGCCGCCCCGAACGTAAGGACTGTACCGGAACTGGGCATCCGCCTTAACCACGTAAGCCATCAAGAGTTCACAAACGGTGAAAGGAGGGTCCCAATCACGTAGCAAATGATCGATCGTCATCACCACCCTCCATAACTGAGGCATCATCTGCACCGGAGGAATGTCAAAGCGACCCAGGAAATCCCGAGCCAATCGAGGAAATGGCCATTTCAGGCCGATCACGAAGGGGTACTCGTAGAGGACGAAGGCCTCCGCCGGACATTCACCCACTGGTAAGTCGCCTGGACTCACCACCTCGACATTTTTCGGCTGGGCCAAGGCGAGGAAATCCCAAAGGTCGCCTGCCGACTGGATTGTACTTAGAGGGTTCGACATTTTCTCGCAAGAAAAGGAGTTGAGAATCTTCGAAGAGATTGTTTTTCGAAAAAAAGTCTGGGAAAAGAAATAGAAAGGTGATCAGCTCCTTTTATATCCCCGAAGTCCCGCTCAAATCATCGTTTCGTCTACTTGGGACGACACCTGTCTCGCACACCTCCGCATGCAGCCGTCAGATAGACGACACCTGTCCGCGACAGCTGCCCATGTGTGCTCGTCCGCACACATGGCATCAGCAAAAGCCGTCATCACCCAAACAGATAGCCTCGCCTCGTCAGTCTACACTGCTAAAGGTTAGGACCTAACTATTCTAGTCCGAAATCAAACGGTTTCGTTCCCTCGCACCCGACGAATCAGCAACACGTGTCTTGACGAAATTCAAAAATAAAGCTGCTGCTTGAATTTTGAATTTGGGGGCAAACTGTTTGGACAAAAAATCTCAAAACCCCCGACCGTTGACTAAAACGCCCGACCAAAGACTTTCTACGACCCCCGGATGCTAGCCAAAGCCCCAAGGAGCAGTGGTTGAATAAAAGGCTCGACGACAGGCGGGAACGTTCAACCAATGCCTCTTCGCGACTCCTGGATATCGACCACGACATAGGAAAACATAGGTCGAGCATAAACTCTCGACTACGAATGGAACATGCAACCAAAGATATTTTTACGAACTATGAAACAGCAGTCGAACGGAAGTCCCAGATGAAACCGCTAACACATGACAAACGCCCGATTCGGAACCATTACTACCAAGATCTGTTACTTTCGTCGACAGTTATCTTCCCCACAAAAACGTTGGACGGTTACGCTTAAACGCCATCCAAAAGCATTTATGGAGAAATAAAATACCGATTAACCGTTACAAGTGACCACAGATATAAAAGCAAAAGTTCGAGTTATCAAAGACACATGAATTTTTCCCCGCACTCATAAGGCCAAAGAACACAAAATAGCTCTCTAAGTTTCATACACTAGCTTAAGTTTTTCTTTCATTTGTAATCATACGACCATAGTTCTAAAGGACGACGCCCCTATTTGGCGGTCACTTTCTCTGGTGCATCGACGATACCGTCCTATCGTCCGCGGTTTTTTCCCTTGTCCAAGAGTTTTTCCGCGTCATCAAATCTCTTGTCTCTTGTTCATTTTTCGTTTTATTTACGTTCGTTGGGAGACTCCCTCCTTTAATCGATCAGGTCCACAAGTACCTTAAGTTGACTTTGTTAAGTTAATTTTTTGCATCAACAGTAGTATAATTAAGTTATTTGATCTATAAAGAGCCATGAATGAATAATTAAAATTTTCCAACCAACTATTTTACAATGTTGTTCATCATATATTTTCCTTTCTTTCTCCAACTCAATTGAAAATGAGTATTGGTGCCGAAAAAATTAAGTTACGTATTTGTTATGGGTCAATGAGTTCAAGGAAACAATGGGTGCGATTACGTTTCTTCTGATGAAACGACACACCATATTAAAGCTTGGTTGATTATATCTAGAGAAAAGGTGGAATCCACGGTCCTATTGGTGCAACCAAGTTTGCGCACAAACATGATCGTTCAATTCTTGAGTTAGTTGACGATGAAAATGTTTGTGGTTTTATTGAATTCGCATCCGAGTCAAATAAACATGTTACACTTTATGTCTATGGCTTTATGTATAACAATTGTGGTTCTCTGTGCATGTGCATGTGTGTGAGTGATGGACTGATAGGTTGTTAGCGACAAAGGTAATGGGAGGGAGGTACTTTATTTCCATAATTAAACAAATGGAAATTATGTTTTTACCCATTTTCTAAAATCTAGTTAATTTAGTCACAAAATATTTAAATTCAAAATATCTATGTCTATGGCTTTATGTATAACAATAGTTGTTCTCTATGTATGTGTGTGAGTGATGGATTGATGGGTTGTTAGCCGCAAAGGTAATGGGAGAGAGGTAATTTATTTCCAGAATTAAATAAATGAAAATTACGTTTTTACCCATTTTCTAAAATCTAATTAGTTTAGTCACAGTGTATTTAAATTCAAAATAAATATGTCTATGACTTTATGTATAACAATGGTGATTATCTGTGTATGTGTATGAGTGTGAGTGATGGACAAATGGGTTGCTAGCGGCAAATGTAATGGGAGAGAGGTAATTTATTTCCAGAATTAAATAAATGTAAATTACGTTTTTACCCATTTTCTAAAATCTAAATAGTTTAATCACAAAGTATTTAAATTCAAAATAAATATGTCTATGACTTTATGTATAACAATGGTGGTTGATGAACTGATGGGTTGTTAGCAGCAAAGGTAATGGGAGGGAGGTATTTATTTCCAAAATTAAATAAATGAGAATTACATTTTTTCCCATTTTCTAAAATCTAATTAGTTTAGTCACAAAGTTTTTAAATTCAAAATAAATATGTCTATGGCTTTATGTATAACAATGGGGGTTCTCTGTGTATGTGTGTGAGTGATGGACTAATGGGTGTTAGCGGCAAAGATAATGAGAGGGACGTACTTTCTTGTCATAATTAAATAAATAGAAATTACGTTTTTACCCATTTTCTAAAATCTAATTAGTTTAGTCACAAAATATTTAAATTCAAAATAATTATGTATATGGCTTTATGTATAACAATGATGGTTCTCTGTGCATGTGTGTGAGTGATGGACTAATGGGTTGTTAGCGCCAAAGGTAATGGGAGGGAGATACTTTATTTCCATAATTAAATAATTGAAAATTACTTTTTTTCCCATTTTCTAAAATCTAATTAGTTTAGTCACAAAGTATTTAAATTCAAAACAAATATGTCTATGGCTTTTCGTACAATGATGATGGTTCTCTGTGTATGTGTGTTAGTGATGGGCTGATGGGTTGTTAGCGGCAAAGGTAATGGGAGGGAGGTACTTTATTTCCAGAATAAATAAATGGAAATTACGTTTTTACCCATTTTCTAAAATCAAACTAGTTTAGTCACAAAGTATTTAATAAGGTTTTCACCGTTCCCCAAACCTCGACAATTTTTTATCCAACGATACTCCGTTCCACATTTCTTAGAGGTTTTCACCCATTCGGGGCATTGTGTTTCTTCAAACCCAGCGTTCATATACATATGATAGATGATTGCGAAGAGTTTGACAAGGTTTGCACTATTCCCCAAACCTCGACACATTTTTATCCACCGATACTTCGTTCCCCATGTCTTAGAGGTTTTCATCGATTCGGAGCATTGTGTTTCTTTAAACCCAGCGTTAATATACATATGATAGATGGTTGCGAGGAGTTTCATACAGTTTGTGCAATAGGTTTTAGGGGCACAAAACTATTCATCGAGAGGGATTTGAAATTTTAAAGCATATATTCCTAGTCGAGATTTTAGGTTATAATTTTTCAATCCTCCGATTCGGAGCATTGTGTTTCTTCAAACCCAGCGTTCATATACATATGATAGATGGGTGCGAGGAGTTTGATAAGGTTTTCACCGTTCCCCAAACCTCGACAAATTTTTATCCACCGATACATCGTTCCACATATCTTAGAGGTTTTCACCGATTCAGAGTATTGTGTTTTTTCAAACCCAACATTCATATACATATGACATAGATGGTTGTGAGTAGTTTGATACGGTTTATGCATGAGGTTTTAGGGGCAACAAACTATTCATGGGAGGGATTTGAAAATTTAAAGCGTATATTCCTGGTCGAGGTTTTAGGTTATAATTTTTCAATCCACCGATTCGGAGCCTTATGTTTCTTTAATCCCAGCGTTCATATACATATGATAGATGGTGGCGAGGAGTTTGATAAGGTTTTTTCCGTTCCCCAAACCTCGACAATTGTTATCCACCGATACTCCGTTCCCATATCTTAGAGGTTTTCACCGATTCAGAGCATTGTGTTTCTTCAAGCCCAACGTTCATATACATATGACATGATAGATGGTTGCGAAGAGTTTGATAAGGTCTTCACTGTTCCCCAAACCTCGACAACTTTTTATGCACCGATACTCCATTCCCCATATCTTAGAGGTTTTCACCGATTCGGAGCATTGTGTTTCTTTAACCCCAACGTTCATATACATATGATAGATGGTTGTGAGGAGTTGGATAAAGTTTTTACCGTTCCCCAAACTCCGGCAATTTTTTATCCACCGATACTCCTTTCCCCATATCTTAGAGGTTTTCACCGATTCCGAGTATTGTGTTTCTTCAAACCCATCTTTCATATACATATGATAGATGGTTGTGAGGATTTTGATACGGTTTGTACATGAGGTTTTAGGGGCCCAAAACTATTCATCGGGAGCGATTTGAAATTTTAAAGCTTATATTCCTGGTCGAGGTTTTAGGTTATAATTTTTCAATCCACCGATTCGGAGCATTGTGTTTCTTCAAACCCAAAAAAATGACGTACAATTCAATAATTATCCAATACCATATGTCTCGGCATTCAAAGGCTACTAAACAAAGAACGAGAAAGTGTTGAAAAATATGTTATGTAAAATGGAAATGCTAGATAGAAATTGATAATTTGGACAACAAGTTTGAAATTTGAACAAGAATCCAAAACAGAAGATACAACATAAGGTGAAACCAACTATTGTAATCTCTAGAGGAAACCAATCCACCAAGATCAAAAGAAAATGAATTTAAATAAGAACCATAAATTCTAATCTAGGAAAAAAATTGATCTACAAAGTTTAAAGACAAATGAAACACTTTAAAAAATCTCTTTGATCTTAAAGTAAATAAAGATTTCTGGAAATAGAGATAATTCCATTTGTTTTTATAATAATCATCAACTACCTAAATATGGGCAATTTTTGTTAGTATATACTATATAGTAATAGTTTTTAAAAAATCGAAAATAGAAGACATGTTCTTTTAGTATCTAAGGGTGCATTTAGTTAGTAAAAATTGTTTTCATTTTCCAAGAAAACGTTTTCAGAAAATGGAGTTGAGTTTTTATTCTCAATTTTCTATGAAAATTTTAGAAAACGCGTTTAGTTGAAATGGTGGAGTTTTCATTTTCATTTTTAGAAAATTAAAAAACGCGTTTGGTTGTACATTTTCTACCACTTTTCATTTTTCATTTTCCAATTTTTTCAAATTAGAAAGTATGTGTGTTTGTGTGTGAAAGTGTGTGGGAGTGTCTGTGTGAAAGTGAAAGTGCGTGTGTGTGAAAATGAAAGTGTGTGTGTGTGTGTGTGTGTGAAAGTATGTGTGTTTGTGTGTGAAAAATAAAGTGTGTGTTTGTGTGTGTGCGTGAAAGTGTGTGTGTGTGTGTTTGTGTGAAAATGAAAGAGAGAGGGAGTGTGTGTGTGTGTGTGTGTAAATGTGTGTGTGTGCATGTGAGAAAGTGTGTACGTGTGAATGTGGAAAAGTTTTTAGAAAACAAAAAATTGGAAAAGTATGATTGCGTTTAGTTGTAGAAAATTTTTCTATTTTCTAGTGAAAATGAAAATTTAGAAAACGCGTTTAGTTCGTTTAGTTTTCAAAAAATTTCCAAAAAAAATTTCATTTTCATTTTCTAAATTTATATTAGATTTAGAAAACAACTTTTTTGAGTTTTCAGAATTTTCATTTTCAAAATAATTTTCTACATGCACACACTTACACTTTTACACGCGTGCACATACACACTTTCACACACACAGATACATTTTCAAACACACACACATACACATACACAATTTTACACACACTTTCACACACATACACACACATTTTCACTTTCACACTTTCACACACAAACACACACTTTCACTTTCACACTCATACACAATTTCACACTTTCATGCACATACACACACACACACACTTTCACTTTCACTTTCACACACATACACATACACAATTTCACTTTCACACACACACATACACACACTTTCACACACACACACATACACTTTCACACTCATACACAATTTCACACACACATACATACACTCACTTTCACACACACATACATATACACACTTTCACTTTCACACACACACATACACACTTTTTCACACACACACTCACTTTCACACACACACACACTTTTTCACACACACACACTCACTTTCACATACAGACACACTTTCACACTTTTTCACGTACACACACTTTTTCACACACACACACTCACTTTCACACACGCACTTTTTCACATACACACACACACTTTCATACACATACACTTTCACACACACACACTTTCACACACATACACTTTCACACACACACACACTTTCACACATACACTTTCACACTCATACACAATTTCACACACTTTCATATACACACTCATTTTCACACATACACACACTTTCATTTTCACTCACACTTTCACTTTCACACACACATACACACACACACACACTTTTTCACACACTTTCACACACACACACACACGCACACACACACTTTCACTTTCACACGCATACACTTTCACACACACACACACACACTTTCACACACATGCACTTTCACACTTTCACACACACACACACACTTTCACACACACACACACACACACATTTACACACACACACACACACACACAGGCCAACCGTACTAGATATTGTCCGGTTTGTTCACACACCTGAACTCACGGTTTTAAAACGCGTCTGATAAAGGTGGCATCCAAGTCCCTTATAAGACAACGTTTGTTATCCTCCCCAATTAATGTGAGACATTACAACAACCAAACGTGTTTTCTAATTTTCTAAAAATGGAAAATGAAAACTCCGGGGTGCGTTTAGTTAACTATAAAACATTTTCAAAAAATGGAGTTGAGATTTTATTCTCAGTTTTCTATGAAAATTTTAAAAAACGCATTTAGCTGAAATGATGGAGTTTTCATTTTTTAAAAAATTAAAAAACGCGTTTGATTGTTCATTTTCTACCACTTTTCATTTTCCATTTTTCCATTTTTTTCAAATTAGAATGTGTGTGTATGTAAAAGTGTGTGTGTATGTCTGTGTGAAAGTGTGTGTGTGTGTTTGTGTGAAAGTGAAAGTGTGTGTGTATGTCTGTGTGAAAGTGAAATTTTGTGTGTGTGTCTATGTGAAAGTGAAAGTGTGTGCGTGCACGCGCGAAAGTGTGTGTGTGTGTGTGCACGCGCGAAAGTGTCTGTGTATATGTCTGTGTGAAAGTGAAAGCGTGTGTGTGTGTATGTGTGAAAATGAAAGTGTGTGTGTGTCTGTGTGAAAGTGAAAGTGTGTGTGTATGTGTGTGTGAAAGTGAAAGTGTGTGTGTGTGTGCGAAAGTGTGTGTATGAATGTGTGTGTGTGTGAATGTGTGTGTGTGTGAAAGCGAAAGTGCGTGTGTGTATGTCTGTGTGAAAGCCAAAGTGTGTGTGTGTATGTTTGTGTGAAAGTGAAAATGTATGTGTGTGTGTGTATGTGAAAGTGTGTGTACGTGTGTATGTTTGCGTGAATGTGAAAGTGTGTGTGTATGTCTGTGTGAAAATGAAAATGTGTGTGTATGTGTATGAATATGTGTGTGTGTGTGTGAATCTGTGTTTATGTATGTGAAAGTGTGTGTGTATGTGTATGTGTGTGTGTGCGTTTGTGTGTGCGTGTATGTGAAAGTATGTGTGTGTGTATGTGAAAATGTGTGTGTGCGTGTCTATGAAAGTGTGTGTGTGAGAGAGTGTGTGTGTGTGTGTGTGTGTGTGAAAGTGTGTGTGAGAGTGTGTGTGTGTGTGTGTGTGTGAAAGTGTGTGTGAGAGTGTGTGTGTGTGTGTGTGTGTGTGTGTGTGTGTGCGTATATGTGAAAGTGTGTGTGTGTGTGTGAGAGAGAGAGAGAGAGAGAGAGAGAGCGTGTATGTGTGTGTGTGTGTGAGAGAGAGAGAGAGAGAGAGTGTATGTGTGTGTGTGTGTGTGAAAGTGTGTGTGTGTGTGTGTGTGTTTGTGAAACTGTGTGTGTGTGTGTGAAAGTGAGTGTGCTTGTGTGTGCGCGAAAGTGTGTGTGTGCACACACTTTCTAATTTGAAAAAAAATGGAAAATGAAAGCCGTTAAAAAATGCACAACTAAACGCGTTTTCTAAAAATCTGAAAATGAAAAATGAAAACTCCACCATTTCAACTAAACGCGTTTTGAAAATTTTTCATAGAAAACTGAGAATGAAAACTCAACTCCATTTTCTGAAAACGTTTTCTTGGAAAATGAAAACAGTTTTCGCTAACTAAACACACCCTATAGTTTTCTAAATTCAATGTAATTTTAGAAAATGAGAATTTTCGTTTTCTTGGAATTTTTTTGAAAACTGAACGAACTAAACGCGTTTTCCAAATTTTCATCTTCTCTGAAAAAAATTTCCTACAAAGTAGAAACTTTTCTATAACCTTGATATATTCAAATATATAGTATTCATATGCCACTAACTTTTTTGATTATTTCATGAATTCTAATTTTTATATTCAAATATAGTAGATTTCTTATTGTTAACTACAAAAACTCTTACCTTTTGAACAAAATTACTAACCATATGACATGATCCAACTTATATCTACATTTAGGATTTCAAAATTACCTTATTACCTAATTGATTACCTGATACTGATTGCATTATTCTTAAGTACTTACTTCAAAAAACATTACTCTTTAGTACTATCATATCTTTAAAACAAGAATAAAATCTCAAGAGATAACTAACATGGAGTTTTTGATTCTAATATTGATGGTTTCTAAAAAAAATTGTTTTAATCCTAAAAGTTTAAAATAGTGATGAAAAACATTAACATGATGTGACATCACTACAAAACAAATGACTTTCACCCATAAAAATTACCTAGGGAATTTCTGTCAGTGATTGCCCATGGCTCACCTAGAAGATACCAATGGTTCAGTAAAATCTCATGTTTTTCGAAAAAATACCAACGTATTACCCATAGAATCCCTCGGTAATCTATCACTAATTTGAACTACCCACCAACTTTTATGACGGTTTTATAAGTAATCACTCTTTAGCGACATATTTTCTTGGGAAAAGTCTGTACGCAAAGTTTTTTGTCTAGTAGTGCATGGAAACCCACTACTTTATATTGATTTACATATTGTTACTTCAAATCGATATTAATAATCAACATTCGGATGCCAATTTATGTCAATCTATATACTAAAGTAAAGATATATAATGCCTGGAGAAAAAAAAATTAGTACTTATTGAGAGCCGATTTTAATTGTATTTATTGAGGACCCTTGTTTACATCTCGTCTACGAACAATAAAATATCAACAGGCCTAGCTAACTCATGGCTCCAACACTGATGATTGCAAATTTGGTTCCTTTGAGAGGATTGAGATCATATTTATCTTCTGTCTTTTATTCTTTAGATTTCCTCATCATGTTTCCTCTTATTGAGCTTCTATACAAATACAGCATCATCAAAATCATCTTCAACTTCCTTGTGTTGAAGATTCTTACAGCTCTCCAACCTCGTAAACATACCGATACAGTCAGCCATTTCCGCCAACCTCTTAGACATATCCTCCCACCTCTTTATATCATCCAGCTTTCCACGTTCATACAAACTTTCCACCTCCTTAATCCTCTCCTCCACCCTCTTATTACCCACTTGCATTTCATTCATTCTTTTTAACATATCTTCCAACTTTTTCAATATATCGTCACATCTTTGATCATGCACCCTTCGACATTGACACTGCCCTTTAACCTCCTTAATCTTCTCCTCCACCCTCTTATTACCCTCCTTCATTTCAGCCATTCTCTTCAACATTTCCTCCATCATCCTTTCCAACATAGACGAAGTCCTCTTATCCACATCGTCTTTTTGTTGATGAACAAGCTCGTTTTTTATTTTATTTTCATTATTTGATATCAACAAGGAATTGTTATCATTTGTATTCGTGGTAGCCTCAGCAAAATCATCAGTTTTGAGTTCTTTAATGTTGTTCTTGTAGTGTTCAACTTCAATCGGGGACGACACAGTGTCCAAAGTCATGACCTGCATTATGCAATAAACAACTCATAAACCATTGTAATTAAACATGATCGTAAATATTTGAAAAAGTAGTTGAATTACATTCTTCTTGTCCAACGATCCTTTCGAAGATTTCAAATTCACACTAACCTTGTCTTTTTGTTTTTTAATCTCCAACAATGCAACAGCAATATTTTGGAATAGAAGCTATACATCAGCAGCAAAAAGTGTTATTGTTTTCACAATGAGATCAAACATGTCAATTTTTAGCAATCTAATTGGAATAGAAAAGAATCGAACCCCGAGGTTTGCTCCCCAACGTCACTAGTTCAACGCTCTTTAGGCCACGAGTGGGTGGGTTTATAGGGTTTGTCTAGTTGTTAACTTCAAGAATCTCATGGGATTCATCATGGTGCGTACAAATTGAACCAGATACCCGCGATTACCAAAGAAAAAGATAGACAATAAGTGTTTTCAAAATAGAAAACTTGGAAAGTATTAGCTAGGGTTGAAAATGAGGCAAACATGTAGTTACATACTTTTGGAATAAGAGGGGAAGAAACATAGATATATTATGGTTTTATGTGGGGAAACATGTAACAAACTTTGTCTTTGTTCCTATTATGTGTAACAATGAATCAAGTTTATCGAATAATGTGCGGAACTTTGTAAGATTCCTATTATGGGTCCAAATTAATAACAGTTGAAAGTACAAAATCATCGGTTAATGCAACAAACTCTAACCGGGGGTTGTAATGCCCCAAAATACAAATTTTAGAGAATATGTTACACTAATTGACGATTTTAAGAGTAAACACAAAGTTTGTTACATTTCGGAGCATTTTTCCCTTTTATCTAAACACAAATACACCCATGTTACCATCAAACTTGCCATGTTCGTATTAAAAAAACGGCGGTAAGTTTGATGAATGTTATAGGCTTGCCTTTTATGTAAAATGAAGACAACAAATCAAACCTCGGTGTTGAATCCTTCTTTTGCACTGGTTTCTATAAACATGAATCCATATTCACGAGCTTTGCCATCTCCTTCTTCAACGGCAACTTCTCTATTTAATCATGAAGAAATTGTCATAACTAAATAAAAACCAAACCAAACGAACCCAGTATATGCTATACATAGCCAGGGTCTAGGAAGGGAAGGATGTATGCAGACCAGACCTTAATTACCCCAAGGGGTATAAAAGGCTTTTCTAGATGACGGTCTCCAACTTGCAAAGACAAAAATAACAAGAACAAGTGTGGTAAGTGTGCAACTAAACAACATGTAGAATGTGATGAAATAAACTACTAAAGCAAGAAGAATACTAGGTCTTACAAACAGGAAAAACTAGTAAAACTAAGGTTAGCATACAGGAAGACTAAGGTTGATGTGTATTATTAGAGTTGTTCTAGTTGCTACTCTCACACCTTTTGTCAACAAGATCGATTTTGTTCCCAACAAGGACAATATTGAAATCAGTGACTCGCCTAGTACGTACTTCTTCTATCCACTTTGTAGTATTCAAGAACGATTGTCGATCTGCAAAATAACAAACCCGATATAGGAAATGGGTTAAAACGGAACAAAAATTGTCCCATGTGAACAAAATTCTTGTGTCAAGTAAAGGGTGAATATTGGAGCAACCATTATTATTGTTACACCTTTGTGACTAGAAAGTGGGTTTCAGTTACTCAAGACTATCTTTCAAAGTATTGTTCCAAGTGTGATAACTCAATAATAACAAAGATTTAATTTAAATGCATAATAAAACGAAGCCAAACCAGTATGTCCCACTTGGAGGTGAGATCTGAGAGGGTGATATGTATACAGACCTGACATCTATTCCAAAAAGGCAAAGATTCAAATGCATGATCAAAAAAATACTCTAAGCTAATTCAAGATGCTCATATAAGCAAAGTGTCCCACACGAAGTAGAAGTCTTCCTGTGTTCTAAAACTCGCCATGATCTAGTAAAAGTATCTCGTTCTAGTTTCAATAATATCTCAAATCATAAAAAGTGAAACAAAGTCAGAAAAAAGATGGTGCAAATTAATAGAAAAGGGTAGCATCGGTTTAGATGGAGAGAATGGTGCAGTGGTCATAAGAAAACAGGCAAGGATATGATACAAAAATGTGGATTCGATAATTTATGACTTGTTAAGTGAGGTTCTATTCGACTCACTAGAGACATCATAGACGATCACTGCAAGTGATGTATCTCTTACATAGCATGGAATGAGACTCCTAAATCTCTCCTCCCCAGAAGTATCCCTGAAATCTTACAAAAAGTGTCAAGATCAGGAAGATAGAATATACAGTAGATGCAAATTATTAACCACTCAAGTAGTACATATACTTCTCTCTCACACACACATACACAAGAGCATTCCCTAACAATATCTGACTCTACTTCGAATAACTTACGCGAATAAAAGATGTAACAAAATGGTAAGAGTAAAATGGTCATTTTAGTCATTTAGACAACTTATTCAACACAACAAACAAATAACAGTTTAGCCATACACACAGGGTTTACTAGAAAAACAACCAAACATATTAAAGTTAAATTCCTTAGATGTGTATTGCCAAATTTATAAGGGGATGCAGTAATTTGTGGCACCATAGGTTCACCCAAATCATGTACGGTTTTTTGATTCTTTTAGAAAATTTTCCTTCAATTAAGAGAGCATGGTGTCTAAACTCATATCACAATTGCCTCATCATTTATCGTCAACATTTATAATCTATTATTCTACCTAAGGGTGTATAAAAAATCTTCAACCGGTGAAACCCGCCCAACCCAACCCGTTAACAACACAAGTAAACCCAACCCGTCAAACCGCCAGCAAGGCAAAACCGCTAAACCAACAATTAAGAGGATTAATATTGGGTTAGGCCTTGCTCAACACGTCAACCCTCCGTTAATATATAATTTTTATAGAATTTGTTTATTTATACACAATATAAGAATAAAAAAAATACTAGTTTATTTAAACAAATTTATAGCCCAAAGTATATATATATATATATTACATTCAAGGGGTGTACGGGCAATATGGCATGCGATGTCACTTGAATCAAATGTGATTTTACATGCCACATGGTATGCGACGACGTCATGTGAATCACATGTGATTTTAGTGGAAAATCACATATTTTTCGACCATTTTTTATTCTCTTATTAAGTTTTCTTGTATGAAATTGACCCTATATATATTATATATATATAGGGGCGGGTTCAAATGAGAACTCAAATTTGGTTGTGAACATGAGGACAAATGAGAGCGCGACATGTGTCATATTTAGACATTATTCAGTCTGAATGAATACTATACTCGGTCTCTGAATAATCTACATTCACACACGTGTCGTGCTCTCATTTGTCCTCAAGTTAACAATCAAATTTGAGTTAGCATTTGAACTTTCCTCTATATATATATATACACACACATAGGGGCGGGTTCAAATGAGAACTCAAATTTGGTTGTGAACGTGAGGACAAATGAGAATGCAACACGTGTCATATTCAGACTGAACATGTGTCGCACTCTCATTTGTCCTCATGTTCACAACCAAATTTGAGTTCGCATTTCAACTTCCCCCCCCCGATATATATATATATATATATATATATATATATATATATATATATAGGGTTAGGTTCAAATGTGAACTCAATTTTGTTGTGAACGTGAGGACGAATCACAGCCACACATCTTCGGTTATGGTGGACGCGATCACGGAGGATTGACGCGATTCATGGGAGGGTGGAGATTATTAAAGGAGGGGAACCAGGTCAAAGCCGCATTTATTGACCGGATAAGTGGCTAAGATTCGTCCTCACATTCACAACCAAAAATGAGTTCACATTTGAACTTTCCTCTATATATATATATATGTATATATATATATATAGAGGGAGAGAGAGGAGGATCAGGAGAAAACGCTAAAAAAAAGAAAACTGAAAAACAACCTAATGCCCCCTAACATGCATTTGTGCATATGCATTTGTGCATATTTATGCATTGATACATAGAAAAAAGGAGTTTCAATCGCTTGTATGCATTTGTGCATATGCACTAATGCATATATATGCATTGATGCATAGAAAAAAATATGTTCCAGATGCGAACTATAAGCGTGTTCTTCAGTTTTCTCTTTTTTAAACATTTTCCCTTGAACCTTCCTCTATATATATATATACACACACACCGGAGTCTTTACTTAATTGAAAAGAAGAAGCTACAAGTAACAAGTTAATATGAAAACGGAACCGTTATATCTTCATCGTACATTGTTGTTGTAAATAAATCAATGCCAATGGTAGGCTGCAGATTATATCCAAATACACTTTAACTCAGAGACACCCTTCTAGAAGTTGAGATCATAAGGATTTATGCACAATCTTGGCTTTTAATCCAATCATCAGTCTTCAATTGCATACATATCGTTAATTAATTAAATTAACATAAAAAAAAACCAATTACACTTATACCGTATACGTGGTATCGAATATCTCATATTTGAATCTTGTAAGGATGCTGGTTTTGCCGACGGATGCATCACCCAAAAATACCAGTTTGTATTTGGTAACAGGTGGCATTGCCGCCATTAATGAGTTGTTCTCATGCACACCCCACTCGATCAAGATTGATTTACTTGTGTGCATATTCTTCTTCATCATCTATATATATATATATATATGGAGTAAATGACATATTTTGGTCCCTATAATATAGTGGTTTTAACATTTTGGGTCTCTAAAGTGAAATAATTACAAATATGGACCTGTGGTTTGCATTTTTCAACGTTCTGGGTCCCTAAAATCTAACTCCGTTTAAATTTTTTTTTAAGTAAGTAAAGTACAAGAGTATTTTAGTCATTTACTCCTTTTTATATTATATTAAAACCAAAGGGACCTTTTTATATTATATATAGGTCCCTTTGGTTTTAATATAATATAAAAATGAGTAAATGACTAAAATACTCTTGTACTTTACTTACTTAACAGAACATTAAAAAATGCAAACCACAGGTCCATATTTGTAATTATCTAACTTTATAGACCCGAAGTGTTAAAACCACTATACTACAGGGACCAAATATGTAATTTACTCTATATATATGTATATATTATATAAAGTTTATGAAAGCCATATTTGATCCCTTCCTTTCGGACTTTCCACCCTGAATTACTACTCCCCACATCAGATCGCCCATAACTTCTTTTCCATTAAATTCGCAACAAATTTAATTTCATTTCATTCAAACTTATGGTATGTGGCGGGCTGGCGGCTATGGGTTCCTTGGTCGATTTGTAGCACCCTTTATTGACGGATGGTCACAAGATTTTGGGCAATAGCATAAAGAAAATCTAAAAGATAGAATAAGTTTTCGGAATCATACCAGATTCGGGTTAAATGGTTTTTGCCTTTTGGTTATGATTTCTGGATTTTTATTTTTTTGAAATCTTTAGTAAGACAGTATTAATGACAGCAAAGAAATGCATAATTTGACAAAATTAACAAGCATCGTGAAAGGTAAGTCATGATTAAATATTGACCTCATTAAGAAAAACACTAAAACCAATCAGTATATATATATATAGAGAGAGAGAGAGAGGGAAGGTGGTTAAAAAGGTGTTATAATCTATAAAAGTATATATAGCAATCGTTATAAAATTAAGAGTGAATTACACTTCTAGTCACGGACGGATCCAGAAATTTTTTCAAACAGTTGCACCGTTTAACTATAGAAAAAACGTTAAGACATTTTTCACAACATCATAATTGGTCTATTGGTTGGTTCATTAATTTTCATATGTGAGGTCCTTGGTTCAAGTCTTTTACTGTGAATTTTTTTAAAAACATAATAAATTTGAAATTAAAAGCGAAAGGCTAAGAAAATGACACTAGCAAGATTTGAACTTGGGTCTTGGACGTAGGAAAAGTCTTGCAAACCAACTATGTCAAGGAAAACTTGTGTCCATATTGCAGTTTTAAAATATATACGGTGGCACACTGCAAAACGATATGGTTGCACCTTTCAGAAACCTAATTATTTTACCCTTCGCAGGTGAAATGATACGGTGGTCTGTGCCACTGTGGGTTACACTATAGGTCCGCCCCTGCTTGTAGTTGCTATGGTTTGTTTAAATTTTGGATTTGGTCTTTAAAACAAATTATCTATACCGATGTTTCCTAACTTTTCATTTTCATAACATCCATGGTCCCTCCGCTTAATAATGTTAGTTAGCAACCATTATAAAGGACTCATTAGTCTTTTAACAAACTATAAGGACCAAAAATGCAATCTGCTCTAATATGCAATGTAATTCACCTTTTCTTTTTATTTTTATTATTAAAAAAATATTTTTTACAAGTACACATTAAGCAAAAAAAAATTATTTAAAAACTATAAAATTCATAAAAAAAATAGCATCATAACATCTCAAGTTTAAAAAAACAAAAAAAATCGAAATAAATTCACATATCTTTTGAGTTGGGAATTGAAATATGCTAGCGATAATATTGAAAATTAAGTTCCGTTAACCAGTGTTTTAAATCCCGGGTTGACCCGGTCGGTTGAACCGAGACCCGGGGAAGAGACCGGGTGAACTACGACCAGGTTTATGGCTATTTACGGCCCGTTGTGACCCGGACGGGTTTCACAAAAAACCGGCTGAACCGGATTTAAAACCCGTTAAAACCCGGTTAAAAACCCGTTTTAGCTATTTAACTTATTTTTTTTAAAACAAGTTGATAATTGTTAAGCCCTAAATCGCATTCTCATTCAGTTCAGCCGATATCTTCACACACCGCATAAGTCGATTTCTTCCGGTAGGTCGTCGATTTCTTCTACAGGTCGTCGATGTAAAACTTGTTGTAAAAAAACAACTTATTTTTATTGTATTTGGATTGATGTAAAACTTGTTGTTTGTGTATTTTTAATATTTTAACTTGTGAACATCAAATTATTGGTTTTATATATATGTATGTGTGCAGAAAAATGAAAAAATACAAACGAATTATTGAAACCGAGTTGACCCGGTGGTCGAACCGGTTGACAGTGACCCCGTCACTACACGGGTCAACTAATGACCCAGGTTTTAAAACAATGCCGTTAACTGAGATTATTAATATATAGTCAAACTACAAATAATTACAATAACACAAAATAGAAATTATAAGTTAAGATTAGATTAGAATAATACTAATTGTTCAAACAATTAAAAAAACTATCACTACAGCAAAATTAGGTTTATATGACACCAAAAAAATTAAAAGTCATAATAGACCACTTTATAAAACTTATTTTATAGGAGCAAAAATTAAAGCGTACAATCTAAATGCATTGCAATAAGTTTATACGACGCTTTTGGACGTCCTAACAAGTTTTTAGAACATATATAATACAAAGTTCCGCATTAACAATTTTATATGATAGTATTAAAAAAGTTTTCTATAAAAATAAACGTTGTATAAAAAAATGGGTTTATAGGGTGCTTAATTTTTCTGGTGTCATATAAACTTAATTTTGTTGTACTGATAGTTTTTCTTAATTGTTTGAATAATAAGTATTTTTCTAATCGTAATTTATAATTTCTATTTTGTTGTTATCTCAATTAAAAGAACTTAATTTTCAATATTTTGCTCGCATGTTCCAATTCCAAACTCAAAAGATATGTGAATTTATTTTGTTTTTTTTGATTTTTTTAAGCTAATTTTTTTGTGAATTTTATAGTTTTTAAATAACATAAATATTTTTCTTTAATATATAATTTATTTAAGATATTTGAGTTGTAATTAGATACATATATAAAGTATTTTTTAATAAAAAAATTAAAAAATAAACCTCAATTACATTACATATTAGAGCAGATTGCATTTTTGGTCCCTATAGTTTGTTAAAAGACCAATGACTCCTTCATAATGGTTGCTAACTAACATTGTTGAATGGAGGGATCATGGGTGTTATGAAAATTAAAAGTTAGAGACCACCAGTGTAGATAGTTTGTAGGGTCGGTCCTATGGTTTTGGATGCCGACGAAGAGTAAAAAATTACCCCTAATCCAAGAAACAAATAACACATGTTTTAACAGGTTTGGAACATAGTCGGACTCTCATACAGATTTATAGAGGGATGCTACGTAGAATCATTTACATGGTGCGTTGACATGATTTTATATATAACGACTACGAGTAGCTAATAACCGAGGTACAGTACACACCAATATAGTTATGGCACAAAAACGAGAAATCAAGATTTAACCAAACAAGCAAATCACTCAAATAAGTGAAATAGACTATAAGGAAACATTCAGATAGTCATATTATCAAGACAACAACAGGTAAACATCAAAATTTTAAGAAGAAAAAAACATTTGGGTTCAAGATTGAAAAAAAACTAATTTACAATTTGAGAACCGAGAGTAAGAGCTGAGACCGGAGGTTAGAAGCTGAGTCAAGGTGAGAGGTTGAGAGGCTGAGAGGTTGTGAGGTTGAGAGACGACTGTCGAGAGCAATGGTGCTTACTGGCAACATTGTGCGTCGTAGGTGAGGGGCAGAAGGCAAGTCGTGAAGGGAAGATATGAGATCGAGATACCAAGAGCGACAATATTTTTTGGAAAAAAATTAAAATAATGAGCCCACTAAACCCTATTTGACTATTGCACTATGATGCTCTTTTGACTTTGATGCCCTGGACCGCCATCCGCTTCGCCCAGCACTAGGGTCACCCCTCATAGTTAGTTTTAGGGACCAAATCCAAAATTTGAACAAACCACAAGGACCACCGATGTAATTCACTCTAAAATTAATCATTGGTTTTATCTCATCTCTCTCTACTAGTTTTTTAGGGTGTTGCTAAAGGAACATCCCTTTACATCTTATAGCCCCCATAATCATCATTAAAAATATTTATTACCCAATCATTATAAATACATCATAAGTTTTTTCTCTCATCTCTTTCTACTATTTTTTTATTAGAATAAATTACACCATTGGTCCTTATGGTTGGCTCAGAATCTGGATATGGTCCCTCTTTCAAAATAAGTACACTAGGGGTCCTTGTGGTTTGCATTTTCTCTCAACTTGCGTCCCTATCACTAACAATGTTAAATTGAATATATTAACTCAGGGGTATTTTTGTCAATGTACCTATTAATTAAAAACTCATTCTGTAACACCCTCGAATTTGGAAAGAGCGACTAAATTAAATTTTTCATCAATACAATAAATAAGGAATAAATCTTTCTCTTATAAATCAAAACTCAAATTGTCTCAATAAATATTCTAAATAAAACCTCGACAAAAAAGTTAGACCAAGTCTTATACAAAGACCTCCATATGGTCGGGTGTTACTAAACCAATAAGTGTCGATATCTCCGAATGCGGAAAACGTCACCAAAGCTAGATCTTTAATGTCCTACTCTCTAGCACTCAAGTCATCACGTGTCTCTAGTACTAACCCCAACGAGAACCTGATGCACATGTTGACAAATAAAAAGGGTTAGGCTTAACGCCTAGTGAGCTCAAAAGTTTATAACATATTTATAATCAGTAGAAATTGAAAGAGTGCTTGATCAAATAATAGTTTTCCAAATAGAATGACTATTTTTATAAAAGCAACATCTTTCCCAAACTCATCATTTTCGTAAAGAAAGCTTTAAATCAAAATACCATAGTAAATGAAAGCTTTAAATAAAATACTCGTTCAAACACGAACTCTACATCTTTTACTCACTCAAAACGTGAATACGTATATATGCTTCAAATACCAAAATATGGACAAAGCTCCATAATCTAGAATACCAAAATATGGTTAAGCCTCAAAGATCCACCATTACAATATGTGGATAATACTTCATACTCCAAAATGCGTCACCGAAATTAATGGATAAGACTCTATACCCAAAACAACATCTTACGGTGACGGGGGAGACCCGATTACCACTAGTCGTGGCATGGCACAAAGGTAGGCCACGAACCAATGTTATAGAGCGTCACATAAAGGTCAGATAGCCATTGATATCAACCAAAGCCAGTATTATAGTCATTTGTGCACAAAAGCTCTTGCCTCAAGAATTACACAATTTATCACAAATGCCTATCCCAAGATAGTGAAAAGATGTATGGAAATTACACAATTTATCACAATGCCTATTTCCAATTTATAAATAAGATAATACAATCATTAACATAAATAAGGGATGAATTGGAAATTACACAATTTATCACAATGCCTATTTCCAATTTATAAATAAGATAATACAATCATTAACATAAATAAGGGATGAATTGGAAATTACACAATTTATCACAATGCCTATTCCCAATAACACAAAAGGAAACTTAAGTTGTACGACTTGAGAATCTCATCCCATGCATACACCATTAGACCGACTTATATGTCTATAGATCCATTACATTCTAGCCATTAAATTACACGACACTAAATGAATGACTAACGCACCCAAAACGTGTAATATATCTGTTGGTCCCGGTTAGAGTAATGGCAAACAAGTAGAGGATTTGTAGAGGGGGGGGGGGGAGAATACAAATACACAAATTTTTACTCTTTTAAATTTTTTAATATAAATATTAAAAATTTACACACAGAATTTTGTTGCGGTAAAGAATAGACACACTATTCTAACAAACTTAACACATGATAACGGTAATTAACTTATACACTAAGAAAGCTAAAATGAAACTGTTAAAACACACAGGATGTCGGAATCAAACAAAAGATCACACAGATGTTTTGTTGAAAGCGTGAGGTTTATGGGTAGGACTTCATCTCCTTTTATAGTGCCCATGCATGGGATGCATGAGGACAGCTGTCAAGGATGTATTAGCTGGAAGTATATCTGATGGACAAAGGGAGATGCCACTCCCTTTGTATTAGGTTAATGGATGAACCATTCTTTGTAGCACGCTATGTCAGATAACTTTATCTCTTTTTCTTCATGCTCTGTGAAGTCACATCAAACCTTTTAGCTTAAAGACAAACATCCTTTTTATGTGAGTAAAAAGAGAATGTCCGAATTTAAGGTTTGCTACCCACGTTCTTGCTGCACACGTATCTTGCATTTATTGTGTCATAAGAACTTATCTTTGAAAATGCTAAGTGATATATACAAGGATGTATCACATTCGTTAGTGCTTCCTAAGCTTTGGATCGGCAACTTGTACGAATGCTTGAATTGGTAACTGTATTAACACTTGAATTGGAAAGTGTATAAGAGCATCAAATCGGCAACAGCCTGTTAGCTTCTAGGATCAGCAACCGCATAATTGGTGACCACACTTGCAATGTCGGTGACCACATTTGCAATGTCGGTGACCACTTTTGTAATGTCGGTGACCACATTAGCAATGTCGGTGACCACTCTTACAATGTCGGTGACCACACTTGATTTCGGAAAGTGGTCTGAATTTTAATGTTAGTTGGTACATCAAAAATTCCATATTTTAATGTACAACCCTTGATTGGATAGTCTTTGATTTTCCAATACTTGAAGTATATTTCATACTTTTAAAAGAACCTATAAAAGATCAACAATATCAAGAGAGAAGGTTCATCACCAAATCATCGGTGACCCAACAATATCAAATAACATGCCATAACTGCATATCACTCAAAACCCCGACATAGAGCAATTTAAATCGGAAAAATATCCACGAGACTCATTTTAGTCAAAACAAAGCAAAGGCTCTATAATCAATTACAAATGTAACAACCATAAACTTAAAATATAATAAACTCAAGTCTTTGCCCAATAATCACAAATACAATAATGTAAGCTCTTGAGATTTATTACAAACCACAAATGTAAAAGTAGGCAACTATCTATCTAAGAGTAGCGCCCTCACTTCTCGATCCCACACTCACACTTTTCCCTTGCCCCTGCTAGAGCTCTCTACATGGAATTTATCTGAAAAAAAGTTTCAGTTTTATAAAAGTGAGGGTTAGACCAAAGGTCTAGTGAATTCCCTCCATCACAGTTATAAACAACAACTTAAAATAATAAAGAGCATTGGTTCCAACACCATAATGCACAATGCACTTGCCTCATAAATATGTGATAAACACACTTAATGTCACTCACACTTGTGACAATCAATCGGGCTCACACTTGCCCTATAAATGAGCTACATGAAACGAATTCAAGTGCTCTATCGGGTAGACACTTTATGTAATTCAAATGACATTCAACTCATGCACACTATTGACTCACGTTGTTGTTAAAATCCAATTTACCTTTAAATGATCACACTTGCAATTCTAGCCTAGAAGTTCCCGCCTTAGGCTATGATCACACCAACCGGACACCTGAATGGATCAATAGTTCGACGGGTTAAAGTTCCAATTATATTCCCAATTAAACTCCTAGCTAACCCTATGGTTAGGACTTCAACTACCGCCTCACAACATCGCCTAAACTGAAATCGAAAAAGTAGGAAACAATGGGTTATGCGGTTTAGGCCGCGGGAAAGCCCGCGGGGCTTTCTGTCTCCCTGCGCAGCTTTTGACGAACCAAAACTCCTAAAAACTCAAAATTTGATGATTTTCTTCCCCAAGCACAGTAAAACTTGCACAAATCTCAAATAAACCATTTCTCAAAATGGAAATCCATGGATTACAAGCCATATTTGATGAATATAAGGTTAATCATGGGGTTTTGATTGAACTCACTCTCAAACACCTTAGAAGGTGATTAAAACATAAAGAAATCAACAATTAATACTCAATCCTATTATGTTCAACCTTACTAATTTATGAATAAAAGCCAACATTCCACTATATGAACTCAAAACTTAAAACCCTAGCAACCCCAATGATAGCAATATAGAAGGAGAAACATGAAGAAGATGGTGTTGATACCTGAGATTGGATTCCTTCCATTTGCTCTACAAGATTTCAACTGATTTCTCCTATCCTTCCTTCTACTCTAAATGGCACCTTCTTCACAAACATACACAACTTGCTTCTTACGTTTTCCAAAATGAGAAGGAAAGACTCTAATAGCCCTAAATGACCACCATTTACCAAAATTACCCTGAAGTAAGTCTAACGTTTTACTTTGCCCCCCTTTCAATATGATTAAACGTTTCAAAAGAACGAAATGGATTATTAAAAGAAATTTTTCATAATATAATTCAAATAATTTTCTATTGAAACATCTAATATATAATATGTTAATTAACGCATACATGATAATAAAAAAATACAATATGTTAATTGAAAGAATTTAAAATTGATTATTATATATATACTATAAATTTTGAATTTGTTAGAACAAATTTTAGAAAACATATGTATTAATCTATAATTTTAAATAATCATTACATATGAATAACAATAAAATTGGTCATATCATAATTCATTAATACTTTTTAAAAATATATTTATTAATTAAATTACATATTTTATTACAATTATTTAGCATGTTTTCATTATCTATAAAATTAAATAAGTATGACTTTAATTTTTATGTATCTTACATAAACATTTTTAGAATTGTTATATTTGCTTTTTGATATCTAAATACTTTGAACATTAACTAAAACAAAATTGACATGGTAGTTAATAATATTTATAAATAATTACTAGTTATTATTAGTATCTGTTATATTATTAAAATTAATTAAAAATGTATAATTAATAATTAATCTTAATTTCCGGAAATTAATATTTCCGAATAGTTAATATTTATTTATAATCAATAGTTAACATTTATTTATAATTAATAAATAATTAATATTAATCAGAGTTATAATTGGAAAAAAGTGTCAAAAATTTCCTCATAAGCTACTCTAAGTAGTTTATCAATAAGTTAGCTTATAAGCTGACTTACAAGCTAGCTTACGTGCATCCAAACGATTATTCAAAAAATTAGTTAGCTTATAAGAGCATCCCCAATCCATAACTCATCCAAAAGCTTTTTGCGTTTGCCACATCAGGTTTCCCCTAACTTTTTTTAACAAAAACCTATTTTTACAAATCTTCTTCAATGCAAAACCTTTTCAAAAGCTTTTTCATCAATTACATTATAATTCATCCCATCTATTTAAATTGTTTTATAAAGATCCCTCGTTTAATTTGTCGTTTTAAAGTGCATATCATATTTTTCGACAACAAAAATTACTTAACATTAAAATTCAAATATTTAAAAACATTACAATAAACGCTATTTAAAAAAATAGCTCTAATCTTAAATTCCATATCTCTCTTTAGTTTCGTCACATAACATTTTATGATACGCTACTTGTTCGTTTATCATGCGTTCCATACTTTGCGTTAGGATTCTTATTTCTTCGAATCTCTTTGACTGGTTTTACGATTCTCTCATCTCTTTGATGTTTTCATTCACTCCATCTATTCGAGACATCCGTAAAGTGGTAGTTTTATTGATTAGATCTTGCATACCTTTTACTTCGCATTCGAGGTAGTCGCATTTTCTTTTTGTTTCCCTTTTGCTCTTTTGGTTCCATGGAACGAACGCCAGTACGTTTCATCATCTTCAACATCTATGCTTGTTCACACATCTGATGATGATGTGTAACTATCAGACGATGCAGTATTTCTTCTCTTTGTATGAACATCGTCTGCGCTCCCCCCTCTCCATTTAGGTTCATCCTTAATAATTACCCATCCATGCTCGTATTTGAATGACTTCTTGTATCTGGAGTAATATTCTTTTCTTGTGGCATCCTTTATTTGGTCATCAGACCATCCACTATGATATTGTCTTTCAATGTTAATGAATATATGGTTGAACTCGGTAACAGAAGGCACTATATGATACCAATGTCCCTTCACTTTTGCTTGCGTTCTTGAAAGAAATGAATTTCTAAAGTCGTTGTAGTATTGAGTAATCCGACGCCAAAAATCTTTTCCTTGTTGTCCATTGCCGATGGCGCTGTCATTGGAAATACTTATCCAAGCACTCATCAGTAATTCTTCTTCATCATTGGACCAAGCATCAGCTTTCTTTCGTTTTGGGTGATTACTGATATGTCAGGATCAATACTTTCCAAACCGACTTGGGTAGAAAATGGAGGGGATGTGGTTTCCCTCGTTGGAAAAGGGCGGAAAAGGGAGGGATTATTGTCAGTTGGTCCTGACGGGTGGAAGCCTCCTTGTTGATAATTGAAGTTTCTTAACATTGTTGTTGGTTGTTGTGGAAGGTAATTTCCAAACATTATCGTTGGTTGTTGCGAGAAGTTTCCGAACATTGTTGGTTGTTGCGGATAATAGGCTTGTGACATGTTTGGTGAATTCGGAGAATCGGCTTGAGACATGTTTGGATGGGTGGGATCCATTTCTTTCTCTTTGGTAGATAGATTATTTGGTGTTTGATACGTATGAGGTTTTTATGAGGTTTTTATAAAGAGATTCTCTAGATACATAAATTACATAGGTTTTTATAAAGAGTTTCTCTAGATACATAGATTGCATAGGTTTTTGTTTGCAGAGATTCTCAATTTAGTACATATTCCCTTACATATTTTTAGTTTGGTATAAAGATTCTCAATTTTCTTACATATTCCCTTACATATTTTCTTACATATTCTCTAAATAAAACTCAATTTAGTTTGGTACAAAGATGATAAAAATAGTTTGGTACAAAGGGTTGTTCACATATTTTCTTACATATTCTAAAAAGTCAAGGAATTAATAAAGGACAATTTAATACATAGAAGACAATTTATTACAAAAAAGACAATTTATTACATAACAGACAATTATATCGTAATTTATTAATCCCTTTCCCAAATATGCTCAACCAAATTTAATCGAGCCTTGGGAGTAGTAGTTTCCCCTAAAATGGTGGAGGTATTATTCCTCATAGGTGATGTGGCTCTGTAGAGGTGCGAGGGTTCGATCCCGCGCTGCCTTAAGGGTTGGAGTTTAACTCATTACTAACATAACCACTAACACTAACGCTACCGTTCAAAAAAAAAATTCAATCGTAATTGATTATGGATTAGTTTATCACGTACTTCCGAACTCCTTTGTATATCGGTTGAATGCTTCAACTGATTCATTTCTAACTCGTGTTGGAGGATTCCCATAATCATCTGACCAAACACTAATTGCGTTTCCTTCATTCTCGACAATCATATTGTGCATAATGATGCATGCATATATAATATCGTTCATAGTTTCAGTGTGCCAAAATCTTGCCAGTCCACGTATAATTGCCCAACGAGATTGAAGAACCCCGAATGCCCACTCCACGTCTTACCTTGCAGCCTCTTGCATTTCCTTGAACTTCTTCCTTTTCAAATCTTGTGGACAAGAAAAAAATTTAACAATTGTTGCGCATTCTGGATATATTGTCATCAAGATAATAAACCTTCGTGTAATACGTTCCATTGACAGTAAATCTGATATCCAGAGAATATTCTTGTAAGAAATCGTTGAACAATATACTTAATACATTTATGTCATTGTTTGACCCAGCGACACCGAAAAATGTATGTCAAATCCGAAGGTCTTGAGAAGCAACTGCTTCTAACATAATTGTCGGCACACCATGATCACCTCGAGTGAATTGACCTTGCCAAGCTACTGGACAATGTTTCCAAGCCCAATGTATACAGTCAATACTGCCTAACATACCTGGAAACCCGTGGTGTTCTTTATGCAAGTGAAGTACGCGCTCAACGTCTTCTGCATTTGGTCTTCTCGACCAAATATTTCAATTATAGCCCTACAAAAAAAATTAGACATTCAATAGAGGTACTTTCCCTTATATTTACATATTCATCATTTTGATCGGTTGGTGTTACATAAGCTAGTTGTCGGATAGCCGCAGTGCATTTCTGTAACGACGAAAGACCTTTATTTTCAAGGGCATCATTTCTCTATTTGAAATAATCTGAATGGTTGGCCAACGAGTCTATAATTATGTTGAATAGTTCTCTATTCATCCGAAATCTTCGTCTAAAGATGTTGGGTGGAAAAACCGGTTGATCAGAAAAATAATTTGCAACAAGACAATTGTGTCCATCTTCACGACCTCGTTGTATGTATCTTTTTCTTCTTAGTCTTCGACTTGAACTTTCTGCTTCATCTTGGGCTTCTTTCTCTGCAAGCATCAACAATATTTTTTCTTCAATATCGTCTGTCAGTTCATCGATAATAATTTCATTCACTTGTATCAAGAGTTGCTCGATGACGTCGTCAGACATAGTTGGAGGTATAAAATAGAAGGTTGTGTGCTTTTGTGGAGAATAGGAGATTGTATGCATCTATGAGAACTAAGAATTATATATAGAGCTTCTTTTATAAGCATACTTTTATATTTTTTTAGGTATTCCTTATAGTTGTTTGTTTATCATTCCCATGACCGTTCATTACCGGTTAAATATGTGATTTTGAGCATGGTCCAAAAAAACATTATTTAGAGTCTTTGATAAACGAAAGATGATAAAAATATACAAACAAATATAATGACAAAGATACAAAAAATCAATTTATTAAAAAAAATAAGATGATGAATATATTAAATGAATTTTATATTTTTTTATGTATTCGATATTGGTGTCATTTTGATCGTCTTGAAAAGAGTTTTTTAATAATGTATTTTGTTATAAAATATATTTGATTTTATTATAGATACTTATTGAATTATATTTATTCATAAAATATATAAAGGTTTAAAATAAAAATTCTTTTCAAGAAGGGAAAAAATGAAAATTTAAAGGGGGTAAAATGGAAAATAAAATAAAACAACAACGGTTGAAAGGGAATAACCTTTTGTTATAGAAGTCTTTAATAAGTCATTACTCCAATCATGTTAACCTTTTACCAAAGACTTTTTAAATACAAATAAGCTATAAATGACTAAGGCATTGAAGATGCTCTAAGTCAGGTTATAAACAAGTTTATTTTTACTAAACAGTGCCTAAAATAATATCATCTTAAAAAAGGTGAAAACAATATATTATACTTTAATATTAATTTGTTTTTTAGTTATCAAAACAAAAATAAATAAAAATAAACTTAAATTGTAAAACTAACGGAATCACAGAAAAAAAGTTAAAAATTCAATAATATTATTATAATGAAATTTAAAAAAGTAAAACAACCCTAATTCTTATTTTCAAATTTTATTGATTACAACTAATATAGATGTTTATTTTCTCAAATCACAATTAATTTTTCTTCAAGCTTTAACTCGGGTGTTTTTTTTTAGTTTTTTTTTACTTATTTAGTTATGTGATTTATTTTATTTATATTTTTATTTATAAAAATCAATATATTAAAGTTTACACAAATAAATATTTATTCATACAGAAATAATTAAATCATAAAAAAAGGATCTACAATAAAAATAAAAATAAAAAGTTATTAGGAAATCTATAAAAATATCAATTTATATGTACAATAAAAATTAAGAAAAAGTTAAATTAAAAGTATGTATGATAATAAATAGACTTTGTGTTATCAAGAAATCCGTAATTTACTCAATTGTATAAAACATGTACAAAATTAAGATATTAATTTAAATATATATTAAAAATATAATTACCTTAGTTATATGTTTTTTATTTTATATTATTTATCTATTTATTAATTTTATTTAAATATAATTACTTCAGTTATATCAATAAATGAAATTGATTAAATACGTATTAAAGTCCTTATTTTAAAAGTACCAATTTTACAATTTATTATACCAATTTATCAATAAATGAAATTGATTAAATACGTAACGTTTTATAAAATTAAAACTGATTAAATATAAAAACCTTTAAAAAAATTGGTTGTGCATTTAAGACCTATGATTAAAAAAACCAAAAAAAAAAACCTCTAAAAAAGTTACCACTATGCTAAAAATCCTTTTTCACTTTTGAAAAAACTTTTAAAGCTCCTAAAAACATACTGTGGATGCTAACATCTTGCTAAAAGAAGTAACATTGTCTCATCATTATTAATAAATGTGACAAGATCAAGGTTTAAAAAGGCGTGAGGCATGGCTGTGACGGTGAGGTCAAGTCTTAAGCCTTACGTGCCACGGAGAGAACCCGACGTTTTTTAAGGCGTGACATAAGACGGCAAATTTGTATGTCATATATACAATTATATATAAAGATATACGTTTTCTATATATTATCTAATTAGATAATGATATTAGAAAATGTACATTCATATTAGAAGAAGAATGATCATATAGATTATCATAATAAAAATAGTTTTTGTTTATTAAATATTTAAAATAGAACTTAGAAAGGTAATTTTACAACTTCATTTTAATCGTGAATCTATAACGTTTACAAATTCGTGAAATTGTGAGTGATGTGATTAGATAAACCTATACAAGTGTAAAATTTAAAGTTAAAAGTGTAAAAATACAAAAGATAAAAAAAATATTTTTTTTGAAAAAAATCATGCCATACAAAAAAGCTCACGTCGCGCCGGCGCGCCTCAAGACGTCATGGCGTGAGCCACGCCTTATATAAACGTTATGGGTTGTTTCGTAACGGCGGAGATGCGTCTTACGCCATGGCGCGCCTTTTTGAACACTGGATAGGATATATAATGTGAAAGAGGTTCATGTGAGGACGATAACAATTTACGAGAATCCGAGAACAATCCTCGGTCAATCATTTTGTACATGAAATTTTTCATGTACAAAATCACATATGATTCACATACAAAGTCATATATGATTAGCCGAGACTTTTCCTGCAGCAAAAGTCGCGCGTGTCATTTTTGATGCTAGTACAAAATCACATATGATTTTGTACATGAAAAAAGGCTAAGGATTCTCCTTGCAGTCCCATAAGTTGTTATCGTCTTCGCATGAACCGCCTCTATATGATGTTATCTACTCCAATGGAAACCCGCCACACAGCATAAAAATTCGAAAATTAAAAATTGTCGATCCCTATAACCGGTTCAAGTAACCAATTCTTAACCATTTTATAACCAATCGACATAAAATTTGCTATAATCGATCAAACCGGTCCTTTTAACCGGTCCATATTGCCCATTTTCAGTTGCAAAATCATACTAATATTCTCAAAGTCCACAAGAATCAATATCAATATAAAACAATGAATTACCAAAATTAAACAATGTTGGGAAAACACAAAAAGATAGCAAATTGCTAACAAAAAAACATCAATCATCCATGAACTTATTGAATTGATGAAAAGAAGCCTCATTTATATAAATTCAAAGGTAAAATCAACTAAAAATCCCAAAACGAACAAATAAAAATACAAACCTAATGGTAAATTTTCACCAAGAGACATTTCATCAAACACCTAGAGTGCATATCAGCCAGTAAAAAAAAACAAAGACAACAAGAAACTACTTAGCGGCAGATCGCATCTTGGTCCACGGAAACTTGGCTGTCCCAGCTGTCATGCCGCTAGTGCCGCCACCCCCACGGCGGTCTGCTGCTCCTTGCCGAATCCTGCCGCCATAACCGGTATCTTTCTTAACCCCACTACCATCAAGCCAATGGATCTTCTTTGTTTCATCACCTTCAACAATGGTGGACTTAGACTGCTTACTCATATTCTTCCTTTCCTCTTCGATCACACGAATCGGGTACAAATCTGGAGATATCGAAAGTGGGTTTCTTAAAGTAACGTACGCTTTTTTGTAATCAGGTTTCGCGATTAAAAGTCCGCCTCTTTTCTTTTTCTTTCCGTCCATATTTAGGGTTCGAACCTCATCTACTTCAAATCCATAAAGTGACTCCAAAACCCTCTTGATTTCGATCTAAAAACAGATATAACCATTAATTGGATCTAAATACGACAAAAATATGAAGAAAATATTCAAATAAGTAATGTTTGCATTGTACCTTGGAAGCAGAGGGGATGGTTTTGAGGGCGATTTCCGTGATGTTGGAGAAAGAAGTGGGCATGAGAAGCTTAATGGGAATATTAGCAAAGTTAACCACTCTTCTTCCCAATCTACTACCCATGTTTGAATTAGAAACCCCTAGAAATAGTCAAAAACGAACTAATTCAATTAATTATATAACTTGAAAAGAAACAACTTCATCCATTTCTAACAAGTGTATGCAAGTTTTGCAGTGTGTATATATAGGGTCAGGTTTAGAGAAAAACCTATAAAAAAAAGCTAAATAACACATTGGGAGCCTTCCATCGGGACGGTATGCACAAATGCATACTGGTAATTTTTAACATGCATTAGTGCATGTCTTGTGTATAACATGCACTTGTGCATAGAAAAAAAAAACGCTAGTATGCATTTGTGCATGCACAAATGCATATTGTCCAAATGGAAAACTCACAGGGTGTTCTTCAATTTTATTTTATTTTGAGGTATTCCCTGAACCTCTCTATATATAATATATACAGAGGAAAGTTCAAATACGAACTCAAATTTGGTTGCGAACACGAGGACAAAAGAGTGCGCGACACGTGTCCCATTCAGAGTGAATAACAAAGGTGAAGTTCATACATTATTCAGACTGAATAATGATGCATTCAGACTGAATAACACTACATTTTAGTCTGAATAACACTACATTCGGTCTGAATATTTCCCTTCATTATTCAGGCTGAATATGACACGTGTCGTGCTCTCCTTCGTCTGCATGTTCACAACCAAATTTAAGTTCTCATTTGAACTCGCCCCTATATATATATATATATAGAGAGAGAGAGAGAGAGAGAGGAAAGTTCAAATGCGAACTCAAATTTGGTTGTGAACGTGAGGACGAATGAGAGTGCGACACGTGCTGAATGTAGTATTATTCAAACTGAATAATAATAAAGGAAATATTCAGACGGAATAATAGTATTATTCAACGGTCTGAATATTTCCTTTATTATTCAGTCTGAATATGACACGCCTCGCACTCTCATTTGTCCTCACGTTTACAACCAAATTTGAGTTCTCGTTTGAACCCGCCCTTATATATATATATATATGCTTTATAAAAATATATACGATGATTAGAGGTGGCAAAAAGAAGGGTTGGGTCAGATTGGGCTACAGAGAATGGGTTAGGGTAAAATAGGCAATTTTTAGGAACGGGTCAAATGGGCCATTGGTCAAACAGGTCGGACCACTTTGACTCTTTAAGACCAAACACCATTTTTTTCCTTCCTCTTTTCATGTTGCAAAATAGGCAAACTGAACAGATTATGATACCATATGTGGGTTACAAATGGAAGACACACGAATTTCATAATAGAAATGGCATATTTACTCACTCTATCAATAACTACGCAGGATCTGATTTATCATAAAATCCCGACTGGTTTGTAGGATTGGAATGGATTTGTAATTGAATTTCAATCCAATCTCATTTTTGGTTTGAAGGATTTCACTGTAATCGCACAAACATAGGATTTTGAAATCTCATGAGCAGAGTTGGGATTTCGTAGGATTTGTATATAATAATGTTTTAAAACATTTGTTTTGTAATAATCAGTTAATGAAAAGGTAATTTAAGTATTTCTATAATTATGTATAATTTGTATTTATTTCCAATCCAAATTCTAAAAACCAACGAAATCCAAATCCCTCAAAACCAAACGCCCCCTAAGAGAATTTCCTTTTAGATGGATTGGATCCAAAACAATAAGAGCAGTTAACTAGTACCCTAAGTCACTCTCAAACCAACAACATAAATTGTTATAATAGTTTGACAATAGAAGGTAGTTTTATGTTTGTTCTTATGGGTAGAAGTGGCTATGTAACTACGATCCATCGTGATATGGTTGTATCTAAATAAATTTACTTTACCAAATCAATTAGCTTCTGCAATGTGTTAACTTGAATCTTTTATTCATACATAATGGCTACGGAACTCGGCTCTTAACACTCTTCGTTGGGCCTCAGCTTACAGATGGAAATGTGTGGTGGTACAAGAGATTTCTCTATCATCCATAACACCAATCACTTGTTACTTGACTAAAAGGGGCTGTTTTTTTACCTCTTTAACTGTTCCATTAAGAGGCAATATCTGAATCGTTAAGAGGTGAATCCTGTTTGGTAAAAAAATGTTTGTCTCTTAATGGTTTCGAAACCCTCTGAATCATTTTGTATCCTAGACCTCCCTTAACCATCTAGAGGCCTAATGTCATTTTGAACAATTACCAAACGATTATATTTCATTTTGCACTATATCATAAGACCCTGTCAATCAATTTGACCACTTAATCATTCTGCACCAAACCATTAAGCAACTGCCAAACAACCCCTTAACAATGTTACACCACCTAGCGATTAACATATAGTTATATCCAATTCAGACGTACTAAATTGCCCAAGAAACATTCTCCAACAAAAGGATACAGTAACTTCTAGAAATGTGTAGTGTTCTTTAAAATGTTATGCACTTATGCTCTTGTTTGTATCTTGTGTTTTCTAGATTCCTCTTGATGCTTAAAAATATCTTAAATACTTTGTAAACGGGATGTAGAATGTTTCTATAAGAATGTAGAAACTAAGGCGCTGTATGGCAGTTACTGAATGGTTTGGTGCAGAATGATTAAGTGAGAGCAATGCTATTGGTACACCTAGGCACGGAATTTTTTGTATTTTTGTAGTTTTGGGAATGTAAAAAGGGGGTTTTGATATTGATGGGTGTGAGGAAAAATTCATTTTGTAGGGGTGTCATTAGCAACATATAGGGGTGCCATTAGCTCCCCCTTAAGTGATCAAAATGATTAAGAAGCTCTTATGATATAGCGTAAAATGAAATATAAGTTTTTGGTAATTGTTCAGGATGTAATTAGGGCTCTTAATGGTTAAGGGAGATCCATAATACAAAATGATTCAGAGGGTTTTGGACCATTAAGAGGCAAACTTATTTTTTGCCAAACAGAAATCACATCTTAGTGATTCAGAGGCTGCCTCTTAATGGAACTGTTAAGAGGTAAACAAACAGCCCCTTAGGGGCTGTTTGGCAGTTACTGGATGATTTAGTGCACAATGGTTAAGTGGCCAGAATGGTTAAGAGAGACTGTATGATTTAGTGTCAGTGTCAGTGTCAGATAGAGTTTGGAAACAGTTCTGAATCAACAGTTTGAATGACACAAAATTACCATTTTACCCCTGTCCTGTGTTAAATGAAAACCAACATTTGACATAAGTTCTGAATGAAATTTTTAAATGAAAAATAGAAAAAATTGATGGCTCAAGCTAATACATGGTATCATATCAATCCAAGCAAACATAACAATGTATATTCAAGTTTTGGCGTAACAAAACATCACATGAAATGCAAGTTCAAACACAATATTTTGCATATAACATCTAATTATGTTTGTTTTTAAGCGTCTCCACAACATTCTTCCATGAACGCGGCTTAAGACTAGTGATTTCTCGTCCATGTAAAACGACAACGACCTCATGTATACACACTTCAAAAAACGTTTGCACCACACTCTCTTTTTTCAAGTTTATTCTATGCCTCTTTAGTTGTGAACCCTCACCAATAACATCCATACCTTACAAATGACGACATATAGCAAATCAAGATTGAAATCCTAACAAATGACCACATATAACAAACCTCTTATAATTCCCTAGTAATTTACATTCCGACAACAATTATCACCAATATAAGTATACGCCAAACTGGATTATGGTGCTTTTTCTTTATATAAAATAAGAAAAAAACTAATGTAATTGAAAGAAGATTATTAAAGTGTGATTAAGTTATGGGTTATAAAGTCGCAGCTAATAGTACATTAGTTAGGATTAGAAGCAGCAAAAACTCACCAAAATGTCTTTAATTATAGTAGTAGCTTTGTTACTAACCAATAACAATCTACTTACCCCTGCCCCCCACCATTCATATAAAGTGGAGTCCCATTTTGTAACTGTTTTGGTTTAGGCTTGATCATATGTGAACTCAATCAAGCTACTTGAATATGTTCATAAGAGAAACCAATTAGAAGTATTGAAGTATCAGAGAATAACATACACAAACAAATATGATCAATTTATGCAGTTGACATAAACTAGAAATATGGTCTAATAATTCAAGTAACAGGTTGAATTTACCATCACTAACAACTTCAATTAGCTATAACATAAACAAACAAACAATGGTATTTGTACCACTTCAAATCAGATTAATAATGGGAGTTATCAATGTGGAGATCTTTTTTTCTCTACAAACCAAACTTGTTCAATTCTACACCAATAAAGACAAATACACCTATCACACATTTGCATACAAACAGTGGTGCTTGTACCGCTTCAAATCAGACCCTTTTTGAAGATTGATGGTGAGGAGAAAAAATGGTTACCTCTTTCAATTGGCAAAGGCAGGGAGTGAGGAGAAATCGATTGAAGTAAACCCGGTGCAAAATCGAGTGTGACGAAATGGAGAAGATCGATGGTGAGAATCAAGGGTTTTGAGAAACGTTTCTGGAAGCGTCTGATATCGAATCGATGGTGAGAATCAAGAGTAGTTTGAGAGAAGGGCAACGTGGGAAAAAATGGTAGTCTGAATCGGATAGGGGGTGGAGCGAATCAGATGTTTTTGAACCATTCAGATATTTAAAAATTGCAAGCCAAACAACCCTTGTTTGAGCGATTCAGACAAATATCTCTTCATTGCATCATTAACAGGTAAACAAACAGCCTCTTAGCCCATCAAATTTGAGCAGGGTTGATCCCCAAAAAACAATATACTACAGAATTAACTTATAAACTGATATCATGATTCGAAAAAGGAAAGTATTAGACTATTTGTGATGGAATGATAAAAAAAATCAAAATTACCTGCTCCTATATGCATTTTATGGGTGTCTATTCTATGATATTCTTAACACCTAATGTAAATTCTGCTGTTCATTGTTCTTCTACAAGAAGATATATATTTGATCATGTTCTAGAGATTTGGCACCTAAAACTTTAGCTTCAAACTTTTGCCATTTTATGGTCTGTCCCAAATTAGGATGCGACTATGATTCACAATTCTATTTGTCAAAGTTGTTTAAGGTTGCTAAATGATAATTTACAAGATATATGTGGAAATTTTGTTTCCATTGATGACCTTTTTTACGTATTCTGAATGAGAAAAAAATATGTATACTTTAAACAGTTTCACGTGACCTATTTGATTCTTCTTCATTGGTTTTGGTTCAATTTTAGTTAAAGAGTGAATGAGAAAAAGAAGCTTACACTATGTAGCATAAATATAAATCAATTTCACACATAAATGATGATCAAAATCAAAATTGAAACAAAAACACAGAGATGCAGAGATGCTTACGTGAAAGAAAGAAATAAGGTGATCTCCGATCAGCGTTAGATAGTTAGAACAACCAGAAAAGTGGAGAAGAGGCGGTCAGAGTGTGCCCTAACTCGGAAAAATTCCGATTGGAATTAGAGAACGGCCGGAAGCAGACGGTGGTCGTCGAGATTAGGGCTCGGTGGACTTGGGCTTCACTTTATCCAGGGTGGGCCTCTGCATACATCGGGTCGCACGTAGCTTCCGGTCTTACCACAAGAGCATTTCAATCAGATTTAAAATAAAGAATTAAAAGTTAAAATTTCTAAAAAAAAATTACATTCATCTCCAATAGAGTTTTCTATTTTAAAATTTTTAACATAAATTATATTAATATAATATTTTTTAATTTATTATCTCATTATACTATATAAAAAACTTAATATAAAATGATAAATAATTAATCTTATTGGTAGGATTGAATAAAATAGTTATTTCTCTCTCCCACCATCAATTTTTAGAAATTTCTTTAAATTTGAAAAAATTCTAAGTTTTCTATATTATAAAAAACAATATAACAAAGCTATTGGAGATGTTTAGAAAGAAAAAAAACACTTTTTTTTCTATTTTAACAATCCCATTGGAGATGCTTAAGAACCAAAGATGTCCACCACCTTCTTATGCAAATTAGATTTTATAAAACTTGACTATTGTTGAGAGAATATTGGTAATTTATAAATAACAAGTAATTAAAAGTGAGTATGGGTATAAGTTTTTCCCAGTAGTATAATCAAGGGTGGAGGCAGAAACTTGTAGTAGGGGGAACACCATATAAAATAAAATAAAAATAAAAGTTAAAGTTTGAATTCGAGATCAATTAACTCATTTATTTACTCAAACTCGATGATTTTTATATTTTAATTATATAATCTATAAATATATAAATAAGTTTGGCTTGAAAAAGTGTATGCTTGAATGGCGCATGCCCGCTCGTAGAGTTTAATCGAGCTTTCGAACGAGTCGAGTCTAACATTAATGTTATGGAACTCGACTCGTTAAGTTAAGCGATCTTTATTTTGTGTTCGAGATCGACTCGAGCTCGATAATTATAAGTTCGAGATCGAGATAAACAAGCTCGAGCTCGACTCGTTTACTCCCCTAGGTCCAACAGACACATAGCTACGGTGTCCGGTGCAAAGAGGGAGGGGTGCGCGCTCCTTGTTCGGGCAGACGTGTAGTGTGTTTCTGTAATATGAAAGGTTGATCGATTCTACGATTTGGAGAAACAAAAGACCAAAGTTTTGTGATGTCATTTTTATTAAGCAAAACCTAAATTATTTGGAGGAGCTGAGAAGTTATTCAATAGGTCGATTATTGGAAGAAAAAAATTGAGTAGAGCCTAAATATCAGTAAGTTAATAATAATAATATACTAAAATTTTGAGGGGGAGCCAATGCACCCTCTGGTGCTCATGTGGCTCTGTCTATGAGTATAGTAATAACTTAAATGGTTAATCAAAAAGGTTACAAAACTAACTCCATGCGATTTCCTTCTCTCAAAGCTACGCAGTATGGGTTGTGGTTATAGTTTTATCATAAAGTTTCCACAAATGCTAACTTTTGGGTTTGTCAACCTTACTAAGTAGATCTCGAAGATCTTAGTTCTGTGAATATGGAGAGATGCACATATTTTTATGACACACCAACTCGACCACATCTAATCCTTAGTACGATTATGCAAAAACCAATACTTCTATGCGATTATTGAAGATTTCTCAAACTTCCTTGCACCATTCAAGTGGTATTTCGAATCTGTTCATCTCTAGGTCAAAGATCTAATATTAACACACACAAATGATCGGCTTGTTCATGTTGAACTAAAGCTTCAACTCGAATGACCAAACCGAAGAGTTAGCAAAAAGTGGTAACACACAAGTGGTGCATTTTACCTCATGGGTTTGGCTTACACCCACACCCAATTAAAGGTTTAGCTATTGATCATAAGTAAAAACATAATAAAAGAACAGAAATGCTCAAACATAAATTGCATTAAACGAAAACTTACTACTGTGGTCAGATCCCACGGTACGAACATAAAGTAAATATTGAAGAAATTAAACTAAGTAGAAAGCAAATACAAGAACAAAGTGATTCTAAGTTGGTTCTCCGTTGCAAAAGTTGCTCCAAACGATATTTTAAAGCATATTTCAATAGGATATTTCCTAATAAAAAAGCTGCAAACAATATCTTTTTTACGTTCAAACTTGATTTTTGGGAGAGAGAAAATTTGCGACCGATTTGGACCGGGACTTGTTCTTGGGAACAGTTACAGAACATTAAGCCAGGCTTTGGTATTTTGGTCGGGATCAGATCGATTACGGAAAGGAAAATTAGGAGCAAGACCGATATTTGGCCATCGCTAGCTCCGTCCATGTATATGAACAGAGCTTTCCGAATAAAGTTGTCTCAAAATCAAAGATATCAATCATATTCCACTATTGAGATTAAAATACCTCAGATTTTTATATATTTTATATTGATCTAATTCACATTCTTTTTCTGATCACGTGTACTAATGTGATTGATAGACATGAATGAGGCGTGAAAAATTGGGACATGTGATTTTTATCCACACCTCCTAAAATAAAAAAATAAACAACATTCCCACCCTTTAAACCCAAATTCCACAATGATCCACAACAACCATCCAACAATCAATAACAAAACTTATTTTTTGAATAATAAATCAACAATAAAACTCATTTTCTAAACCATTTGTGCATATATAGATTTTTGGATCTGTAACAGCTTTGTTGAGATAAATGCATCAAGGAACAAACAAATAACAAAACCTTAGCCGAATCAATGTATCCTCTTGGGTATAAAAGAGTAGTGTATATCTTGAGAAAGAACTGGACAATTATTTTTCTTCATTTCTTCTTTTGTAGTTAATGAATGCACACAACAAATTCTTCATTGTAATTGGGATGAAAGTTTGAATTTTTGCAAAGAATATTCGTCTTTGATGAGTGTGTTGTTAAATCATCTTTTTTTGTATTATTAGAGGAAGATATTTTAGAATTATGGATCTTCAGAAGCCAGATGACACTTTAAGAACGTTAAGGACCAAAATTTCTCCTCCTTCCATAATTGAGAATCAGGTTCAAGAGCTTTCTTTTAATCTAACTTCTTGTCTTCTGGTCAATATTTTGTCAAACCAACGCCAAAAATAGAACTGAGAAGTTGTTTTCTCCAATTGCCATGATTCTATAAGGCAGACTGCTACATTTCGTTGAACAAAAGAATTGAGAATATGGAGCGATCTTTGTGGTTTATGATCGATGGGTTAAATACATAATCATGTAGTTTAAGAGAGTTTGTGACTGGTGATGAACAACAAAAAACGAAACTGAAAGGTTTTTAGATCTAGGTGGCCATAATTGAGGGGTTCATCGGGTTTTCATATCGAATAAGACGGTAAATTTAGATCATAGTGAAATAAGGACCAAATATGTAACACCGTCAAATCTGGAAAGAACGACTAATTTGAAATTTCCAATAATACATTAAATAAAGGACAAGTCTCTTTATATAAATCAATACTTGAATTACCTCGAATAGTAATTCTAACTTTAACATCAAAACTGATAGACCAAGTCATACATAAAAGACTAGATTAAGGTAAGATGTTACTAAAACTCATTAACAGTCACTATCTCCGAATGCGATAAACGCCACCAATCAGTTAGATCATTCTCGTGTCTCTAACTATCTCTCAAATCATAACAGTGTCGATAGTACCAAACCCCAACAAGAATCTGATGTACATGTCGACAAATAAAAAGGTTAGGCTTAATGCCTACTAAGTTCAAGAGTTTTTTTCACATTTATAAATGGTAGAAATCGAAAAGATTGCTTAATTAAATAATAATATCTCAAATGGCATGACTACGTCATAAAAGCAACATATTTCCCCAAACCACCATTTTCGTGATGCGAGATTTATGACAAAGTACTCATGAGAATATGAACTCAACACCCAATATTCACTCAAAACGTGAATAGGGTTCAATGCTCCCAAAATCAAACTTGGATAAAACTCAATTACCCAAAATCCCAAAACATGGTTGATCTTAATAATATCAAAGTTATAAATTATGGATAACAATCCATACTCAAAACGTCATTGAAAACAATGAATAAAAACTCTATACATAAAACAACATCTTTCGGCAACGGGGGAGGTCCGATTTCCATGGTTAGTGGTGGAACACAAAAGTAGGCCACATATTTAAATACATTCATTAAGATCAATCATTCTAGGTCTATAGTTTAATGAGTTATCAAACTCAACAATTCTATGTCTATTGCTCATATAGGCCCCAAACTCAACCACACTAGGTCTATCACTTGTTCAAGCGCCAAGCTCAACCACTCTAGGTTTATTGCTTATTCAGAAGCTCAACCACTCCAAGTCTATCACTCACATAGGTACCAAACTCAACAACTTCATGTTTATCGCTTATTTAGGTACCAAACTCAAAACAAGGAATTATGATCCCATTTTAAGCAACAAGCCGACTCATATGCCTAAAGATCCATTGCATTCTAGCCATAGAATTACACGTAACCCTCGGATTTTTAGTATCCAAAATTTCAAGTATCGTACGTACTTCGGCCTTCCTATAGTCATTTAGAAGTATCGTGGATGTTGGTTGGGTTGGTTATCGGATTTGGCAAAAAATCAACTTTTGGTCGAAATTTACTCTGCTCGCAGCCGCACCCATATTTTGCTCGCGCCCGCTAGCATCTGGGCAGAAACTTTACAACCCCTTTTAAATACGATTTTTGCCCTTCTTTCCCTATTTTCTCACTTCCCTCTCTCTCATTTTTGGTCCTTGACCATTTGTTACTCCCAATCGATTTCTCCATGAGAGTTTGTGAAATTAAGAGTAGAGATTAAAGCTAAATGATTGAAGCTCAAGATCTTCATCTTTTCCAACTTCCTCTTCACCATTGTTGACCTAGTTTTGAGTTTTCCCCTAAAACGAAATTGTAAGTCATCCTAACCTTTATAAACTTTTATTCTTGTCAAAATACTTCATTTTGGTCTCATATAACATCTCTCTTGGTGTATTTTACACGTCCATGGATTTTGACCAATTTTGGGTATTTTATGTGATTTTAGATTTTGACTAAGGTTTGTATGGATCTGATTTTGGAAAGTTCCTCTTGGTATCTTTTAGGGTTGTTTGTGAAGTAGATAAAGTTTCTAGTAATGGATGTTTCTCGATCTAAAGTCTGCACCAAAGGAAGCTCAAGATTGGAATAAAACCTAGATCTAGCCAAATATAGCGAGATGAGTTCATGTTGCTTTGTCAAAAACTATATGCCAAAAATGTCCATTTTGAATATTAACATGTTTTACTTGTCATTTATCAAATGTGGTAGTATTTTGGTAAGATTTGCATATTTGGTATAAAAATCATGTAAAATGCTTATACTTGAGATTTTAGACATTTTGATAAATAAAACATAAATATAAGTTGTTTTGATGTCTTATCTCACGAATGAAGATCATTTGGTGTTATACGCATCTTTGGGAGCATTTGATTTATAAACCTTTGGAAAATACATGTTATTGCATTATGAGGCATTTTGGGAAATATGTGAGTATGACTTCATTTGGAAAATGAGTTGTCTCAACTAACGATGTTGTTTTGAGTAATCACTTAAGGGTTGAGTTATTAAGCTTTTCTCGGTTTTGACTAAAATGAGTCTTGGGGGCATTTGCCCGATTTAGATTGCTATATATTGAGCTTTTAGGGGTTATATGCAGTTAGAGCATTATTATATGATACACTACATGCTTTGAGTGCGTTGGTCATTTATTTTGGAGTCATGTAATTTAGATTGTGTTCCATTGGATCCATAGGCACATGGGTCAGTCACATGGTTGTTGAAAGACTTTCAAGTCCCTCGTTTTGAGACCACACGTCGTTTAGGCTTTTTTAGTAGTTGGTATTATAGAGATGAACTCAAGTGGGGGATGCCTCTAGGATCGTGGGTATTGCATAGATGAATCCATGTAGGCGATGCCTCTAGGACCCTAGGTATTACAATGATGAACTCGTTGGAGTATGCCATCGGAAACAATGTTTAGAGGTTGGTGCCTCTTATAGTTCACATCGATATTTTGGGGATGAATCTGGGACCTTAGGTATTACTGTGGGTAGTCGATGAGGTGTCAGACACCAGAACCATCATCTTAGTACACTACTCAAGAACGTTGAAAATATGGTTTACCTTATCTTATGCGATTGTCGACGGAAACGGGTCTCCCCCGTCACCGAATTTTTTTGTTTTGGGTATAGAGTCTTATACATTGTTTTCAGTGACGTTTTTGGGGTATGAAGTATCATCCATAATTTGTAACATTGGATTTTTGAGACTTAACCATATTTTGGTGATTGAGCATTTAAATTTATTCACGCCTTGAGTGAGCAATGAGTGTAGAGTTCGATTTTAAAGGACATTTATATTTAAAGCTTTCATCACTAACGCTATTTTGTTTAAAGATTTTATTACAAAAATGGTGATTTTGGGAAAGATGTTGCTTTTATATAAAGTTATTCCATTTGAGAAATTATAATTTAAACAAGCAATCTTTCGGTTTCTATCATTTATAATTATGTTATAAACTCTTGAACTCACTAGGCGTTAAGCCTAACCTTTTATTTGTCGGCATGTGCATCAGGTTCTTCTTGTGGTTTGGTTCTAGCGACTATGTGATGATGCGAGAGCTAGTTAGGGACACGAGAATGATCTCACTGATTGGTCACGTCTTCCACATTCGGAGATAGCGACAGATAGTGAGTTTTAGTAACACCCGACCTTAATCTGGTCTTTTCCATATGGCTTGGTTTATTAGTTTTGACGTTAAAGTCTAAATTTTTGTTCGAGGAAATCCAAGTATTGATTTATAGGAAAAGATTTATCCTTTAATTGACGTACTATTAATTTTTTTTTAAATTAGTCGCTCTTTCCAAATTTGAGGGTGTTACATTACATCACTCTAACTAAATGACCAACGCACTCAAAACATGTAATCGTAATAAATATATCTTAATTGTATATCATTCCAAAATCTCAATATAAAGCAATTTAAATCGGACAAGTGTCCTAAAGACTCGTTTAAGTCATAACCAAGCCCAAAGGCTCAACAATTTAGTTGACTAATATATAAAGGTTGTCAAAATCAATAAAACTCATTTAATCCATTTTTATGCAAACACATACTCTAAAAATGTGATTTACTCAAACCCTCACTGGTTGGGGACAAACCATTTACCAAATGAACTCATACCATTTATACTTCCAAAATGTCCTATAATATATCAATATGCATTTATTAATCCAAATACACTGATATGCATTAACACCAAAATAATCTCCATTTATAATAAAAATAATCAAAATAATCATACATATATATTTAGTTGACAAAATGTCAAAAAGTCCCAAATATTTGTTTTTCACAAGATTTATATTCCAAATATACCAAATAGGCAAATTATATCAAATACTCAACACATTTGATAAGTATCATACAAAACCCAATAATACTTTAAAATAAGCATTTTGACATGTACATAGTTTTCACAAAACAACTTGAATTCAACTTGCTAGAGTTAGGCTAAATCTAGGTTTTACCCTAATATTAAACTTTTTTTGGTGAAGACTCGAAATACAGAAGTTAGACTCTAGATCCAATATGCAAATCCATCAAGAACACTTCCATTTATATCCCCAAACATATACAAAGAAACCCAATAAGAAATGAGAGTTGTTGGTGTAAATGATTCAAACCATAGATTTAATAACACAAGGATTTAGGTCTTACCTTTAAACTTCTAGAAACCCTAAATAATCAAGATAACTTTAATCCGCATTGTTACTTCTTGAAAGATCTTCAAAAAAAAAGAAACCGTAGCCTCTGAAATCGCTCAAATCGAATGAAAAACGAGTGATATATGATAAAATGAAGAAATAGCCAATAATCGGGTTAAACCGTGTTGGTCCCAATAAGGGTCTACAAGAGTTCAATCAATAGAGAACAGTTTATAGAAGGGGGGGGGGTTGAATACAAACACACATATTTTTCGTTTTTAAATGAGTTTATTAAGATAAACAAATTTACAGTTACAAGCGGAATTAGAACAAGTTAAAAACCTATTCTATTGTAACTAAGAAACACGAAGTATGATGCACAAGAAGATGAAAGAAAGAATTAAGAGGGTATAAGTTAGACAAAAGCATGCATTAAGATGAAGAAGATATCTTCATCTTATTTATACTCGTTTGTCCTTGAAACAAGACAAAAGGTATATGCCACGTGTCAAGCTTGGATAGGAAGCTTGTCCTTGTTAATAAGACAACCATGCTTTTGGCCGAATATGAACAGTACCATATCAGATATGATGGGGACATAAGAGACAAGTCGTACGTCCTTTTCTGACATAGTACCATATCAGATATGACATGCTTCAGTTCACTTAGCTAATTATCTCTTTCTTCAGCTAGAGTCTTCGACTGTCGCTGAATGGTCTTTTGGTGTGATGACTGATCTTCAGGTCTTCAGTGATAAGCTCGTAGTTCCTTGACCTTCAGCGATTGCTGATAGCAATCAGCGTGTGCTATCGCTGAATTTAAAAAGAAGCTTAACTATGGAATTTCACTAAGTATAGTAAAGGAATTATATTCAAATCACTGAGAGGAGTTATGATCAACAATCTCCCCCTATTTGATTATGATTAAGCAACATAGGAAAATTGCTTTAAGAGACTAGTAAAGGACTTAGGAAATATTTAAACAGAAATTTTCTAAGTACTAATCTGTAAAGTCTTTTTCAGCTAGTCTACTATCTGAATTGAGTTTCATTTATAAGGATATGAAAAACACAATTTTTTTACAAGTAAATAAGCTTAAAGTACATTCACTGATTGATTTTTCAGAGTGAAAGATCAGTGAGTAAAAGATAGTGTAACGAAAGTAGAACTCTTATGTTCATTGTCCCTTTTACTGTTTTCAGGGATCTTTTCAGTACTAGGATGGAGTAAAGTACTTTGAATTTCATTAATTATAATCTGAAGAATTACAACGAAATGAAATTACAATTATAAAGGTAAAGTACTTGTACACTAAAGAAATATTACAAAGGAAGTAGAAAACTATGACTAGTCAGAGATATTCTCATTTCTTCTTTGTAGCTCATTCTCATAAAGAGTCTTCTGTCGATTCATCAGAGGAGTATCTGACCAGCAGCGCCAAAGCATAATCTTTATGAGAGAGGATGGGGCCTTATGAATTTCTTGGTATCTGAAGAGTCCTAAGAATCCTTCATTATCCAAGAATATCATACCAGGTTCAGGCAGTGAGATGATTTCGTCTTCTTCATATCTTCGATCTTGAGGGAGAGAGGTACAAAGCATTGATATATCAGGGAGCTCAAGGTGACCAAGAATGCTTTGATAATCAAACTTAGTTTCATGCTCATTTCTGGCACTTGAACTTCCTTCAGCGTTTGATCTTTTCTTTTTGGAAGATTCAGGGAGAGGGGGAACTTGCACATGTTGTGACATTCTTTGCAGCAACTGATTCAGCCCACTGTCCACCACGTCCTTGAATTTGGATTTAGAACCCTGAGTGGCTTCTCTGATTTCTAGCCATTCAGTGTATCCATAAATTCCTAAGAATTTGGCTTCTTCTCTCTCTGTCCTGTTCGTCCTTGTCAATCTTACATATACCTTTGGACCACCTCTGTTGGAGTGTCGCCCTTGGATAGTTGCATGAATGATTTTGGCTTCAGATCTTCGAAATTTCAGCCTGTCAGTGCACCAATCAAGCTCTTTATCTTTCTGCTGAGTGGCTTCAGAGGTTAGTGCACTTAGGATCTTCTGTTGAGCTAGAATTGGATCTACGTTTATGTGCTCTTGTGCTAGTTCTCTCTGAACGAGAGCTTCAGCGACCCTTTCACTCTTTTTCAATTGTTCTTGAGCCGCTTTGTCTTTCGCAGAGTCTTCTCTGAGTAACTTTCTTGCTAAGGCAAGATCATTCTCAGTTTGCTTGATTTCCTCGTCCCTGATTCTTTGTGCTTCCAATGCTTGTTCTCTCTCTTCTCTTGACAGAAAGTAGAATTCATCTACCATCCTTATTGGTACGGCTTCAATGGGTTCATCTTCAGGCACCCTTATTCTTCTTGATTCGAATTCCCTAAGGAACTTTATTCGCCTTTCTTCTTCTTCAGGCTCGCTTATAATCGGCTTTTGAACGCGACGCCTGGGAATGAAGCCTTCTTCTTCTTCAGAGTCAGTTTCAATTATGTACATAAACTGCTCTTCAGAGGAAGGTTCCCTCCTTGAAGTTGAGTCCTTTGGGGGACGGGGTTCACTCAATTGGGATCTCCCCCTCAGATATAGGGATGGTGGCATCCAGATCTACCACCTCTTTTCCTTTACCTGAGGGACCGGATTGTTCCTGTGAAGGTTGCGGTCCGTCCCCCAAGGGCTCTTGATGAGCGACACCAGGTCTTGACAATCTGAAGTGCTCGAAGGCACTTCCAATGTCGTCATCATCATCCATCCCCCCATAGTGAGGGATAGGTTCTTCATCATCTTCTTCATCATCATCTTCTTCTTCTTCTTCTTCAGCAGCTTCAGCTTCAGGCCGCTGGACGTAAGGAAAGATTCTCTCTTCAGGGAACCTCTTGTTATGTTCGGAGATGAGCTCGTCAGCGAACTCTTTGGCACATCTCTCCCCCTCAATGTTGTCAGGAGGTAGACAATGCACCATCAGAATGCGAACATTCGACTGAATGTCCTTGAGCTTCACTTCATTTCCTTGAAGCGTGGTCCGATCAGCAGGGTTGAAGGAGGAGGAACTAGCCTCAGAGAGCTTTGTGAGCACCTGCATCATGTCGGACTAAGTCTTCTGAATAGACTCCAAGACATTAGTTTGAGCAGCCACCTTCTGCTCCAGGTTCGTCAGGGTCTGATGAAGGGCCCTGTTGTCTTCCTTCAGGGAGTAAACATCAGAAATAAGGTTGCTGACGTTTGTCTTGATCGCTGGAGTTCCAACGATCCGCCTGAATATCAGCTCAGCTGATGTCTGCAGGTTGTCCACCCTTGCTCTTGTGAGAGCACATTCCCTGACTAAATAGTCAACAGCAGGGAACGTAGGGTTGGGAAGGACAACAGGAGGTAACTCGCTTACTGGAGTGGGAAGCTTGGGAGCAGCTATCTCTTGCTTCACATCTCTGAGCTTGGCAGCAGAGAGATGGCCTTGAGGAGAGTGTCCCAGAGTCTTGCTGATGGGAGGAGCGCTGGTGGTGGTGGTTTTCGTCGTTGAGGTAGGAATAGAAGCGACACCTGCTGATGACATAGATAAGGATGCCAAAAACATAACCGGATTAGAAGAAGGATGAAAATTTTTATTTTTCTCCCTGAGAGTATCTTGAGGATTACTCTTAGGGACTACATTTGCAAAGGTAGTGTCAAGAGGATCACTAACCAGTGTCTTAGAGTATCTGAGAGAGATACGCTGAGGTCCTTTCAATTTGGCCTTCCAAAACTCAGATTGCCTGAACAATAATGAGGTTTGGACTGCGTGCATTTCAGCATTATCAGGGATAGGGACAACTATCGCTGAGTCACTTGCTGAGGTGAGGAGCAAAGAAGAGGAGATAGAAGTAGAAGAGAAGGCTGTGGAAGTAGTACCTGATCCAGCTTCAGCGGAGCTGGCTAAGACACCCTCAGTGACCGGAGTCGCTGATGATGTTGGTAGAGGTGATGAAGCAACAACGGATGTAAAAACCGTTGAAGTGGTTGGGGCTGCAGTTGGTGTTGGTAGAACACCGAAATCAGAGAGGGTGGTCTTTTGAGAGACCAACTTCTTTGGCTTCTTGAGTTTGGTTGCGATGGTCTTTTTATGACCATCGGTTGGTTGTTTCCTCTTAACAGCAGCAGCAGTGTCTGGGTTGCTCGCTGTTGGGTTGGACAGCGAGGTGGACACTGGAAGAGGAGCTCCGATCACTTGCAGCATGTAAGGAGTGAAAGGAGCATCACCTGGACGTTCCTCAATGTCCAGGGATTTCTTCCCTACGACAGAGAATGAGTGATCGCCTTCCTTTGGGTATTCTTCCCCAAAGGCAACTTCCATTATTGTTGCAAAGAAGCGAGGGTAGGGGATGACAGGATGTCTGCTGGCGGCGTTGATACGACTGACCATGTCGCTGAAGATGTAGTCAGCGTAGTTGAGGTTGTGGCCTGTGCAGAGAGAGTATGCCAAGTCTTGAAAGTGTTTGCTCGCTTGATCATGCGAGCCTATCTTCGAACCAAGGCATTGAATCACCTGGGTGAATATATACTACCACCGAGCAGACAGTCTTTTCTTCTCGAGCTTTGAACCCACTGTCTTCAGAGAGGGGTTCTCCCAAGCGTAGCCGATTGTATCCAAAAATGCATCGATTTGCATTTTGGTAGGTTCAGCGCCCCATTGCTGATTCTTAGCTCGTTGAGGGAGACGAAGAGCCTTCCTGATGAATCCAGCGGTGAAAGAGAAAAATCCAAGATCTGGAATCTTGAACCCAATGGCAGGGAGCACAGTGCCCTTTTCAGTCGTCAGCGTGGTACATTGTGCTGTGTACCAGAGAGCTTGGAGATGAGAGGAGACACCCACCGGGTTGTGGACGAATGCATACATCAGAGGGCATGCCTTGATGAAGGTAGCACCTTCAGTGAATTGAGGGCGGTCTGCAGGGATCTCTACCAGGGCGATGTAGTTGCAGGACTTGAAGACGGCTTTTTCCAAAGGGAAATGACATGTTGGTGCAGCGACCAAAGTAGTGTCTTCAGCAGCAGAGGAGGTTGCAGCAGTCTTACTTGCAGATGCCATTGCTGTGGGAAAGATAGGAACACCAAAGAGGTAAATTATGGTTTTATACATAAATGTATAAACCAGAGTTTGGTATTAAGAATACCAAAGTTAAGATCAAAGAAAACAAATATTTTGATGAACAATATCAAAATGTTTGTTATAAACAACAATAAAAAATAAGGAAATGGATTAAAGTAAAAAAAATCTTCTGTTCTAAGGTAAGAACTTAGAACAGGGTTTTTATAGAGGAAAAACTTTAATTTTGATCCAGATTATCTTTATTTTTAATTTTAGAGTGTTAAGTAGAAGAAAAAGTGAAACAAGATGTTTCCAGTCATAATATAAGGTTTAGATCAAACCTTAGTTGGGTTCTTAGGAGAAAAACACACACAAGCGTGTTCTTGGTGTTCTTGAAAAGCTTTGAAGATTCGAAGGATTTCTTTTGCCTTGAGAATAGTTATGAACGCAGAAGGAGCAAAGTAAGGCAAAAAGTATGCTTAAATAGCAAGAGGAGAGAGAAAGAAAGGAGTGCTAAACGACGGTTTTAGCTTTTTGAAAAAGAAAATGATGACCTGGCGCACGTTCCAAGAAAGGAGTTGGAATGGAAACATCGCGGTCCGTCGTGTGTCAGAAAAAGGTCTGACGTTTCTTTTTCTTTATTTTTAAAAGATTATAATGATAATTATCCATAAGGAAAGTTTATCATTTATAATTTTAGAAAAATCTTCATCACTAATAATAAAGGATTTTCAGTGATGAGTTTTAATTTTAAGAGAGACATTATTTGATGAGAGAAGATATCAAAGAGTGTTTAAAGATTAGAGGATAATACCTGAGGAGATGGCCTAGATATCGCTGAATCAGAGTTCAGAGAATGGAAAGTTTGAAAGCTTTATTTGTAATCCTTTGTTGGTCACTGATTAATAAATTATTCAGCGTTCAACATACCAAGTTCGCTGATGAGTAGATTGAATCTAGTTTCATCAAGAGGCTGGGTGAAAAGATCAGGGAGCTGATATTCAGTAGGAACAAAATGGAGCTCAACTTCACCATTCATCACATGATCTTTGATAAAGTGATATCGGATCTCAATGTGCTTGGTTTTAGAGTGAAGTACAGGGTTGTTGGCAATTGCAATAGCACTTGTGCTATCACAATAGATAGGAATCTTAGAGAGCTTGAGATTGTAGTCTCTTAGTTGATTTCTCATCCAAAGGATTTGAGCACAACAACTACCAGCGGCTACATACTCAGCTTCAGCAGTGGAAGTGGACACTGAGTTTTGCTTTTTACTTGTCCAACTTATTAACTTTCCACCTAGTAGCTGACACCCACCAGTGGTGCTCTTTCTGTCTATCTTACAACCTGCAAAATCACTGTCAGAGTAATCAATAAGATCAAATCCTGAGCCTTTGGGATACCAGAGACCAAGATTTGGAGTTCCTTTCAGATATCTGAAGATTCGCTTTACAGCGATTAAATGGGATTCCTTCGGTTCAGCTTGATACCGAGCACAGAGACAGGTAGCGTACATAATGTCTGGTCTACTCGCTGTAAGATACAGCAGGGACCCAATCATTCCTCGATAGGCAGTGACATTTACTGGTTTTCCATTGGGATCCTTGTTTAATGTCAGAGGAGGCGCCATAGGAGTCTTCATTGCTGAGCATTGATTCATATCGAATTTATTCAGCATGTCTTTAACATATTTGCTTTGACAGATAAAAATTCTTTTGTCAGATTGTTTAATCTGCAAGCCTAGAAAATATGTTAGTTCACCCATCATACTCATTTTATATTGTTTTTGCATTCTTGAAGCGAAACGAGTGCAAAGTTTGGGTCTTGTGGAACCAAAGATAATGTCATCAACATATATCTGAGCGAGAATAGTATGACCTTTGTATTTTCTTAAAAACAGAGTTTGGTCAATTTTTCCACGAACAAATTTTTCTTTAAGAAGAAATTTAGAAAGGGTATCATACCAAGCTCTAGGAGCTTGTTTTAACCCGTAAAGAGCTTTTTCAAGTTTAAAAACATAACCAGGATGGTTAGGATCTGAGAAACCAGGGGGTTGTTCAACATAAACTTCCTCGCTGAGTTTTCCATTTAGAAAAGCACTTTTAACATCCATTTGAAAAACTTTGAAGTCTTTATGGGCAGCATAAGCTAAAAAGAGTCTTATGGCTTCTAAGCGAGAAACAGGTGCAAAGGTTTCATCATAGTCAATTTCTTCTTCCTGTCTATAACCCTGAGCAACAAGTCTAGCCTTACTGCGAATTATAGTCCCGTTTTCATCTAGCTTATTTCTGAAAATCCATTTGGTTCCTATGATAGTTTTACCTGAGGGTCTAGGAACAAGATTCCAAACTTTATTTCTACGAAATTCAGTAAGTTCTTCTTGCATAGCTGAAACCCAGCTAGGATCAGAGATAGCTTGATCTATCTTCTTAGGTTCAGAGAGAGAGATGGAGTTAACATAAAGACAGATATTACCTGTACCTCTACGTGTTTTGATACCTGCAGTGGGATCACCAATAATCTGATTTATTGGATGATTTGCAGTCCATCGCTGAGTTGGAGGTTGAGGAGAGAGATCAACAATAGATTCAGCGACCTGTTCTTCAGATTCTGGATTAGTACTTGTTTCAGCAACAGGTACTTCATTTAGAATCAATTCAGGAGACTGATTTTCAGAAGAGGTTTGGTTGTTCACAGAGGAGTTTCCAAGAGAGGAATCAGCAACAGGTATTTGATTTAAAGGAGTAACATTCATCCCTGAAGATGGATGATTATTACTTGTTGAGTTTACAGGGATTTCATCATCACTTGCTTCAGCTTGAGTCTGATTCCCCATAATGAGATCTCATCCAGGCATTCAACTCTTCATCATCATCATGAGAGTAAGAAGTATGAATGGGACGAGATTCATCAAAGTTAACGTGCATAGATTCTTCAACATGTTGTCTTCTTTTGTTGAAGACTCTGAAGGATTTAGATACAGAGGAGTATCCAAGAAATATATCATCGTCAGCTTTTGGATCAAATTTTCCTAAATGATCTCTGTCATTCAGAATGTAACATCTACATCCAAAAATGTGGAAATATTTCAGAGTAGGTCTTCTTCCATGAAATAATTCATAGGAGGTCTTCTTAAATCGTTTAACTATCAGGGATCGATTTTGAGTGAAGCATGTCGTATTAATCTGCTTCTTGACCCCGGAAGGCGAGTTGGAAGATGCGATTCTTGAGCATTGAGCGAGCCGCTTCAATGATAGTACGATTTCTTCTTTCAGCAACACCATTTTGTTGAGGAGTTCTTACTGAGGAGAAGTTGTGGGAGATGCCTCTTTCTTCAAGGAAGGTATCCAGAGTACTGTTTTTGAATTCAGTTCCATGATCACTTCTAATGGAACGAACAATTAGATTGTTCAAAACTTCCATCTTTTTGATAAAGGAGATTATCATTTCAGGGGTATCACTTTTGGATCGAAGGAAGAACACCCATGTGTATCTGGAGTATTCATCAACAATCACAAAGTGTATTTCTTCCCAGAGATAGATTGGACATTGACAAGTCCGAATAGATCCATGTGAAGTAGTTGAAGAGGAGTGGTCATTGAAGAAACTTGCTTTGACCTGAAAGAGGCTTTTGTCAGCTTTCCCTTCTCACACGCTGAACAAAGAGATTCCTTTGTAAAGGTATGATTTGGGAGGTCTCTGACTAAGTCTTTTTGAGACAATTCATTTATTGTCTTAAAGTTGAGATGAGAGAGTCTTTTATGCCATAACCAGTTTATGTCAGTGGATGCTTTAGAGATAAAGCACATGTTCTCAGAGTGAGAACTATTCATATTTATGACATATACATTTTCCACTCTTTTGCCTGTAAGGGCAAGCTTATCATTTCCGTCAGTGATAGCACATCTATTCTTCAAGAATAGAACTTTAAAGTCTTTGTCATATAACTGACTAACGCTTAAGAGATTGTGCTTTAGTCCCTCAACGTAAGCGACACAAGAAAAAGATGTGGCTCCGTTGGACAGAATTCCATAACCTTTAGTGTATCCTTTGCCATTTCCACCAAAGGTCACTGATGGACCAGCTTCTTCTTTGTAATCAGAGAGCAGAGATTTTCTGCCTGTCATGTGCCTTGAGCATCCGCTATCAAGATACCAGATACCTTTGGCACTCTGCATACAACAAAAGATTAATTGTTTAAAGGTAATCATACTACTATGGGTCCTGCTTGGTTAGATAGAGGATTGGCGGAGGAGCTACTAGCTGAAGAACTCTCTTCAGTGGATATCTTCACCTTTGATGGTTTTGCAACCTTGGTTTCACTCTCGTTGATTTATCAGCTTGAGCTACTTTCTTTCCATGAGCTAGTTTATCAGCTTTAGTAGCATTAGGACATTTGCTTGCAATGTGGGTAGTTTCACCACAGTGATAGCATTTCCTATATTTAAAGGGTTTGGAAATCAGAGAGGGAGCAGGAAATTTCACAGGGATAGGTCCAAGAATTCCTTTATCCATGGTCCTTGGAGGTATTACAACCTTTTCAGGAGTAGGAGTGAGATCGATTTTAATTCTGGGGTTGATCTCTGAGAAAAGTCAGGGACCTTCTTCCCAGTTTTAGAAACTTTCTCTGAGGATTTCTTGTTCCTATCTTAAGTTTTCTTATTCTTTGGAACTTGATTAAGAAACTCGTTCTTGATCACTTTCTTAGAATTAAGAATAGAACGCTTCTCTTTTGAAGAGGAGGAAGAAGAGTTTGAAGAAAAAGGATCAGGGATAGAAGAGACAAACATTCCGAATTTCAGCATGGAACGATCATTCTCTGATTCTTCCTTTTCAGGGTTATAGCCTAACCCACTTCTTACTTTCATAGGAATTTGAGCATTGATGATCTCATTGACTTTATCAGAAGCCTTACACCATCCTTCGATGGTTGCCTTTTCAGACTTGAGATCAGCGATAGCCTTTTCCTTATCAGCGATAGCTTGTTGTTTCTCCATGCTTATTGTTTGATTTGCAAAAACTTGGTCTTTGAGAGATTCCTCAATTTTGGAAAGTTCTTTGATTCTTATATGGCAATTTTTTAATTGTTCAGATAAGTCAGTGTTAATTCTCTCGGCCTTAATTTTTCCATTTAAAGCATCATAGAAATCAACAGTCATAGCATCGAGAGCTGACAAGTTATCACTTTCAGAAGGAGAAGGGACAAAGGGAATAGTTACCTGAGTAGAAGGAGACTCAGAGGAAGAAGTCTCAGTGACTTCTTCAGCGTCTTCAATTCTTGCCATTAGACAGAGGAAGGCAAGATCTTTTTCATCTGAACCAGACTCTTCAGAGGTCTTGGCCCAGTCATCTTCAGCATCCCAGTCAACTTCTTCAGCTACAAGGCCTTTCCCTTTTTGCTGGTTTTTCTTCATATCTCTGTATTTGTTTTTCAGTTTCAAATACTTCTCCTTTTTATCAGAGGTATGGGAGGTAGTGGGAGCAGCAACTTTTTTTGACCTGCATTCACTTGCGAAATGACCCTTTCGCTGACAGTTGAAACAAATCGCTGAGGCTTTCTCATCAGGCAACGATTTCTGCTTTTCAGAGTCAGAGAGGTTGGAAGGTTTTCGAAAATTGCTCTTTCTAGCAAATCTTTTAAAGTTATTAGTTAAAAGGGCTAGAGAGTTATCAAACTCAGAGATGTCTGCATCAGTGAGTTGATCTTCTGAATCAGTTTGATCTAATTCAGTAATGGAGGTGATAGTAGAAGAAGGAGCATTTTTGGATGAAGTTCCCTCAGAAGTCACAAGTGCTAAAGAAGTACTTTTAGCAGCTTTGAGTTCATTAATTAGGTTCTTCCTTAGAAGTTGGGATTGTTCCTCATTTAAGAGCATACCATATAATGCACTTAAGGACAAGGTTTCAAGATTCTTTGACAGTTTTATACATGTAGTGTACACTGCCCATTGATCGGGCAATGCCTCCATGAACTTTGTCAGAATTTCAGCGTTTGAATAAACTCTATCGACTGATTTGAGATCAATCGGCCAGACGATTAAATCGCTGGTGAATTTGAGAAAGAGATTCACCCTTTTGATACATAAAACTCTCATATTTTCTTATGAGGTTTATGCATCTAGTTACTTTAACTTCAGAAGTTCCTTCATATTGGATACATAATGTATCCCACATGGCTTTTGAAGTCCTCATTTTCATGACAGAATGATAGACCTCATCAGGCAAAGCCATTGCTATTATTGATCTAGCTTTAGAGTCAATAGCAATTTCTTTCTTGTCTTCTTCAGTCCATCTGTTAGGAGTTTTAACAATACTCCTCTCAGGAATGGCTGGAGTAGTAGTGGTGGCAGGAACACTAGCTACTATAGTTGTAGGAACAAATGGTCCATTTTCCAGATAGTAGGGAATCTTGGGGTCAGATCCCTCCAGAAATAGAGACATTCTTTCCTTCCATAATGGAAAGTTATCATGGCTAAATCTAGGTGGTTTAGCTAAAGATCCATTATCGTTATAGTTTGTATTAGGGTTAGACATTTTAAAATAATTTTTGAGAGAAAATATTTTAAAGAGATAAGAAGCAAACACTGCTCTGATACCACTTGTTGGTCCCAATAAGGGTCTACAAGAGTTCAATCAAGAGAGAACAGTTTGTAGAAGGGAGGGGGGGGGGGGGTTGAATACAAACACACAAATTTTTCGTTTTTAAATGAGTTTATTAAGATAAACAAATTTACAGTTACAAGCGGAATTAGAACAAGTTAAAAACCTATTCTATTGTAACTAAGAAACACGAAGTATGATGCACAAGAAGATGAAAGAAAGAATTAAGAGGGTATAAGTTAGACAGAAGCATGCATTAAGATGAAGAAGATATCTTCATCTTATTTATACTCGTTTGTCCTTGAAACAAGACAAAAGGTATATGCCACGTGTCAAGCTTGGATAGGAAGCTTGTCCTTGTTAATAAGACAACCATGCTTTTGGCCGAATATGAACAGTACCATATCAGATATGATGGGGACATAAGAGACAAGTCGTACGTCCTTTTCTGACATGGTTCTAGGTTTGACTTTTGTGCATCGAGGATACGATCAATCTTTAATCTTGTAAAGGAAGCTTCATTTGATCGCTGATACTGAATCTTTCAAGGATGAATCTTCAGTGTCGCTGAGGCTTCACAAGACTTCACACTTTGAGTAGACAATCACTGCTATTGCTGAACCGCTTCAGTTCACTTAGCTGATTATCTCTTTCTTCAGCTAGAGTCTTCGACTGTCGCTGAATGGTCTTTTGGTGTGATGACTGATCTTCAGGTCTTCAGTGATAAGCTCGTAGTTCCTTGACCTTCAGCGATCGCTGATAGCAATCAGCGTGTGCTATCGCTGAATTTAAACAAAAGCTTAACTATGGAATTTCACTAAGTATAGTAAAGGAATCATATTCAAATCACTGAGAGGAGTTATGATCAACAAACCAGATCTGTCCGCACGGAGCCACTTAAATGGCACCAAAAGATCGACCGACCCCTTTTTGGTTCCTGACCGTTTCCTCGACCGTTTCCTCGACCGTTTTTTATTGTTTCTTGACTATTTCTCGACCGTTTTCCCGAGCATTTTCCCCGGACATTCACCGACTGCTTGTAGAAATTTTCGGGTGTTACAATTTTCCCAACGGAGATTTCGTCCTCGAAATCTAATTCCTACACAAAAATAATACCACACCAATACTCATCAAACTTTCTTGGTTCCTAAATGTAGCTCGGTTTTTTCTCGCGATAGCTAAACTTTGACAATAGAATTCCCTCGAACATCAATGTCATGCAATTCCTTTTCCCGTAAAACACTCAAACTGTGTGAGGGATACATGATGGTCTAAAGACACCACACCAACCCGAGCACAAGTCCGACAGATGGCTTGTCATATATCCATCCCAAAGAGGGTAGCAATTTAATGATGCAAACCTCAAATAACTACACATTTCACACATCAATTGACTCTCTTTTTCCAAGGGATTGTCACGACATAACTTGACCTCAAACAAGTATTTACTACCTTTAAGTCCTAACTGTAACCATTACAAGCCAATCTTCACATTCAATACATAATACTGATTAGGGGTGCTCAAAAACCCGATCAAACCGACCAACCCGATCATCCCAACCAACCCGACACAAAATAACTCAACCTGAAGCAACCCGATGCCTAATCGAGTTGTAAAATCTTCAAAATGTAGGTATTGGGTTGATACCGGGTTACTTTTATTTGAACCCAACCTAACTCGATGAACCCGATATCCTTTTATATTTTGGATTTAATATGATTATTGAGTCTCTATTAATATGTGAATTAAACAATTACACCTATCACACACTTTCTTCGTATACCTATAGTTTCAATCTATTCTCTATCACTATATAATTTCTTTGTATATATCAGTAACTGTGAATATATATATATATATATTGATAAAATTAATTGAATGTGATATACTTAAAATTTAATAAATATGGATAAGTTGTACCAAATGACTGATGATGGAAAAGAATTATGAGTAAACTAGAAAAAACAACATATTCAAGGTTATGAGAATATTTTGTTATCCAAGGTACCAAACCGACCAACCCGATCAACCCGTACGGGTTGGGTTGGGTTGAGATTTTTCAAACCGCAAACATTGAGTTGGGTTATTGAAATATCTTCAGCCTGATCAACCCAACCCGTGAGCACTCCTAATACTGATACTAGAATGAAAAATTGAACTCTGATTAATCAATTAAATTCCCAACACTAAGATTTTGGTTGTCTCCCAATCTTAGGTGGTTCATACTACTTCATGAGTAACTTACGACTTTAACTACTCAATTCCACCATGGTTGTCCAAAACAAAATCACTTTTACATTTTTCTAACAACTTTTATCGATTGTGATACACTTCACCCTAATATCACTTTTAAGTTTCTTGACAATTCTCCCAAACATTTCCCCCGGACGTTCACCGATCGTTTGTAGAAATTTTCGGGTGTTACAAAATATATATGTGTGTATATATATGTGAATATAATATATAATTTTTTTATTTCTTAGTAAAAATAGACAAAAAGATAAATTGACCAATCAACCTGTGATTTAACAGATAAAGAGTTAACAGAGTTAGGGAAAATGACAAAAATTGAAACAAAACACGAAGATGTTGAGTGTACTTATTTTGAAAGAGGGACAACATCCGAATTTCAAACAAGCACAAGTACCTACGGTGTAATTTACTCTAAATTTATTATTAAATATCCATTAATTATAAAAATATAAACAGATAGGTTTTTATCCAAAATTTTTCCTTTTTCACGTATTCCATATCCACCTTTTAATCTTAACATGTCAACCCACCCCCACCTTTCCAAGAATTACTGTCTAAGCCTACTTTTTTAGCGGGTATGGTCTAGTACAGAACAGGCCGTGATATCTTGAAAATTGATTAAAGAGTAAACTCTAACTTTGGTCCCGTAGTTTACTGGAATATTTGAAAGTGAGATCTAAACTTTGATAACTCTAAAAATCGTCCCTGTGGTTTTCATTTTATTCTGAAAATGGTATTTCATCACTAACTTCATTAGTTTTCTATGTTAGTGTCAGGGATATTTTTATCATTTAGGCAGCTAACCTAATTTTTTTTTAAATTAAACATATTATAATTGTATTTATATATAATATATATGTACATATGTACAAAAATTAACATAAAATGAATAAAAATGTCACTGACACTAACAAAAAAAATTAATGGAGTTAGTGAAGGGAGACTATTTTTAGAGTAAAACGAGAACCACAAAGACGATTTTTAGAGTTATCAAAATTTAGGTCCCACTTTCAAAGATTTCAGTACACCACGGAGACCAAAAATTAAAGTTTACACTTGATGAGTACAAACATCTAAGGGGTCTTGCGGTTATCGAGTCAAACTAGAGGGACTTATTATATACAATTTGTTTGCTAGTTTAGAAAGCAAACCACAAAAGAATTAACCCCAGGTCTGAACGAAGACTCCTTTCCAACAAAAAAAATCATGTAAGCGTGTCGACGGTGTTCGAAATCATTCAGAGGAGAAGGAGAAGGAGAAGGAGAAGAATAATTGTTCTCCTCATCAATGGCGTCGACCAAATCTAAAACATCGAGCTCAAAGAAATACTCAGATAACTCAGGTGTTAACAAAAAGGTGTGGTTCTATTCTTTGTTGCTCACCATTCAATATGGTGCTCAACCTCTGATCTCCAAACGCTGTATCGGGTAAAGCTTTCTTATCTACCGCTTATTTCGTATGTTATCTTAAGTAAAATAAGTCACTTTTGCTTGTATGATCGTTGAGATTTTGCTGTTCAACTTGGATACATTTGGATATGATATGACTGATTCCATACTGGTTCTAGTTTGGGCATTTTCATCAACTTAAGCCGTGAATTAAGGCGTGATTACAAAATTAATGTAGAAATCTTCCAGAAGATTTATAGTCGTGTAAGTTCTGCAAACTTATTTAAGACAATTTGATAATACCTAATCAGGACTTGTAACGTGTACACAGTAGCTTCTATAATTGCATAGTACACAGTTCACGGCATGTTTGTTGCTATTGCCGATTGGTGATTCTGTGATAGGATTGGGGTTATGGTGACAAGAATTCCCAGATTAGTTGCTATATAGCCTTTTCAAGTAAGTAATGATATATATATATATATATGTATATATATTCCTTTGATGGTGGATTGGTAATTTACTAATTTTAATAATCTTACTTTGAAAGTCATCATGTAGAATAGACCAGGTAGGTGTGGAGGATATAGTTGGGGTTGGAAGAGCTAATGGAAGTCTTTTTCTAGGGGCAGGTTGGATGAGCTATCAATTTGTGAAGGTTTATAAAATCCAGGAAAATTCAGTAGTCAAGGAACGATGATTCACTTGAAACAGTACAAAGACTTATTAAGGAGTGTATTTTATGTCCTAGAATGGTAACTTTATTATCTTGAAATTGGATTGATTTTGATTCAGGTAGGAACTATCCCTAGTTTAGAAGTCCATCAACTAATTTGAAGTCAGATTGCATCATTCCTCCAAAGGTAGAGTCTAGTCAGAGAATTATAAGTGCACAAGGTTATAAAAGTAGGACATAGTAATTTTGGGGATTGCAAAGTTCTAAAGATGAGGCAAATGTAGACATCAAATTCAGCTGGGGACTTCTTTTCGTACCTTGTGAGAGATCAACTCTTAACATATGAATATACAAACCCATGCAAGAATTTATGTATGTGTGTGTGCATATGTTTAAATCCATTAAATGATCTATGGGGTTATGGATATATGTCATGTTATATATGTTTGTATAAACAAATGTACAGAACATAAATGTATATATGTGAGACAACCACCATTCCGTCAAGTTAAGCAATACATAACATGTAACACTTTATCACACACAACATTGATGATCCTTGCAACCATCCGTGCACAAACTTGCAAACATGCACAAAGGATATAGTTCCAAAGGCTAGGATATGGTGGACTCATAATGAAAGTTAATTTTAAAAAACTTTGGATTTGTCAAAGAAAAAAAGTTATGGGAGAGTTAGTGCACTGAAAGAGTAGTGTGATCTAGTCATTTACATCCTTAGTATTCATTTTGGTATGACGGGGATTCAATAGTCTAGATGCCCAAATTAATAAACCATCATGGGAGGTGTTGTCTCTATTTCTCCTAAACTAATGCCAACCTCAACCTTCTCTTATATATCTTAATTTGTAATCCTACCCTTGATGTGTGGTCACTCATCCAGGATGAGTCATCCTATAGGCGGATCTAGAAAATTTTCCCAATAGGAGCACAAAATAATTAACATATTATGAAAGAAAACAAATATTAATTATAAAAAGTACAATTTAACTAAATATGGTATGCACGATGTTTTTGCAACACCCAAGTGATTTTTGTATTCTTCTCTGTTGTTGTTACCTAAAAATTAAAATAAGAGCCAGAAGGATTTGAAATTGCAATCCATAATACCAAAGGCTGCAATCACTTTTAACACTTTTTTAACTTAAGGGAGCACACATCAAATTAAAGCGGGTGCACCTTTAAGACCCCTAATTTTTTTCATTGTGTGGGACGGTAGAGCCGGGGCATAGGCACCCCCTAGCCTATTACTAAATCCACCCCTAACTCATCCCATTAAGTGTTCACGGATTTGCTGCAGTCATCTTGTGTGCATGTTGTCTTTAGGTGGCACGAACATTTGCTCTAAGTCTTAACAATGTTCTATTAGATTTATCTTCTGGGCCTGGGCAACGCTTATGGATCACGTAAAGTTGTTGAACTTATATTCATTTCAATCACACTCGTCCATATGAAACAATCATCATTAATTTCTCCTCAAGCTTCTATCACTAATCAATAGCAAACAATGCCCTCCTCACTATTTCCGATTTGATATTCTTACCATTGCTGCATCTTCCATTACTGTTTTAACACCAATAAAGTTGCACTAGACGTATTCCCTATTAGTCTAATTTAAAACCTGTAAATTATGTGCATACCTCAAGCGTTAAATTAATACATTGTTTGGTTTCATCATTTCGAAATGAGATACTAAAAAAAGTATATATCGTTGTTTCTTGTATGTTCATTTCATCCCTAACTAAGCAAAAATATAAGGCTTTGAAGTGATCCTTAGTGCAACATTATGGTAGCAAGGGAAGTTTATCTCGTCGTTAGATGTTGTCATTCTCATTGCTAGACTAACTTATGCATTGTAATCACATTAACATATATTGCATGAACGTTCTTCTTCTCTAGAACCTACACCATTCTTTAAACTTACTTTGTGCACTGTGTACAGATAAATTCCTTTTTATGCCCCTATATCTTTTTTGAGTTGTGTAATGCTGAAAATAACTGCTATGGGTGATTGGTCTCCTTGGCATAAAACATAATTTGTTTCTCACATGTTGTGTCAACTGTCAACCCTCAAACTATACTTCTGTTGACATCCTTTGGCAAATCTTGACGTTTTTATGTTACCTACGCTCTTAGAGCTAAGTAAGCATTTATAACATCCCTTTGTGTTGACTACCTTTGGCTGATCTTGACGTTCATTCCACTATAGGCAAATCTTTTTTCTGCATCCTATTAGATTTGTTTTTGATATACCACACTTCCACGCCCCTTAATTATCCATCCGATTGTTAAACAAATTGAATAATATTCTTTAAGGTTCAAATCGCCTAGTTCCTTGTTGTTTTGCTCCCTTGCTTTGTCTAAAGATATGCCCAAGGTAGATGTTTGCTTCCATTCACAATTTACATGATGTTTGATCCCGTCTCCTCTATATGGTTTAGAGTTTTTACCACTCGTAATAGTTATGGTTTAGGAGTAACCTTTCTTAAAGAAAATGTTTACAGCCATCAATTCACTAACAACCGCCGGAGATAAGCTTACCTCTCCTTGTTTTTTGTTGACATATTACATTAATATCATTATCTCCTATAAAGCGATCTTCACCAATCAGTATCCTTGAATGATATTTTCTATGTACTCTCTGGACAATCTTTTACCATTCATGACTGAGGGTATATACTCTAGTTACATTCATAACCACATCCCCACCACTAGCTTGTCTAATATGATTGTATGCCATTGCTTAGGGTCTTATCTATTATAATACTTGTCCCATTTCCAGTCTTATCCTTCTGTGATGACCATAACTTCAAACCTGTTACATTGATTTCATTACATTCTCTACCCCTACTTCATTTTTTGGATGCATGCAATTTTTTTAGTCACCTTCTGATTAGGGTATCAACTAACTTCTACTTCCTTGTTACCAAACCTTCATTACAGTATGTCAGTACCTAGTTATATTACACCATCTTGGAGTAGCTTCTTTACCCCTGCCCCTTGCTTATTATCATTGGACCCCAACCTCATTATGTATTGTAACCAAGGGAATGAAGATCCACCCAAGCCCATTCCAGATGTTTTGTAGGCCCGGAGTGTATGTAAAAGAATGGTCCTCGATAAGTACGAAAAAGATCCTCAATAAATGGCTTCTATCATGAAAAATAAAATTGGATACAAGGATTGCTAATAATTCATGTAAAACAACATAACCAAATAACAATAGCTAATATAACCAGAAGCAATCAAGCGGATAACAAAAGCAATTAGAAATAGACAATAGCAGCAGAAGTGGATAAAAATAGTCCACAGAAGCAGATGGCAATAGCAAGCTCATGAGATTAAAGGTTAACACTTAAAGTAGTTGCTCACTGAATTATTGAAGCATGGAAGCAGTAAAGTAGTCACATGGATAGAGAAAAGTAGTCACGTGGATAGAGATAACAATAACCAATAGTCTTGGACCTTGGTACCAGATAAAAAATGTAGAGAATCAATAAACAATAGTAGAAAACCGAGGGCTATTTAACTTTTTACGGATGTGATTAGTTAATTGGGGACCTTGTTATATACCAAATTCTTTCTGGGCTCTTGTTATATACTAAAATATTGGGTCTCTTTTATCTACTAATTTTTTGAACAGCTTCTATATACTAAAAAAATTTGAGCCCTCACCTTTTTGGCCCTGGGCAGGTGCCTGCCCTGCTCTCCCCCAGGAATGACCATGGATCCATCCATACTCACTTTTAAATAAACTCTTTGCTGACATCACTTGTGGCTCAATGCAGCTTGTCACTGATTGAATAATGATCTTAACTCCTTGACCATCAAAGTGCACCAATGCAGCTTATTGACAATATACTTGGTTTTGATGTGACCTTTTGTTAAGAAGGTTGTTTTCGACAAGGTATCTTTTGGTCTCTTTGTCATGAGAATAGGTAGGTGCATCTTCGACTTGCAAGTCTTGGCGCACACCCTTTTTCTCTATCCTCGATTGGGACAGTCTAGGTAAGAACTGATGGCACGGTTAGATTATTCATGCCGAGAAAAATGGAAAAACAGGTTTTACAAATTCTTGTACTAAGATTTGAAAATGTAGCATATAAGAAAGACTAAAGCCAAAATTGCAAACTTATGACGAAGCACCAGTTATTAATTGAAGTTGAAGATCTGATGGCTCATGGCAACTACGTGAGATATTGCAAGATGTCAAAATACATGAATACATATATACATATATATAGGGGCAGGTTCAAATGAGAACTCAAATTTGGTTGTGAACGTGAGGACAAATGAGAGCGCGGCACGTGTCATATTCAGACCGAATAATCAAAGAAATATTCAGACTGAATATAGTATTTATTCGGTCTGAATAAGCATTATTCAGACTGTATTTACTGAATAATACTATTATTCAGTCTGAATATTTCTTTGATTATTCGGTCTGAATAATCTACATTCAGACATGTGTCACGCTCTCATTTGTTCTCACGTTCACAACCAAATTTGAGTTCGTATTTGAACTTTCCTCTATATATATATATGAAGTATAGAACTCCCAACTGTCTTAGGATAATTTTTTAATGTGACTTGTTTGCTTTTGACTCCAAGTCTCTTTGTACGTATTCGTTAACACCCCCTGGACATCAGTTTCTTATTGATTGGTTTACTTTCCTATATATTCAAAGTTTTGACACGAGTACTAACAATTCTATGAGCCCTAGACATTTACATGGAGGATGGTGAAAATATAAAAATACTTACCAACTTAAAATTATATTTGGAAGGCTACTAATTGTTTTCCATCTATTTGGAGTTGTTTTGATTAAGTGTAGTCGAGCATATGTATTTATCGAATTATGTGACTAGCGAAGCTATTTCGCAAGATTGTAAATTGTAATAGCAAAAAGAATGTCGATGAAGGATTTTAGTGATTTCGAAGAATAGCAAACAATTGAAAATATCTAGCCTTGTTTTTTTGGTATGAATTATTGAGTTGTATAGTGAAACTTTGGGGAGAGTGGTTAAAGTAAACCAAATCATAATACCCAAAAAACAAAGGTTCGGAGAAGTTATTTTATTTTAAAGGGTCTTATGCGGAAGACTTCCAAGGTGGAGGAAGAAAGTGTTTGATATATATGTTGATGTGAGTAACGGTTTGGAGAGTTTGGTTCTTATTGGAATACATCTAGGAGGTATATGTTTGCTTTGATGACTAGTGATTGTTTAGATCTTTGCAGAACCATGAACCATGCAAGATTTGATTTTTCAATGTCATTGGTTTTTCAGGATACTAGGCTAAATGAGAAATAATAGAGAAAGATGTTGGGAATTATGATGAAATATGATGTAGAGGCATCCACGTTATTTTCAGCCAGTACAAGACCAATCCATTTTATGTCTCCAACTCACCTTGGGCTTGATTCATACTCTTATTTTGGGTTCGGAACAATTAAAGGGAGGACTATAATTTTCTGGCAGACCAAAGGAGATTCAGAGTCTTTCTCATTAATGCTTCATTAATGGTCCTTTAATTGTGGTGTCCTGGCTTGGTATTCAATTAAGAACGTGGAGTATGATAATTTGGTAAAGCAAGCTGGGGCATGTTTGTGTAAATAATTTATAAAATTTATTCTTCTTTGGATAAGCTACAAGTGTTGAAACTTCGTGGTTGGTAATTTGATACGGAGGTGTTTCTACTTTCTAATATGTCCAGTGCTGTATAGGAACGTTGTATATACATCTCAAGAGGTGTTACAATCCTGATTTTGTGATTGACTAGTTGTTTCTTGTATTATTGACTTTTTATTTCATACATTGCAGATGTCCTAATTCAAGGGAACTTAACCTCGAAATAATAAGAGCCAAACAAATTTGTATTAAAATGTTATTTGGGTAGTGGTTGATGGTAAATGGGTAGTAGTAGCTGTAGTTAGGGTTATTTGTTTTAGTTGGAGGATAAATCTTTTTTTTCAGTTTGGGAAATATGTTGTGTGCATAAAACTTCTTATTTAAAAGATTAAGGGTAAATTTAGTTTTTAAAATTTTCTGCCCTCCTAGAGTTGGTAGGGCTTTCTTTAGCTATATAAAGAGATGTAATGCCCAAGATTTAGTTATTGAAAAATAGAATGTATTTTGGGTGAATGAGGGTTACCTTCACATTATCGTTTGTATGATGCAATGGTGTTTGTGTTTTCCCTAGAAACTTGATTTCTGGTTATGTTCTATCATTGCATTTTTTTTCCCTTTTTGCTTCTTAGTTGATGAGAGTTTGCGAAAGAAAAAGTTAAGACAAAAGTCATAAAACTTGGCCACTTGTTTAACCAGGTGAATTGTGGGAAACCATTCTACAATATAGATAATAACAAAAATAAAGAAAACATATCGACTTTCACCAGCTCAATATGTTGCTTCCTTTTTTGGCAAACAAGTGATTTTCGATGACAACCCAAAAACTTTTTTTTGAAACATATAATATCTATATACGGCAAATACTCACTCACACTCCTTACCATCACCAAGCCATCCCCTTACAACTTCTCTTGCTTATTTTAATTTTTGCCTATAAACATGGATCAATTATGTATTCATCATGCAACAAAGCTTATTTGCTTAAAACTGCTTCCTTTTTATAACCCTAAGCGCACTTTAAAAGTTGAAGCGCCAACTTGGGATTTGCACCGAATCAACCTTGTATTCATGTCGATAAGAAGAGCTAGGGACGAAATAAATATGAAAAATTGTGGTCGAGAAACGGAGAGAGAAAATAGTTTAAAATATTAAGTTTGATATCTTTGTTCCACAACTTCTGTCAAAAGATGGCAAGACATCCCGTATTGAGATAACAAGTTAGTTGAATGGTAAAGTTGTATGTTAGCTTTATGATGTTTGGATATAAATCTATTTCTACCATTTTTTAAATATAAAAGGGCTTTTTATCTTGCAAGAGAAGAAAAACAACTATTATGCTACTGCCCAACTGTAAAGTTATAACTTTACTGACATCTTACTATTCCTGCAGTCGAGAAGTTATTGTGACTTCATCTGTTTTGGCATGCGAGATGGTAAAGGTAGTATCTGTTCTTCATTAAATCTCATATATATATATATATATATTCCTATATGTTCTTATATATATATGGTTACATACACCTGTAATAGGTTATTTGTGCACTGGTTCTCATGGCAAAAGAGGGTAGTCTGAATAAAGCATTGAAGGAATGGACTCTGATTGGCTCATTAAGTGCATCAGGATTACCTGCAGCTATCTATGCACTACAAAATAGCTTGTTGCAGATTTCGTACAGGAACCTTGATTCCCTCACATTTTCAATGTTGAACCAGACAAAGTTAATTTTCACAGCATTGTTCACATACATTATTTTAAGGTATGCTCTTGACGTAAATATTCTTTGTTCAATTATTTATCGACTGACAGCAAGTATTGATCAACTGCATATATATACATATATATAGGGGAGGTTTCAATTGCAAACCCGACAATTCAAACAAACTTTGCAAACCAATCTTAGCCGTCCATCTAGTCTAATAAATATTTGATTTTATTTTGTTTCCTAATTCAAAATCATGATCATAATTAATGAACCTATCATCTTCCACATATATTTCAACCATCATTAATGAATTATGATAACTTTCCATAAATATCTCAATTGTTTCTTAATATAATGGTTTGCAAAGTTTGTATAGATTGTCAGGTTTGCAATTGAATCCTCCCCTATATATATAGGGGCAGTTTCATACGAGAACCATATCCATTTAAAGGAACAAAGGAACAAACAAAATCATATATGATTTTGCACTAAAGGGAAGCGGGCGACTTTTGGGGCCACTTAAGTGGCATGGAAAGTCGCCCGGCCCTTGGTACAAAATCATATATGATTTCCTACTTGACCGACCAGTTCTCGTGTTCCTTTAAACCCAAAAAGTTCTCGTTTGAACCTCCCTCTATATATGTATATATACATATGTATGTGTATATAGGGTTGGGTTCAAACAAGAACATGGTCAACTTACGAGAAGGCGAGAACGCCTATATCACATGTGATTTTATACTAAAAATCACATATGATTAAGGAACAGTCAACCCAAGGGCGTGCGCGCGCTTGGCTCAACGACCTGGGAGGTTTGGCCGGCATTCTCACATTCTCGTAAGTTGACGCTGATCTCGTTTGATCCTCCCTCTATATGTATGCATCCATGTATGTATATGTATGTATGCATGCATGTATGTGTATATCATGTGTTGGTTTTGGGTTAATTTAAGGTTGTTAATCTTGGCATAAGAGTGGGGTGGATGCACGGAAAAGATGTATGTTTTTAGTTCCTTTCTTACCAATAATTGGGAAAAGATATATGTTTTTATGTTGCGGGAACTTCCCTCTTGTGCATCACTTATTCTAATCATATGAATAAACTTAATGTGGCTCCCAACAACATTTACATGTTTATAAATTAACTACAGGCAGAAGCAATCCATTCAACAAGTTGGTGCCCTTTTCATACTTATCTTAGCGGCTGTTCTTTTAAGTATTGGGGAAGGCTCGAGAAAAGATTATGGAAGTGATAACCCTGATAAGATTGTTCTCTATGGGATTGTTCCAGTCTTGATAGCTTCTGTACTTTCAGGTCTTGCCTCTGCCTTGTGTCAATGGGCATCTCAGGTTTGCTCAAGATTCCTTTGTTTTGGAGTGCTATACTTGCTCCATTTTTATTTTTATTTTTTTTGAAATATATAATATTTATATACGGCAAATGCAACACATAAACTCACACGTTTTTCTCACCTTTGGTAAAAGACATACATTTGGGTGTTTTAGGGTCCAACAAGCTTATATTTTGACATGAGCGTTAATAATCTTTAGTAATTGAGGGGACAATTGACAACTAGATCTTTGTGACAATCTATATTATGATATAAAGCATTTGGTAAAATAACTTATTACTGCATACATACAACTTCTTAAAGCTCCGTGTTTAAATACAGGATAAAAGTTGAGCCCTACTAATTTACACGTTCAAATTCAGTATAAACGTTGAGCCCTACTCATATGGCAGAATAGTCTATAATTTTCAGATTTTTGTAATGATGAATTGCATTAATTTTTTGTCCTCAGGTTACAATAAATTTTTACAAAAGAGATCAATGAATGTTGAGTTGGTAAAATATCCATATCATTTTCAAATTTGAGATGCCTCTCGTTCGTCATAAGTAAAAAATGTATCTCTTAATCCAGAACAAATATAGTTATCGACTATATATAACGTATCAGAATTTTTCATGTTCTATAGGTTAAGAAACACTCATCATACTTGATGACGGTAGAAATGTCAATAGTTGGGAGCCTTTGCTTGCTGGCAAGTACTGCCAAGTCTCCAGATGGCCAAGCAATTAGAGAGCATGGGTTCTTCTATGGGTGGACACCACTTACGGCGGTAATTATCTTTTATTTATTTATTTTCATTATTTTTGGGAATTTAAATGTTTGCTATACTAGTTGGTGGTTATTGATGTTGTTATTATGAACACATGAAGATTTTATGATTGAAGTTGACAAGAACTCGTTTGATTTAATTGGACTTGGCATGCATGCAATCTAATTGGGGTTGTTAATGTTCATCTGATATTGTTGAGAAATTATTCGTTATGATCTCTATCATGCTTTAGCTCACTTGTACACATCATCTAATAACTTTTTTTAGGTTTAGCTAGAATTTGTGGGGTCCTTACTTCTCTTTTGATTCAGATCCCTGTTGTGATCAATGCTGTTGGCGGGATTCTTGTGGGCCTGGTGACATCATATGCTGGTGGCGTACGAAAGGCAAGTTCGACTTTCCCTCACATATGCATTTTTTTTACTAAATTTGGTTCTGAAATCCATTAGAAATTTAGTTCAAACCAATAGATTGTTTGCCACCTTTGAACAAAAAGAAAATAACAAAAAAAGAATAAAATTTTAGGCCTATGCAGGTGGCAAATTTGTGTAGATTGACCAAAATTTCGTTCTTTTTTCCTGTTGCAAATTAAAGATACTTCCAACAATCTTCTAAGTCCAAATTTTTCAAAAGATATATACTTCTAACTTGAGCTCAAAGAACCATAATGTACTTTCTCTTCAGAATTTCGGCCTTTTATTTCCTTATTCGAGGTAGAGGTCAGGTATACTTACATCTCACCCCCATGCCCTACTTTCGAGTGGGATTTACCGAGTCAATTTGGTCTTAATGAGGGAGGTTTAGAGGAAAACGCTAAAAAAAAGAGAACTGAATAACACCATGTGAGCCCTTTATCAGGACAGTATGCACAAATGCATACAAGCGATTGAAGCTGTCTTTTTTTTCCTATGCACCAGTGCATATATATATATATATATAATATATGCATTACTGTATATGCACAAATGCATGTTACAACTTACCGGTATGCATTTGTGCATACCGTCCGGATGAGGGAGGGCTCCTAGGGTGTTCTTCAGTTTTTTTTTTTTGGTGTTTTCCCCTGAACCTAACCCTGGTTTTAATTTGATATTTTGCCAAATGTTTGCAAATTTTTCCATGAAAACATGACATCATTTCTACGCACCCTTCTTAAATTTCTAATAACATTTCTTCACCTCCTTTTCCGTTCCAAAACATACAGGGGTTCGTAATCGTTTCCGCCCTCCTCGTTACCGCCTTATTGCAATTCGTGTTCGATGGAAAACCACCTTCGTTGTTCTGCCTCTTGGCTCTTCCGCTCGTGATGACCAGTATTTCAATATATCAAAAATACCCGTATCGCGTCAAAAAGAAAGAAGCGTAGACTACAATAGTTTCAAAAAAGATGAGGTGGAGTACATTTTCCCTAACCAGGTACCACTGCATCTTCTATTGTTCGTAATAGCCAAGTTTACATGATTACTCTTACAATCGTTTAAACTTTTTGATTTACCGTTTATGTTAGTTTCGATCTTTTTCTTATTCTTTTAACTATTGAATCGTATTATTTCTAGACATGTATAATATGTTGTCAAATTGACCTAAAAACTATACCGAATAGTCAAATACTTACATATGTGATTGTTTGCCTAACTATAGTACTTGTTTTGATCTAAAACAAAAAAAACTCGTCATTGGTCCATTTGGTCGTATTCGAGTCTACTAATAAAACAAGCCAGGGTTCTTCACGGAAAGTCGCTCAATCCTTTGGGTTAGAGGTTACACAACCTACTTTCAGGTGAGGTGAGGTGAGATATACTGGACTTTTTTTTTTATTAACCTGGATATCCAACCCACTATACGAGCCGACTAATCCTAGGGCGACTACCCACATTTGAACCTCCGTGGCCATAAGGTGATTTTTTTTTACCCCTCTCTGGATTTGAACCTGGGACCTCTTGGTACTGTTGATCTTTGGAGCCCAAGCCCAAACCATTAAAAACACCAAACTAGTTGGTACTAAGATAGAGTGAATTACGTTTTTCGTCCCTGTGGTTTGGTGTTTTTAATGGATTCCTCCACTATTTTGAAAAGTTATGAAAATGTATCCTCATGGTTGCATTTTTTTAAAGAGTTGGTCCTGTGGTTGCATTTTTTAACGAGTTAGGTCCGGTCCATATGGTTGTTGTTTTTAACAAGTTGGGTTCTTTAATAAATTAACAAGTTTGGTCCATATGGTAACGTTAGGGACCCCCTCTCAATTCAATAAAAGTGACTTATAATATTGTAATATATGTAAAATCTAATATTTAAATTCCATGAGAAATTGAAACATAATATTTGGGTAAATATATCAAAATGAAGCTAACTTCACTTTTGTTCCAATTTCAAAGAATTAACTCTCAAAAACTTTTTTGAACAACCAACTTTTGGAACTTTTCATTGCGCTTTGTTTTGTTGAAAAGAAATGAAAGAAATTATTTTTGTGTTCCCAAGAAAGAAAAGAAATAAATAAATTATTTTTGTTTTCTTGAGAAAGAAAGGAAACGAAGAAATAGAAAGAAATAAAATAAATTTTAATGTTCTTAAGCAGATTAGAAGAAAAAGAAAAGAATATTTATATTCTAATAGTTGTTATTGACGCATAGAAGTAATTAATTGTTACTATTGTTTTCTTGCTTCCCTTTCCTCCTACATTTGGGAGGAAAGTAAGTTATGATGGAAAAATCAAAATTATTTTCTTTTCTTTCTAAAATGAACTTGAGAACAAAGGATTTTTTATTTTCCCTCTACTTTTCTTTCTTTTTTTTCATAGAAAAAGACTCAAGAATACAATGCTAAGGAACTTGCTAAGCAAATTCATGCTCCTAAAAGAAGGAAGAAAAGTAAAGTGTTGGTTGAACTTGAAAATTTACTCATTGAAATTTAACTAAGTAACAATTAAATTGGATTTGGTTAGATGGTACTAACAAATTCGTGTGTTAACTCCCATCTCTTATTGAATTAACAAACCAACTTGCCATTGAACGTTTGTTTGAATGGTTTTATTTTAAGTTCTCTAAAGGAAAAAATTATGAAAGTTGGTATAATTAGGTTTTGAAATATAGATATAAATGGTAAATTTAAATTATCAGACTATTAATAAATTTAAATAAATAGTAAACTATACTTTTCTTTTTGCATCAAGTGTTGTCCCACACTTTGAATCACTTTGATTGCCATTTTGTTACATTTTTTATCTGTGATAATCTTACGTTAAAACTAGTGTGTCACACCGCGCGTTGCGCGGTGACGAATGTTTTTTTTGTAACAAAATATATAAGTTAGAACGAAATGTATTTTGTTAACCAAAAACTAATTAAAATAAAATGTAATACAATGAATGTATTGTCGAATTTTGAAATGTAAATTATTTTGCTGATATTTAGGTAAATAACATAATTAATGTCCTAATATTGAAGTTAAGAATGTATAAAAATTGTTAGTTGCAAGTGTATATGCAGTATAAAATATGACAGGTGAAAGTCTAAAAAAAGAATATGGCAGGTGTATTCAAAATTAATATTTCTAATTTAGCTTATAAAATTTGTTTTGTAAAGTACGATAAACTCTTTCTGCAACGTGAATGATATTGTTTTATGTATCTTTAGTTTTCGTATCTTCATCTGTAGTAAGGGTTGTTTACTTGAACACTGAACACTTTACCTGGTAAATGCTTATCGATAAAATTTAACACTGTCATTTACTTATCGGGTAGCATTTTTGTCCACCAAAATGACATCGTATTCAACAATTTACCTAGTAAGCGTTAATCGTGGTAAAAGTCATCGTCATCGGTAAGACTCCCGGTCCTGTCCCTTGCTCTTACCGGGTAAAATTCTTAATACTTGTCATTTCATCCGGTAAGGTAATTGACTTGATAATCGCTTACCCGGATAAGCATTTGATAAACGGCATCTAAGTATGGTTAGCCCTTGTTGATATAAACTATACGCATTTGTTCATCATAATATGTATAGAAATACGAACAACCATATACTAATTGAACATTTATTGCATTGTCGGTTACATATATGAAGTGTATATCTAAGCATACTTTTTCGGATCCAAACTTCTTTGTTCTTTCTAAGTCTTCGTCTTGCATAGAAGAACGCAACTGTTGCAAAAACGGGTATATTTTAAAAACAATTAATGGATAATTATAATTTAATGATAGCAATATTTTAGCAATAGATTATATATCCTGAAATTAAGATTTACATATAGAAACAAAGTAAAAAAATGGCTTGAATGAATTATGATCCTCTACGTCAAATTAGTGGGATTGATGTTGTCAGATGTACGCAAAAATAGATAATGTATTAGTTTTTTAGCCAACTTCTTATCATTACAATCATGCAAAAGCATAAACATGTTAGATGTATGCACGAAATTAGAATTATACTTGATGTTCCATTGCATTATTACTTAAGAGTTCCAATTTATATATTTCGTAGCACAAACAATAGTAAGTTTATCAATCAGTCAATGTTTGTAAAAATAATCATATCACTATTGACGATTGTAAAAGTTGAACATGATAACACCAATGCAAAGAACTTGTAAATTGTTGTTTTTGTGAAGAGTCCAATAAAACAATTTAAAGGAAGCCTTAGTAGACTCTCCTAGAGCAGGCCAAGAGCCATAACTGGACTGACCGCCTAAACGACACCATTTGATGTTTACTCAATATCTGCTTCTTAACAAATTCTAATCTTATTCAACAAAGCAATCACGTATTCATAAAACCCATGAATCAAAATGGATATCATTATGTCAATTGATTTTTATGTTTAGATTATGATTCTATAACTCGACACACAATCAATAGAAAAAGCAAAAAAAATTACAAATTTGCATGAATCAAGAAATAAATTCCAATTAGATCTATCAAAAAGAGCTAACAATTTCACTGTAAAAGATTGAATTAAAAAATGATTAAGTTAGATGACAAAGTGGACAAACACATGAAGTAAAAGGAGTAGAAAAATGAACACCCGTATGCAAATGTAGTTCATACACGAACGATATACATTGTCATTTTTTATTCGCATGATAATATTCATAGAAATAACATTTTTTATTATACATTCATATCGATATAGCCACCCATATCGATATAGCCACCCTCACTCGAAGACGACGATAATCGCAACAGATAAGATGTAAAGTGTGGAATAAGAGTAATGAAAGTAGTATCCAACTATCCATTAAACATGAAACTTGTACAATATAAGACATATAAGCGGAAATGCAATATATATTAGGAGGAAGGCTTACGACATCATTATAAAAAATATAAATTAATAGTAGGAGATAGATCCCTCCATCTGTTCCAGATTATAAGCAAGAGTCCATAAAAGGAAAACATACAACACCATTACAACAAAACCAAATGTATTTCTCCATAATGCACTTTTTACAATAGAATGTAAAGGAAATCTCACTTAGCCTTTGGCCATGGTAAACCTTAAGATGATTGTAAAGAAAAAGAAAAAGAAATCCTAAAATCTATGATAACATAAAAGACAAAACTTAAAAGTTAAATAGTTAAACATGGATTCATGAAAGGAAGAGAGGAGGAAAGACCAAGAGGTAAGGGAAGATAGAGAGATGAGAGTTAAAAAGTTGGAGTTATTGTGTATGTAAAATTACCAAAATCACCCATTTAAAGTGAAAACTTGGGTGGAAATTGAAGGGTGAATAAGTCTATTCATATTAAAGGTTTTAAGAAATGTGAAAAATTGAGAAAATTTCTAGACAAAATGGTGCTTCGTCAACGTGCCACCTAAGCAACTTGTGGTTTTGCTTTAATATATATAAAGACTAGTGCGTGACACCACGCGTTGTGTGGTGACGAATTGTTTTTGTAGGAAGTATGTACCTATGTTAAAATAAACCTAATTCATTAATTAACAACTAATGAAACGTAATGAATCAATACTCAAGATATAAAACATTAACAACGTTTATGAATCCATACAAATTGAAAGAAATAATTCACCTTATTTTTTCGGCTGTCATAAAAATCAAGAAATCCTCTATTATTTCCCTCTACTATTAAATTCTTGATGTCGTCCTTCGAATTGTTGTCAACAACTTTAAAACCAAATGATTTGTCTCTTGCTACTGTTAGCTACCCAACTCATCAAATCTCAGACGAAAACAAAGTAAATTGAGAGAAAACACTCACCTGGTTTCTATATGGGGTTGTCGTAAGACCCAAGAATCCCTATGTTGTATGTGGTTGCGATAAAAACCAAGGAGCCATATGTTTCTACCCTCTAATCTACAAAAATTAGAAGACCGATTACGGTGAAATAAACAAAACGTAAAACCTATAAAAATTGTAGAAGACCGATTTTAAAACCCCCTAAAATCTCAAAAGAAGTAAAAAAAGGACTACCAACGTTTGTGAATTGAAAAACAAATCAATTTGGGATGTGTCGAGAATTGATTCTTAACAGAAATGCAACAAAAAAAACATGATGAGACATTCCTCCGGACCAAATTCGCATGCTAATATCATCTTTTTATCTTCAACATATTAAAAGTGGCAAAATTGAAAACCAAAACCAAGAACAACGACTTAATGCTTTGTGCAATGCCAAATTACCAAAATCCCAACATGAATAAGAAAAAGATTGTAATTTATAGGGAAAAGAGAAAGATGAAAAGTTTGGAATTAAAATTTAATTAAAGATGAGAAAAAGAGAAAGACATAACCGAAGGAGATGAAGAGTCTGTAATTAAAAGTTTTATTTAATTACATCAATTTAAAAAAAACTAAAATTGAGAAAAAAGAATTTTAAGATTTTGGTGTTTAGAAGATGCCACCTCATTGTTGAGGTTCTTCCTTTTATATATATAAAAGATATAAAAGATGTTTGTTAATTTAGGGCTTCTTGGTCTTTTTATCATTTCTTAATTTTTAATTAAAAAATCGTATAGAGTGTAACATACTCCATCCTTTTGACTCCCTCCTATCTCCCGACCCCAACCACAACTCCCTTCCCGTTACCATCTCTGATGACAATCTCAAACCCCTTTTCGTCCAAGAACACACACACACACACACACACACTCACTCATATTCGAGCCCCCCCCCCCCCTCCAATCAAGCATCCCTACTCCACCTCACTCCCCGGAAGTAACCTAAATATCAAATCCAAGAGCTAAATCAAGATGTAAAGTTACCAAATTCAAAACCGAAAACCCAAATCGAGATGAATTCAGAAGAAAGAAAAAAATGGATTGTAGCTTTCATTATGCCATGGAAAACGAATCCAAACCCAACGAAATAAATTAAAACAAATCCAAACCGAAACAAACCGAACTTAAAATTGTTGCTTAAATATGGTGTGTGCAACTCTCGAAATTTTGCAGCTCTCCAATGGGTTAACATATAACACACACAACACTCACACGAAGCTACATCAAGTAGAGGCGGAGGTACCCCAACACCAGAAGCAGCAATGGCACCTCCTCAACTTAATATTTTTTAATTTTATATATTAATATTAATGGTTATTTTATATTATGTGGTAGTTGGGCCCTCCTAAAATATTAATTCTATTGGATATTTTGAGTTAGTGGGCTGTTACTTGCTGCTGATGGGCCTTTATCTATCTCACCCTTCCCCCAAAATTGCTTTATTAATTTCCGCTTCACGTCAAAGTTCAAACAACAAACAAATAACTCATGGTGCATTTAGTTAGCGAAAACTGTTTTCATTTTCCAAGAAAACGTTTTTAGAAAATGGAGTTGAGTTTTCATTCTTAGTTTTCTTTGAATGTTTTTCAAAACGTGTTTAGTTGAAATTGTGGAGTTTTAATTTTTCATTATTAAAAAAATTAGAAAATGTGTTTAGTTGTGCATTTTCTACTAGTTTTCATTTTCTATTTTCCATTTTCCATTTTTACAAATATTACAATATTAGACATATTTTACACACACACACACACTTTCACAGACATAACCACACATTCACACACACACACGCACACATTCACACACGCATTTTCACTTTCACACAGACATATACACATTCACACATACACACACATACACTTTCACATACACATACGCAGACACACTTACGCGTGTGCGCGCACACACACACACACACTCTTTCTCACACACGCACACATACTTTCACAGACACGTACACATTCACACACACACACACACACACACACACTTTTATAGACACACTTTCACATACACACACGTACACACATTCACTTTTACACACACACATTTTCACACACACACACACACACTTTTATAGACATAAACACACATTCACACACACACACACACACACTCTCACTTTCACACAGACATACACACATTCACACATACACACACACTTTCACATACACATTCGCGCGCACACACACACACTTTCACAGACACACACACACATTCACACACACACACACACACACACTCTCTCTTTCACACACACACACACACACACACTCTTTCACACACACACACACACTTTCACTTTCACATAGACATACATACATTCACACATACACACACACACTTTCACATACACATTCGCTCGCACACACACACACACACACTTTCACAGACACACACACACACATTCACACACATACACACATACACACTCTCTTTCACACACACACACACACACACACACTTTCATAGACACACATACACACACACACACTCTCTTTCACACACACACACTCTTTCACACACACACACACACACACTTTCACTTTTACACACGCACACACACTTTCACACGCACACACACACACACACACTTTCACATACACACACATGCACACACATTCACTTTCACACACACACACACATTCATACACACAGACACACATATTCACACACACACATTCTAATTTGGAAAAAATATGAGAAATTGGAAAATGAAGAGTGGTAGAAAATTCATAACCAAACGCGTTTTCAAATTTTCTAAAAATGAAAACTCCACCATTTAAGCTAAACGCGTTTTCTAAAATTTTAATAGAAAACTGAGAATGAAAACTCAACTTCATTTTCTGAAAACGTTTTATAGTTAACTAAACGCACCCTAGAGTTTTCATTTTCCATTTTTGGAAAATTAGAAAACTCGTTTGGTCGTTGTAATGTCCCACATTAATTGGGGAATAGAACAAAAGTTCTCTAATGTCATAGTGATGTGTATATTTTAAATTTTGATTTACTTTTCATATTTGTACTTTAAACTCTTTCTTTTCAATTGTACGGTCTCAACTAGGTATTAGCGACTATAAATATATAACGAGTTAGTCGAGTTCAAGCTTAGTAAGTCTTGAGCTTGAGTTGATGTCGAACACTGAATAAAACTCGTTTAAGTTAACGAGTCGAGCTCTGTGACACCAATATTCAACTTGGTAAAGCTCAACCTTTTTTTTAGATCAATGGTATCAAGTTTCATTAAAGATAAGGGTGTTTGTGGATTTTATCGAATACAAATTATTATATATTGTGATATTTGTTAGGGTTTAGGGTTTAAGACTTGGTTGATTTTCATAAAAATTAAAGTCTCATGGTGGTGACGGTGATGACAAATAAAGGTGGTGGTGGTGGTCGGTGGCTGATGACTGTTAAGCGCGATGGTCTAATTTTTAATTTTATATTTCAAAAAATGCAATTGTTTTATGTGGCAATTGCAGATGTAAACTTGTAACAACTAGTCAAAAATTAATGTATCAATTGTGAATAATAAAAATGATTACATTTTATTATAACTAATTCGTTGATTATAAAAGACTTTTACATTTGAATTTGAGTCCTCTATTTTTTAGATCCAAATAGAGGTTTCTTAATTCTACTTTATTGGGTTCTCTCTTGAACCTTATTTTAAAAACATAATCAATAATGATCGTCTAAAATAGAATAAATTAGAAATCATGTCATGCTGTAAAATGTATTTAGGTTCCTAATTAATTTTAGATTATGATGAAACCTGCCCTAAATAACAATAATATATACGTTTTATTTTGCAATCAAAGATCGATGTCTTCAATTTAAACGTACATGAATTTTACCACCAAAACTTTTCAAAAATAAAATGTTCTTTTTAAAATAACAAACAAAATGCTTTAATTTTCATGCATTGGAGAAAACGGTTAATACGTCACTATTAACGACATGTCTTGAACCCGCAATACCCGATACAACATGTTTTATATGACGTTTAGTTTGACGAGATGTTTTTGATAGACTTCGATTTCATAAAAGGATTGGAATCTTTGGTGTGTTTGGTTTATAGAATTTATTCTTTATAGATAATTTATAAAAACAAATTATAAATAGTTATAAAAATGATTATTAATTATCTTTCATTAATTGATTATAAGAGAACGAATGTTTTTAACATATTCTAAGACATTATTACACGCATATATCTTGAAATCCCATGAAATACCAACTATCCTATAGAATTTCTAAATCCAATTTTTGTGGCCTCCATTGAAATCTTTATATTTCAATTTGTGACTTTCCTATAAACCAAACACGAGATTAAAATTGAATCCCATTTCAAATCACACCAACCTCTGCAAAACAAACGGGCTCTTTAGTATCAACAATAGGACCAATGGTCACCGATCATAACTAAATTATAGATCTAGTTCAAAGAAGACTAGTTCTTTTTTGTTGTTTAAAATCAATACAAGTAATTGGAGCAAAAACGTGTATTTTCCGGACACGTAAACCGGCCCACAAAGGCTGCCAATTCCCAATATGAGGGGCATACCTGACTCACTCAGCGGCAAGGCGATTGCGAGGGGGTCTGGGATCGAACCCAAGACCAACGACCTATTGGAGCAAACATCTCCTCCACCCTTAACCAACTGAGCTACACACCATTGACATCAATACGATTAATGGTTCGACAAACAATCACATATGTAAGTATTTAGTATAGTTTCTTTGGTCAGTTGGACAAGATAATGTGCATGACGAGACATTATACGATTCAACATTTAAAGAATACGAAAGATCAGAAATAACATAAATTATAAATCAAAAAGTGTAAGCGATTGTAGAGTAATCATGTAATTGGCTATAACGAACGACAAAAAAAGCAGTGGAACCTAGTTAGCGAAAATGTACTCCGCCTCATCTATTTCGAGACTACTGTAGTAATCTACACTTTTTTTCTTCTTTTTGACACGATACAGATACTTTGATATATTGAGACGTTGGTCATCACGAGCGGAAGTGCCAAGAGGCAGAACAACGATGGTGGTTTCCAATCGAACTGAAATTACAACAACGTTGTAGCGAGAAGGCCAGAGACAATAACGAACACCGGAGATCGTGCCCTTAGGTCAACTGGTCCGTTCTTTTTTTTTTGAAGGGTGTCTCAAGTTATGCTTGGACTAATCCCGACAAATTATGACTGTGAGATATCAACACTGATAACTTAGTGGTCACAATTGTTGTGTACGTCTGAATTCGAACCCTAAACAGATGAGATACTCCACCACATCCCTTACGGTTTTTGGTCCGTTCCTTCTCGTTGTGATGCGACATATTGTGATTTTTATACTATAGTTCTCATAATTTTAAGTGACTCAAATCGAAATATAAGAAGTCAAAGGAGAATGAAGTTTTATGCGTGCCTCGATAGAAGTGGAAAAGAGATATAGGAGATTTCTTTTTCTTCAAGATTTTTTATAAATAAATAAATTAAAGGAGTAAACTCCAATTTAGGTCCTTGTGGTTTACTGAAATGAACTTTGGTTATCGTTCTTATTTTGCTTTGAGAGTGGTTCTTGTCACTAAATCTGTTTAAAAAGGGGCATTTTAATCTTTTCATCAAAATCTTTAATTTTCTTTAAAAAATAATGCAAACTAATATTTTATTTGTTAACTTTTTTTCAATAATTAATACATCAACAACCACAATGAAGCCCACTACAACAAAATTGAGTTTATATAAAGTCACCAATAAATAAACGTCATAATATACTATTCTATAAGACATAATCTATAAAACCAAAAAATAAAACGTTCTATCTAAAGACATTGTAATAAGTTTATAAGACACTTTTAGGACTCATAACAAGTTTGTTATGACACTTTTATAAAAAAAAAACGTCATATCAACTATTTTGTAGGACAGCATCTACAATTCCCGATCCGTATGACTCTGATCCCAACTTGAATGAAGATATACCTGTCACTCAAGAGACCGGGGGGCCAAAGTCAACTCAAGAGACCGGGGGGCCAAACTCAACTCAAGAGTGTTCTTCACGCCCTCCGGTACAAAGCAAAAAACGGATAGGTAAACAAGCTTGTACTTCAAAGAAAGCGGAAGTTGAAGAAACCATTTTGAAGGTGATGAATGTGATGCTAGAAAAACATGAAGCACCTAAAGATGATATCGATAAGTGCTTGAAGAAGTTGGAGGAACTTGGATGGGGTGAACCGTTGTATGGCATGACACTATTTATTTAGCTGAAAACCCCGACTATAGGAAAATGTGGATGCGTTTAGAACCGGCGAAGTGTGAGAGTTGGATTAAACAACTTAGGGCACACAAGTATCGGGGAAATGTGTTTTAGTTGGTGGGTTTGAATTAAACTTGTGTTAGATTTGTGGTTGTTTTGGATTACACTTGTGTTGGATTTGTGGTTATTTTGGATTAAACATGTTATGAATTTGTGCTTATTTTTGGATTAAACATGTGTTGGATTTGTGCTTATTTTTGGATTAAACGTGTGTTTATTATGTTTAATATATGTGTGTTTATTATGTTTAATATGTATGTTGTTTTCAAGGTAATACATGGATTTCGGTGAAGATCTTTTGCTAGTTATGATCATCTATTTGTATTGGAAATACAATCATTCATCAAGAATAGAACGGATAAGAGATAACACTTCTGCCTTAACCGGACATGCGTATACATTAGAATTGTTAGGTGGATCGAATACACAATGGTTAAACGTAGATTTCAACACTCCACAGAGACAATTCATAGAATCTTCCGCGAAGTACTAAGAGCAATGATGAAGTTTGCGAAAGAAGCTATACGACCGACACATACCGGGGAAACGCATAATACACCAGAACGTCAAAGAAACCTTAGACAAATTTTTCCGGTAAGTTTTGGATTATTAGTAATTAAATTGTATTCTTTTATAATAATACTTCATTTGTATTATTTTAATAAAGGGGGCAATAGGTGCATTAGATGGAACTCTTATACATGCAATCGTACCTGTTGATCAACAAGCTCGTTATAGAGGTAGAGGAAGAGGTGAATGTTATCAAAATGTTTTAGGTATTTGTGATTTTAATATGCTTTTCACGTACGTTTGGGCTGGTTGGGAGGGTATAGCACATGCTGTTAGAGTGTTAAGAGAAGTTGCATTTAGTCCAACATCCGGCTTTCCATTTCCTCCACAAGGTATGTATAATTTTTACCTAAATTTTAATTGTTTACCGTTTTCTTATATTATTTATATAATGTGGTCATGTTTAACTTTCAATTATAGATAAATATTATTTTTGTTATGCTGCTTATGCCAACACCCGTGGTTTTATGACTCCATACTGCAACACGAGGTATTGGCTTGCTGATTTTCGACGACAACGTGCCTTGACAAAAGAAGAACGGTTCAACCATGCTCATGCGCAACTTAGAAACGTTATTGAGCATGCGTACGGTGTCTTGAAGGCAAGATTTCCTATTTTAAAGCAAATGGCTCCCTATCCGTTTCGAATACAAAGAAACGTTGTAATAGCTTGTTTTGCGGTTCATAACTTTATAAGAAGATGCAATACACGATCAATTGTTCATGGATTATGTAACACCCTCAAATCTGGAAAGAACGACTAATTTAAAATTTCTAATATTACATCAATAAATAACTTTCCTCAAACCACAATTAGTAATAAACCTCTACAACAAACAAATCAAGTCCTATACAAGACCTACTTACGGTTGGGTGTTACTAAACCAATTAGAATCGCTATCTCCGAATGCGGAAAACGTCACCAAGAGTCTTTATCGTGCCACTTCCTAGCACTCAAGTCCACACGTGTCGCTAGTACCAACCCCCACGATAACCTGATGCACATGCCGACAAAGAAAAAGGGTTAGGCTTAACGCCTAGTGAGCTCAAGAGGTTTTAACATATTTAGGATTGATTTGAAACTAAAAGATTTGCTTGATAAAATATAATTCTCAAAGGAAATAAGCTTGTTATAAAAGCAACGTCTTTCCCCAAATTCAATAGTCCCATAATAAAAGTTTTAGACCAAAATGACATTAGAAGAGAAAACTTTAAATATAAATATTCTTTTAACGTAATACCAATTCCAATACTCACACGACCATAATTGAGTTTATAAACGTGGAGATAAAAAACATACCTTTAACCATGTTTTATAAATCGTTAACTCACGCGGACCTTTAAAAGGGATAGAAATATCCGAAGTTCACGGGGGATTCCCGATCATACCATCTTTTGGTGACGGATACAAAAGTAGGTCACTGCTCGATGTTGAGCAACTATAAGAGTCAATGGCAACCGGCAACAACCGGCTATGCACCTTAGTACATGGCCCCTGATGACTCCTACGAAAGCCCGCGCAATGGGTCAATGGCAACCGGCAACAACCGATTATGCACCTTAGTACACGACCCTACTAGACCCCTACTAGCGCATACATAGAGTCAATGACATCCGGTAATAATCTGACATAATACCTAACGGTACCAGGCCCTACTAGACTGCTATGCAACCAAAAAGGGACAACAATCCCGCTTTTTAAACCGACTATATGCCTATGGATCCAGTACATACTAGTCCTACTACCAAATACATCAACGAGACGTATTACTAGTTTTCCAACCTTGAAAACCCCTTTCAATAAACCATTTCCTTCCAAATCCAACTTTTACCAAAACTAGGTCAAATCATTCTGAGTTTCAAAACCAAAGATTATTTCATTTTATAATCTTTCCAAGTATATTAAACCATTAATGATGCTCAACTCATCATCTACAACAAAATACTCAAAATCCTCATTTTGACCCAAAACCTCCAAACTTACCCAAATACACAACTACTTGAAATTAAGTTTAGGAATCAGTAAAATACTACATTTACAACAAGTATTTGAGTTTACAAGTTTAGATTTGAACTCACACTCATGCATTTACACAATGACCCATAATGCAATAACTTGTACTTTTCAACGATTTATAAATTCCAATACTCTACAGATGCAAATACAACCAAATGGTTTTCATTTAAAGACATTGAACCCAAACAACCCACACTTATATTTTATTTGCCAAAATGTCTAAAACCCAAGCATAAGCCTCTTTAATGATTTATAAATCCTTTTTATACCAAATATGCAACCTTACCCAAATACTCACACATTTGATAAATAACAAGTAAAACATGTTAATACTTTAAAATGGACGTTTTTGGCATGTACAAAGTTTTCACAAAGTATCTTGAACTCACCTTGCTAGATTTAAGCTAAATCTAGGTTTTACCCCAATACCGAGTTCCATTCGGTGAAGACTTTAGATCCTTGAGATACACATATAGATCCATGGTGTAATCCTTCCAAGAACTCCTACATACTTCCAAAACATACACAAAACAAACCCAAGAGATAATGAGAGTTGTTGGTGCAAAAACTCAAACCCTAGATCCAAGATTTCGGAGAGGTGATCGTACCTTTCAACTTCTAGGAACCCCAAATCATCAAGTAACTTTAATCCCCATCTTTACCATCTTGCAGAGCTCTGAAATATGAAACCCTAGCAACTTGAATCCTCAAAACGGAGTTGAAATGAGAGAGATATGGCCAAATGAAGAAAATCCCGAATTTAACCACTAGAGACCGCCCGCGATCATGCCCCCCGATCATGACATGTCATGATAGCATGGCATGATCGCCCGTGTGCTGAATTCCATTTCTAGGCTACGGTACACTTTGTGCGATCATGACAGGCTATTATGACACTGTCATTATCGTCGGGCATCATAGCCTGGACCATTCCGAGGTGTTTTTCCCACTTTTCACCCGTTTTTATCCCGTTTCTCATCTAGCAAATGATACCCAATATAATTAACTTCAAAAATACTTGCTTCATTGATTCTAAGAGTGGAACACAAGGAGGACCCAGTATTCCACTTTACCAAAGACCCGGTTGATACATTGTAACATTGTCACTAAAGCATGGCATAATTGTTGGGACCACCAACTACTTGGTACCATCGGTGCTATTGTGACGGGTGTCATAACCGTATGGCACAATAGTCGAGACGACCATACTCTAAGTACCATCGGTGCTATTGTGACAAATGTCACTCTCATAAGGCCCTACTGCTCAAACTCTGAAATTATCGTTCAGTTATTGAATCGCTCGGATTAACACTTCCTTCAACTGGGACGAAAATCAGGGTGTTACAATCCTCCCAACCTTAGAATGATTTCGTCCTCAAAATTTAGCACTGTCGAATACTCAACCCGGAAGAGAAGCATTTGACGTTTCAAGAATACCACACCATCCAGAGCACAGCCCGATAGATGACCCGTCATTCATCCTTCTTTAATAGGATAACGACCGAGATTTTAAACCTCAAAGTTACTCCTAATTTACCATTATATTGACTCTTCCACCATTAGAGTCTTAGTTGCCTCCCAACCTTAAGTGACTCCTACTACTTGGAGTGTGACTTACGACCTCAATGGCTCGCTTCCACAATTTATGCCCAAAATGAATTTACTCTTAAATTTTATAACAACCTCTATCAAACTGGGATGTTCTTCTCTCTTACATTCTACCTTTCGATATTTTCACAAACTCATCTGACTATAACCGAAACCATTCCCTTCAAACCAGATTACCCACTATCATGTCGACCTTACTCGGATGGTAAAGGAATTCCGGATAACCAGTTCTGAAAAGACCGCAACGGTGCACTATTTTAACTTCAAATAATACAAATCTCTTGGAATAGCAGTTTCCGCTTAAGGTCTACCTTAACATTCACACTAAATTTCTTCAATACTCAATACCGTGAAAGATTTACCGTCATTTCCATGACGAACGCTATTCACTAGCTTGGTCCAGATCCACACCACCGTAAACCAAAAGCTAGAATAACACAAAACATGCCAATCCCCAAAGAATTATCAGACTTCCTTAGCAACTCAAATGATCCTTATCAAACATCACTATTCACTAAAATCTATTCTCCTCAAGTTCACCGCATAAAAGCTTTCGAACACTTACTAAGATTCAATTTAGGTACCCCAAATACAACAATGCTTCTTTACCTCAAGAAAATCATAAGTTGACACCTAAGTTTGTAAAAGCCGGCACCACAAATATGCATCGGCCGACGATGTCATCTCGAAGTTGACACTTAATATGAGGAGTTGAATCATGTAATTACCACACTCGAGTACTTGATCCCGTGATTCTTTCCAATCGCGCTGAAACATCAAAACTATACTTTCCAATGGACAACCCAACAAATCGTCCCCATTCACTAAACTCACCAAGATGAAAAACATCCTTTTCACACAACCGCCAACACCATTCAGGTAACTCCTTGAAGCAATCAATCCCATAAACTTCGACCCGAAGTTTGATGAAACCAGAAGACCATCGCATAAAAGAATTCGGAATGCTTCAAAGTCTAATACTTCTAAAAGCTCCTATATACTCCGATCGTTCAAACCGAATTCCCAAAATTCAAAGCCATCCACAAGCCATGCAATCGTTACTTAAAATTCACGGAGACTCATCGTCCCACATATGCAACACTCACCACAACATGACGTTACATCCAAGGTTTCCTAGTGAGTTCAAGGTTTTACAATTATATGTCTAAGCAAATATGCCAAGATTATTTATCAAAGATTTAACAAACATAAAATCTTTATAATCATTTTACCAGAATCAGGTAACTGTGAAAAGTGACCAAACGTCATTAAGTAAAACCATTTAAAGGCTATGTAGTCATTATTTAAACCAATGCCAATAATAATGAGAATACCATTAGTAAACTTTTAAAATGGACCAATAAAATTCACGCACTAAAATAGAGTGCTACAAAATGTTTGTGCCAAATTTTCTAAGGATTTTATTCCTTTAGTCATAAGAAAGCATGAATTAAAGTTTCTAAACAATAATAGCAAGCATCAATTTACCTTTTTCAAAACTATCTAAATGTTATACGGATGCATCTTGGTCACATTATAAAATCAACTTGATTTGGATTTTAAATTTAAAGCCAGTTAACAAAGTGCTTATGCTTTTCTAAAATGTTGGGTACATAAAATAAAGATGTTACCATTAGAATGTATGCAAACTCTATGCAACAAATGGTTCCCATAGAATTTTTTCTAACAAATATAATACCTTTTTTTTTCAAAACAAATATATTTTTTTGTAAGAAAACATAACAATTATTATTAAAATTTTCTAATTCAAAAATACTTATTTTGTATTTTTTTTTTAAATTTAACGATATAAAATACTTATTTTCGAGGAGGCAGATCAAAAAAAAATTTATGCATTAAGTTAATATAGTATAAAGCAAAATTTAGTTGTGAAAAGTACCATTTAATTAATTGAAATAAGTGGTATTTTGCTATAAAATAATTAAAAAAAATACCTAAAAGGATTTAATGTTAATATGTGGATCAATATGCTTTTTTGTGTATATAATATGAATATATATATGTGTGTGTGTGTGTGTCATGTGTATGTGTATATATGTATGTGTTGTGTGTATAAATATACCAAAAGTGATGAGAGAGACAAATAGGTGGGACCACTAGTTTAATATATTACATTATTGGTCCTTTTTCTATTAATAGAAAACAAATTTTATAAAATGCCTAAAAATCCCTTCTATTTAACAAGGACAAGTTAAAGGAGTTAGAACACATGGACCAATTACGTGAGAAAGTGTAAACCACAGCAACCAAATCCATAATTAATTTAAAATAGGGACGCATAGTGTTATAATGTGTAAACCACAAGGACCAATCATGTAATTTACTCTATAAATTAAGTCTTATAAAACAGTCCATTTGGATGCTTATTTATTGATGGCATCATATAAATCCAATTTTTTTTTTGGTAGTAGCTCCTCTACCGAAAACATTCTCTTGATCGTTATTTGTTGGGTCATCGATGATTTGGTGATGAACCACCTTCCTTTGTATGATTGATTTTTTACAGATTCTTTTGAAGGTCTGAAATATGCTTCAAGTATTGAAAAGTCAAAGACTATTCAATCAAGGGTTGTACATCAAAAAGTGGAATTTTGGATGTACCAACTGACTTCAATATTCAGATCATTTTGCCAAAGTCAAGATTGGGTCACCAATATAGTGGGTCACCGATGGTACACTTAAAAGTCATCAAAAGTACTAAGGACATCAAACAAGATGAGGTCATCAAGTTTGAAGTCATGGTCACCGACACTATAATCTTGGTCACTGAAATTGCAGGTATCTTTTCTAAGGCTGTGATATCAAGTCACAAGTTCAAGGGTGTACACTTTCAACATTTAGTGAAAAATGAAGTTTATCAAGAAAAGTGTACACTTATCAATTCCAGCCTTACAAGGTATCCACCGATGTGATACATAGTTTGATGTATCACTTAGCAATTTCAAAGAGATAAGTTCTTGACTCACATCAAATGCAAGACACGTGAGCCAGCAAGAACTTGGGCATCAAGCCTTAAATAAAGACATTCTCTTTTATTCTTATAAAAGGAATATTTGTCTTTTAGCTAAAAGGTTTGATGGGACTTCACAGAGCATGAAGAAAAGAAGACAAAGTTATCTAACATTACGTGCTACAAGGAATGGTTCATCCATTATTCTAGTACAAAGGGAGTGGTCTCTTCCTTTGTCCAGCAGATACATTTCCAGCTAATGAAACCTTGACAGATGTCCACATGCATCCCATGCATGGGCACTATAAAAGGAGATGAAGTCCTTCCCAGAAATCTCACGCTTTCAACAAATCTTCAAAGTGATTATTTGTTTGACTGTGGCAAAGCTGTGTGCTATAACAGTATTGTTTTAACTTCCTTAGTGTATAAGTTAATTACTGTTATCTGTGTGTTTAGTTTGATAGAATAGTGTGTCTGTTCTTTTCCGCATCAAACTACCTGTGTGTAAATTTTTGATATTTATATTAAAAAATTTAAAAAGAGTATATTATGTGTGTTTTATATTCAACCCCCCCCCCCCTTCTACAAAACCCTCTCTTAGTTAGCCATCTCTCCATGGGGACTAACAAGTGGTATCAGAGCAGTTGGTTTAAATCAATAAACCAGATCTGTGATGGCTACTACCTCAAATGTTGATGGTACCTTGCAGACCTCTTCCAGTAATACATATGATTTAGGATCCTTGGCCATACCTCCAAGGTTCAACCCAAGTAACTATGGGTTATGGAAAAATCGCATGTTATTATTCTTGGAAGGGATCGATTGTAGGTATCCCAACATTCTCAGTGAGGGACCTATTGTTCCTAAAATATGGGCTCGCTTTGGCCCTCAAAAGGACGCTGAAGGAAAGGACATAGAGTCAGATGATGAAAGAAGTGAGAAAACTGGTAGATATATCATCAAACCTTCAAACAAATTTAGTGAAGATGATAAACGCCTAGTTGCTTTAGACACTAAAGTCAAATCTGCTCTTGCTGTATCCCTTCCTGATGAAGTGTATTACTCTCTTCTTAACCTTCCCACTGCTAAAGAAATGTGGGATACTTTGAGTGTCTTATATGAAGGCACCAAAGAAGTCAAGAAATCTAACAGGATCTGTCTTGTTAGAAAGTATGAACTCTTCTCCCATGAAAAAGGAGAATCTCTTTCTACCTACTTCAATCGTTTTAACTGTCTTCTAAATGATCTTAAAGTTCTTGGACGAGTTTATGATAATGAAGAAGTTCTCTGCAAGTTCATGGATTGTCTCCCAGACTTCTGGGAAACTATCTGTACTTGCATCAAGCAAACCAAGGACTTAGAAATAATGCCTTTAACTGCTCTCTATGGAACTCTTCTCCACTATGAACAAACTAAGAACCAGAGAAAATCTCTTATAAAGGATATCAATTCCTCCTCTGTTGCTTTGATAGGTGATTCAAAATCTTCTTCTTGTGTTCCTAGAATCACCTATCCTTCTTTTGATTCTGAAAAAGATATTAAGGAAGACTCTTCTCATCTGTCAGATGCATACTATAGTGCTGCTGATGATGAAGGAGAAGAATCAGCCATTGACATACTTTCTGATAGTATGGCAATGCTTGCTGGAAACCTTAAGAACAAAAGATTTTCTTCAAACCGCTCCAAATTTAATAGAAAACATTTTTCTCAAAAATCCTCTTCTGATAAAGCAAATGAAGAATGCTTCAATTGTGGAAAGAAAGGTCACTTTGCTTCTGAGTGCAGATCAAAATCTTCTTCTCTCAAACCTTTTTCTTCTTATGGCCATGACTTCTCAAAATCAGCTTCTAGGAAACATGAAGAGAGAAATAGCCAATCCTCTAAAGAAAATTCTGAATCAAAAGAAACCTCCAGATATAAGAAGTACAAAGCCAAATACAAGAGGGAAAAAGAAAGAAATCAAAGTAAAAATAAAACTTTGGTTGCTGAGGCTCATTGCTGGGAGGATGAGCAAACCTCTGAAAGTGAGAGTGAGTATGTCACTAAATGCCTCATGGCCAAAATCGATGAGCTGGAAGACATGGAAAAGTCACTCTACACTACCCTTGTATCTGCTGAGGGATCCACTTCAGGAACAAAGCCTCAGGTACAACCTTTTACCTTTCTCTCTGATGATCAAAAGGCTGATGCCTTTGATTCTTTAACTGTTGACTTCTGTGACTTAAAGATTCAAAAGAAAAAGGTTGATATGCATATAAAATGTCTAAATGATCAACTCCTCTCTTTCTTTTCCAAACTAAAAGATTTTGATAAAATGAAAGCTGATCTAGAAAACCTAAGTTATTTAAACGACAGCCTTTCTGAGGAAAAATCAAAAATCTCTTCCACTCTTGAAAAGGAACAAGAGGTTCTGTCTAAATGGACTAAATCCTCTAAGAATCTTGAAATAATTCTTCAAGATCAATCACTAGCAAGGATAAGTCTGGCCTTGGTTATGGAAAAGATGTTCCTCAACCTGTCGACCTTCCACTTCCTTCTTCTGAGTGTCAAGGTTTTCCTGCTGGCTTCCTTTCCGATGACGATGATGATCTCTTCGGTTACTCATCTGAGGATTCTACCTCCGTTCACTCTATAGATCTACTTGAAATGCTCAAAGTAGAATCTAGTTCTAAGAAGTTTGGAGTCTTTGTTAAAGCTAAAGAAATCTCTCCTGAGTCTTCAAAAGTTTCAACTCTTCCAAGCTCTTCTTCTTCTCCCAAATCTATTCAGAGAATTTTAAACTCTTTAAGTCTGCATGAGTCAAGGTACTCCCAGGAGCAGCCATCTAGTGTTGCTGAGCATCCCTCTCCAAAAAGATTTTCTCCTCAAAAGAAAAAATTTTCTAAATCAAATTTTCATCTAAAAGGAAATCTCAAATAGTTATTGATTTTATTTCTCGGTCAGTGAACTTGAAGAAATCTAGAAATCCTGGTAAAGGTATCCTTGGACCAAGACCAGGTGTCGGTCACCCCTCCTCTTCTCAGTCGTCAACCTCTGTCCAAAGTTTTGATGATATGGATTTTAAAAGGGCCTTTTCTTTAAAGAAGTGCTATAATTGTGGCAATACTCTTCATCTTGCTAAAAATTGCCCAAAAGGTTTGGATCTTTGCAAAAGTAAAATGCCTTCTAATCCCAAAGGACCCACCTCAAAATGGGTACCAAAAGTCTAAATTTGTTTCTGGGTGCAGGTACCAAACAAAGATCACATATGGTACATGGACAGCGGGTGTTCAAGACACATGACTGGAAATAAACTTCTTCTCTCTAACCTCTCAAAAGAAAAGGGACCCACTGTTTCCTTTGGAGGAAATGGAAAAGGGGTCACCAAAGGATATGGTACCATATCAAATGGAACCATCACTTTCTCTAGAGTAGCCCATGTTGAAGGGCTAATGTACAATCTTCTAAGCATCAGCCAAATATGTGATTTGGGCTATAAGGTCATGTTCCAGCTGTGTGTGTGCTTGGTCTTTGATGTACAGAACAAGATTGTACTAGCAGGAACCCGACTGAATGACGTGTACATAATCAACATGAAGGAAAGTGCAATAGGAGAAGCTGTGTGTCTCCTTTCTCAAGAACTAGCCAAACAAAGTTGGTTGTGGCATAAAAGGTTCTCTCATCTAAACTTTAAAACCTTGAACAAACTCTCCAACAAGGAGCTGGTTGTTGGAATGCCAAAAATAGCTTTTGAAAAAGAAAAGCTGTGTGGAGCATGTGAAAAAGGAAAACTCACCAGAACTTCCTTTAAAACAAAACAATGCTCTTCTATCTCTCAACCTCTTCAAATGCTTCACATGGATCTATGCGGTCCAGTAAGCACACCCAGTCTGGGTGGTAAAAAGTATATGCTAGTGATCGTCGATGAATTCTCTAGATATACTTGGGTGTTCTTTCTGAAACACAAGAGTGATGTTGCTGAAGAAATCATCAGGTTTACAAGAAAGATTGAAAATTTGCATGGCAAACTGGTGAAGTCCTTCAGAAGTGATAATGGCACGGAATTCAAGAATGCTGCTCTGGACGATTTCTTTGACCTAAAAGGAATTTCTCAGAACTTCTCTGCCGTACGCACTCCTCAGCAAAATGGTGTTGTTGAGAGAAAGAATAGAACACTATGTGAAGCTGCAAGGTCTATGCTGAGTGAATCCAAGTTGCCAACCTATTTTTGGGCAGAAGCAGTTAACACTGCATGCTTTACTCAAAATAGGTCTATCATAGTCAAAAGGCATGACAAGACCCCGTATGAAGTTTTCCATGGTAGAAAACCTGCAGTTGACTTCTTCCATGTGTTTGGTTGTGCATGTCACATGCTAAATGACAGGGAACAACTTGGAAAGTTTGATCCGAAGTCTGATGATGGAATTTTCATGGGCTATTCTCTCTCCTCAAGAGCCTTCAGAATTTTCAACCTAAGAAGACAATGCATAGATGAATCCATGCATGTAAAGTTTGATGAGTTTGAAACTTCTTCATTATCTTGTGATGAAGAAGAATTAAACCTATGGATAAATTCATGTGTTGGTGAAATTTCATCCTCCTCTCAATCCAATCCTCCAGATAGCAACTCTTCTCAGCCTCCCATAAACACCACCTTACCTTCAGAACCTTCTGTTTCTTCTCCACCTCCTGAAACTAACTCTTCAGAAGACCTTACCCACCAAAACACCATATCTCCCTTAAACCTTTCTTCACCATCTCAAATTCCTACCTCATCCTCTTCTCTACCTCCCACCTTACCTCCTGCACTAAAGTGGACCATGGATCATCCAATAGATCAAATCATAGGTGATCCACAAGTTGGTGTAAAAACCAGAAGAGGCATAAGCAATCTGTGCTTATATGTCAACTTTGTTTCCATTATTGAGCCTAAACTGATAAATGAAGCCCTAGCCGATCCTAGCTGGGTAATTGCCATGCAAGAAGAGCTCTCACAATTTGAGAGAAACAAAGTCTGGAAGTTAGTTCCTCGTCCATCCAACAAAACAATTATTGGAACAAAATGGGTGTTTCGAAACAAGATGGACGAAGAAGGAATTGTCATAAGGAACAAGGCAAGGTTGGTTGCTCAAGGATATCGGCAAGAGGAAGGAATTGATTATGATGAAACTTTTGCTCCTGTTGCCAGATTGGAAGCTATCCGAATATTTCTTGCCCGTACGAACTTACAAGAATTTTCGGGTATTCCAAATGGATGTCAAAAGTGCCTTCCTGAATGGTGAATTGGCTGAAGAAGTGTATGTGAAGCAATCTCCTGGGTTTGAAGATCCAGTCCATCCATATCATGTATATAGGCTGGATAAAGCTCTATATGGACTGAAGCAAGCTCCACGTGCCTGGTATGACACTCTCTCAGAATATCTACTTAGAAATAAGTACATACGAGGCAAGGTTGACAACACTCTCTTCTTCAAGAAATCACAAGGTAATATCATTCTCGTTCAAATCAATGTTGATGATATTATTTTTGGAGCCACCGATGAATCCTTGTGTGATGAGTTTAGCTCCCTCATGCAAAAAGAATATGAAATGAGCATGATGGGGGAGTTAACTTTCTTTCTTGGTTTGCAAGTAAAACAGTCTTCAGAAGGTATTTTCATAAATCAAAGTAAATACATTAAGGACCTTCTGAAAAAGTTTCAATTTGATACTTGCTCTATCATGAAAACTCCTATGGCTCCTCCTCTTAAACTCTTTTCTGATCCTGATGGCATCTCTGTTAATATTACAAATTATAGAGCCATGATAGGATCCCTTCTTTATCTAACTGCAAGTAGACCTGACATCATGTTTGCTACTTGTCTGTGTGCCCGATACCAAGCAAATCCTAAAGAATCACACCTGGCTGCTGTGAAAAGGATTTTTAGGTATCTGAAAAGTACCATAAATCTGGGTCTCTGGTATCCCAAAGACTCAGGTTTCGATCTCATCGGGTACTCTGATTCTGATTTTGCAGGTTCAAAAATAGACAGAAAGAGTACAACTGGAAGTTTTCAGTTACTTGGTGGAAAGCTTGTGAGCTGGTCAAGTAAGAAATAACATTCGGTGTCTACCTCTACTGCTGAAGCAGAATATGTGGCTGCTGGAAGTTGTTGTGCACATATATTGTGGATGAAAAATCAGTTGTGTGATTATAATCAAATTTTCTCAAAAATCCCAATAACGTGTGACAACTCAAGTGCAATAGCCATTGCCAACAACCCTGTGCTTCATTCAAGATCAAAGCACATTGATATCAGGTATCACTTTATAAGAGATCATGTCTCTAAAGGTGATGTGGAACTTCATTTCATTTCCACCGACTATCAATTAGCTGATCTGTTCACAAAGCCCCTTGATGAAGCAAGGTTCAAATTCCTCATCGGTGAATTAGGTATGATAAACATAGACTAATATATTTTATATTTATATATAATGTATATATATACTATATACATTTATATATTTATAATTTATATATGTTATATGTTTTATATATTATTATATTATATTTATATATTTATATGAAATAAATAAATAAACAAAAATAAATATATATATATATGTATACAATGTCGGTGAGTAATTCACCGACGGCCTTTCTCTCTCTCTCTCCTCTTTATTCCATACCACCCTAACCCTAAAGTCACCAATAGCCACCACCACAAATTCACCACTAGCCACCGACGGTGACTCTCCTTACCACCCACCGACGTTTACTAAAAGCTACCAGTCACCGAGATCAACCATCGAGTCCAACCGCCGACGTCACCGAATCATTGAAGCCACCGACGTTTTGCTGTGTACCCACCGACGAGCCGCCGACGGCCCACCACTCGGCCACCGACGTCTGCTCTTGACGTCGACATCTTGCTTACGTCACTTTCCGACGTCTAGCTTGCGTCACTTTCCGACGGCGCCCCTCTTTCCGATTATCTCTCGATCCACCGACGTCCAACCCTGAGCCACCGATACTGCGCTCTCACCCACCGACGTTTGTATCTCTCTTTCATAAAGCCACCGACGTTGTACAAGTCACCGAGGTAACCGTTACAAACCCTTCACCTTCTTAACCCTTCAGAGATAACTCTTAGATTCTTTGTTCTTATCCCTAATGACATCATCAATGTCAGACCATGCGCCGAATTCAACTCTAAAACCCTTAGAATTCTGACCTTTCAATCACCAAAAGTAATCATTATTTTTGAAAATTGAAATTTCCCTCTCATATATAACCTCTTCCCCCACTACTTCACCACCTTTCTCGCACCCACTCTCCTTCTCCTTCAATAGCAAGAACTTCAAACCTGCAACTCCCATCTTCTTCAATGGCTTCTCCATCAAGAATTTCTGAAGAACAAACCATTACCTTTGGATCTTTATCCTTCCCTGCATGCAACTATTATGGACGTATCGGAACTGATAATACTCATCCTGAGTATAATGATATATGCTGGTTTCTTCAAAGGTGTCCTCTACAATATGCACTCACAGCAAAACCTAAGATGAGTAAGTTTCTTCTTGGAAACTTTTGGCTTTCTTGTACATATGATGCTTCCACAGATCAAATCCTTGCATCTGTTCTTACCAATGAAGAACATGATGTGGTTTTTGATGTTGAGGATGTTCGAAGAATCCTAAGGCTTCCTGCTTACGATTCATATGAGACATTTCCTTTGGGAAATGAACATCAAATGGTGGTTGCTGCTTTGAACTACTTGGAAGAAAAGAAGGGATCCAAGTCAAAGGGTCCAGGTACTTTGCTGCGAAAGAATATGGGAAGTATTTGGAACTTTCTATTTGCACATCTGATTCTGTGCCTTAGCAAGAAGACAGGTGGTCCAGATCAGTCACCTTCCCAAGTAACTGAGCTGGCACATGCTCTAATATTTCAGAGGAAAATAGACTTTGCAAGTTATTTTTTCAATGAAATGATCTCCTCTTTCTCTACTCTCCGACGTCCTCAGGTACCATTTCAACGCCTCTTCTCTCTTATCATTAATGCTAAATTGGGTGACAAACTTGAGAAAAGGGATGACATCATATATGATCTCCCTCTTCATCAAGTGGGAAACCAAGTTATGAAAAAGGTCGTCTTAGCATCGACAACCCTCTCCGACCTCTATGGTTGAGTTTGCAAGGAATGCAACTCTTACTTGGGGAGAGAATGAACCGCGCCTTCATAGAACCTCGTGGTATGTCCTCTATCTCTTCTACTCCTAGAGTAGCGAGGTGCCCAAATCTCTTAAGAGATCCAAAGCGTCAGGCACTTCTATCTCCGCACCCACCGATGCTACGAAGCCAAAAGAACCTTTGGCTTCCACCCAAGCATCTAAATCCCATAAGCGGAGACACTCTAAAAGCCCCCCAAAGACTTCCTCAAAGAAGTCCAAGGGTACCCAAAGGGTTAAAACGCATAATCCATCTACCGCCTCCCAAAAGACAAGAGATGTTGAAAAGATCCTCACTAAACCCAAGGAACACTCATCCATACCCAGCTCCTCCAGGCCCTCTCAAAAGGACATGGTTGTAAATAGGGACACCCTTACTATTACTTCATCAACTTTCTTACTAGTTGATGAAGATGACTTGGAGTATCCCATCCAAGGTATCTCCTCACCCCCTGATCTCTCACAGCTCCTATTCCACATTCCACATGAGGGTGCATCACAACCAGGTGCATTTGATGGAACATCCCTTTTTTATCGACCCCACCGTGTCCGACACCGAACCTTTATCGTGCACGTCTCCCGTACATGAAAAGGTTGTGGAGGAACCCATTACTGAGGAATCCCCTCATAGACACTCTTCTCCACGTGTCTCCCCCACATCTCCTAAATCCCCCTCAAGAAAACCTACAGGTTTGGTGGATTATTCTTCCAGTGATGATGATGATGTTGATCAACCACCAAAGCCTCAACCTTCAGCTCCCATGGCTTCCAAACAGGGAGATGATCTTCTCACAGCTTTTACAAACTTTACCAGTACTACTTTACGCAGGGTAGAAGCTCTAGAAGATCATGCTGCTAAGGAAAAGGAAAGAATGGTTTCCCTTTTCTCATCTCTTAGATCTAACATTGAGGAGTTGTCGGTGAGTCACCCAACTCTAATGACATGTTTAGATCTCCTACACTTAGACATCCTTGATCTTCAGCAAGGGTTTTCTTCAAGTCAGGCATCTGTACTCTCTTCCATACAAGAACTTCGGAATTCATCTTCAAGTCAAGTCACAGATATTTCTTCTCTCATTGCCACTCAACAGGCAATTATGGACTCTCTTATCAGTCTTCACACCAAATTGATAAAGTTCCAACCTCTGCTCCAACGGTTGAACTAGATATTGGTGATTCTTTCTTCAAGGACACTGATAGATTTGTCCTTCAAAGAGTTGAGAAGAAAATTGGTGCTCTCTGCTCTGATATGGAAAGGGTTAAGGAATTTCTCTCTTCAGTGGGTTTCAAGGGTTCAACCACTGAGGGGGAGAAAAATAAGAAGACCAAGAAGACCACTGAAGCCGCCGACGCCGACACTGCCAAAACAGCCACCGATGTGACTTCTCCATCTCATCCAGCCACCGACGTGGCTCCTACAGCCACCGATGGTGGTGTGGTCACAGAGGCGGTCCCTGTTCCTTTGGTACCCGAAGCAGCTGTTGAGGGGGAGAGTGTCAGTGCTCAACCCCTTGAAACTGAAGAAGAAAAGAGGAGAAAAGAAAAAGCCAAAGGAAAGAAGCCTCTTTCTTTTGAAGAGCAGAAGGAAGAGAAAAAGAAAAGGAAAAGGATGAGAGATTCTCAAGCAGATACTCTGAGACTTCAGTCTGCCCCAGCACTCACCGATCCTCTTGGGGTAATTCTCTCTGAGGCTGAAAGAGAAGAAGCCATCAGAGCTCAGCTTGAGTTTGATCAGACCAATGTACTCAAGCTAACTCATGATGAAGCTGTTCATGCCAAAGTCACCGATGCAATTCAAGCTCAAAAAGATGAGCTTGAAAATATAAAGAAGAAATCTGAAGCTGCAAAATTGGTTGATGATGCCAAGAAGGCAAAGGAAGTAGAGTGGTTTAAAAGGAGATTGAAGAACAGGAAGGATGATTCCAAGATTATCAGTGCTACCATCCAACCTCCAACCAAGAATTCTCCCAAGTTACTTGTCATCCTTAAGAGAGCTGATACTTTATCAAAGGTATATGAAGCTGAATGGTTGGAAGTTCTTGGGATGACTGAGTGGATGGAAGTTGGTAAATGCATCTCCAAGAGCAAAAGCAAGTACAAGGAGCTAGTACTTAATATCATCAGAAAACTCTTCATCAAGATGGTCAACATCCAAAAGGAAAATAATATTCTTGTGACATACCTTGAAGCACAACAAATGTACTTCATTCAACAGGATCTTAAAGGAGAGGTCATCACTGCTCCTAAAAACAAGAAGAAGGGACATTTTGTCATGCTTCATGAAAAGGGCATCAAGATTGATGCTTCAGGTATAAATACTTCTATTCCCACTCCTATTGCTTATCCAGAGCAAACCATGGTGACTGAGCCTGAACTTGGAGTATTCTTTGAGGATATCTATGGCAGCATAGGTTTCTTCAGAGCCTCTGACATTCCAAGGGCTCACAACTCCTTTTTATCTGCTATTCTTGGAGTGCCTCCCATTGAAGACCATGGCATCACAAGAATGATCTTGGATGAACTTAAAAGAAGAGAACCCTCCTCAGATCCTTGATCCTACAGACATAGTATAGTGTGAACTTTATTAATCATGTACTTTGATCAATCTATGTGTTGATTAATAAAAGTTCATACTTTTCTTCCATCCCATCTCTTGTTAATATTTTTACAAGCTTTGCACATATTTAAACTTATACTTATTCTTTCATTTATTTTATACTCTTATACTGTACATACTCAGTTAAAAAAAATCAAAAAAAAAATCAAAAAAAAAAAAAAAAAAATCTGAGTCAAAAGAACCCAAAAGAAAAATAGAAAGGGTCAAAAAGAATTCTTTTCTAACCTACAGGTATCATCATCAAATAGGGGGAGATTGTTGGGTCACCGATGATTTGGTGATGAACCTCCTTCCTTTATATGAATGAATTTTTACAGGTTCTTTTGAAGGTCTGAAATATGCTTCAAGTATTGAAGAGTCAAAAACTATTCAATAAAGGGGTTGTACATCAAAAAGTGGAATTTTGGATGTATCAACCAACTTCAATATTCAGATCATTTTGCCAAGTCAAGACCAATATAGTGGGTCACCGATGGTACACTCAAAAGTCATCAAAAGTACAAGGACATCAAATAAGATGAGGTCATCAAGTTTGATGTCATGGTCACCGACACTATAATCTTGGTCACCGAAATTGCAGGTATATTTTCTAAGGCTGTGATTTCAAGTCACAAGTTCAAGGGTGTATACTTTTGTCATTTAGTGAAAGATGAAGTTTATCAAGCAAAGTATACACTTATCAACTCCAAATTTTACAAGGTATCCACCGATGTGATACATAGTGTGATGTATCACTTAGCAATTTCAAAGAGATAACTTCTTGACTCACATCAATTGCAAGACACGTGAGCCAGCAAGAACTTGGGCATCAAGCCTTAAATAAAAACATTCTCTTTTATTCTTATAAAAGGAATATTTGTCTTTTAGCTAAAAGGTTTGATGGGACTTCACAGAGCATGAAGAAAAGAAGATAAAGTTATCTGACATTACGTGCTACAAGGAATGGTTCATCCATTATTCTAGTACAAAGGGAGTGGTCTCTTCCTTTGTCCACAGAGATACACTTCCAGCCTAATGAAACCTTGATACCGTCCACATGCATCCCATGCATGGGCACTATAAAAGGAGATGAAGTCCTTCCCAGAAATCTCACGCTTTCAACAAATCTTCAAAGTGATTATTTGTTTGACTGTGGCAAAGCTGTGTGCTATAACAGTATTGTTTTAACTTCCTTAGTGTATAAGTTAATTACTGTTATCTGTGTGTTTAGTTTGATAGAATAGTGTGCCTGTTCTTTTCCGCATCAAACTACCTGTGTGTAAATTTTTGATATTTATATTAAAAAATTTAAAAAGAGTATATTATGTGTGTTTTATATTCAACCCCCCCCCCCCTCTACAAAACCCTCTCTTAGTTAGCCATCTCTCCTTGGGGACTAACATTATTCGCCTTCCTCCCCATGACTGGCTATTCCAGAAACCATAAACAAAAAAAATACAAACCTAGGTAATGAAGAACGATAATGAAGCTCAAATCTCAATCTCCATTCACTACACCTCTTAATGTGTTCGAGCTTCAACTAGGCCCGTCCCTGAAATTCTTTAGGTCCTGGGTGTATGTAAAATTATGGTCCCTCGATAGCTGCAATTTTTTTTAATAGAAGTTTTTCATTACTAAAGAAACTGAACACAATAAATGTTAATAATTCATGGAGGGATGAAACGTTATTCTTCTTTATTATATAGATAAGAGAGTACTTAAGATTTACGTATTCCGTGATTATTAGATAATTAACAACCAAAAGTATAATGTATTAGAAGAGAAGGATAATTTTGAATCCTAAAATATAGATATGAGTTTGATCATCTACTATGGTTGTTAAGTTTTTTTTTCTTCAATATATAGGAATTTTCTTAGTTTATAACAAAAAGATGTGTTATTTTAATACAAAAAAAACTCATGCGGAGGAAAAGTGATTAATGATACAAAAAAATTATCAAAGTTTTCTAGACAAAGAGACAAATAAGGATTACTAAGAATGTGGAAGAAAGGATGATTTTTAATAATCAATAACAATAATTAAATAATGAATGAGACCTATAATTTACATGAGTGGCTGCTTGAGAACTTAAATAGAATATTCTGATACGTAATGAAATCGCAATGGAAGATGAATAAGTCAAATGTACAACAGATAACAATAGCCAACAAAAGCAATTAGGCAAACAACATAAACAAACAGTGCGTCATAGTCATTACAAACGTATAACAATAACAAACACATGAGCTTAAAGTTTTTAAATGTTGAATTGTTGAAGCATTAAAATAGTCAAGCATATAGAAATAACAATAGCCAATAGCATTGGGTTAGAGAGACAATAAACAATAACATATGATGAAATGCCAAAAAAAATTGTTTTCTTCATCATTATAATTAGTTAATATTTTTGGGCCTCTATCTACTAAATTCTTTTTACCTCTGATTATACTACAATATTTTTTGAGTTTCTTCAGTGTACTAACTTTTTAGACTACTACTATATATCGGGGGAAAATTGGGCCCCTAATATTTTTGGGTCTTGGGCGTGCGCCCGTGTCGCCTTCCCTCAGGGACGGCCCTGGTTTCAACCACGTGTTCCCCGAGACAACACCACAACCAACATCTTACTCCCTAAAAACCCAACTCCAAGATCTAAGGACGAAATCCTTGTTCTCTACCCAAAATCTAAGACAAAAATAATGAAATCCAAGGATAATTTTTATAGGTTTTTCGAACCCACCACCATCGAGGAACCCCCCCCCCCCCCCTCTGTTGGACACCCTTCAGTAAACCCTCTCCCTATGAGATATTGTCCCTATAGTGTTTGAACATATTCCACGAAAGCATTCGTTGAAGAAACAAGTTTACAGTTTACATGCATGGTTAGTTGTTCCTATGGTTTTCTCATCAATGGGAACAAGTTGTCCCTGTAATTAAAAAATGAAGACCACATACCAAAATGCAAACCATGGTGTATAATGGGTGCACAATCTATCGGTGAAGACATTGGGTGAGGATTGTTCATTGGTGAGGCTTCCTAGTTTATGAACATATGTATAATATATATAGAGAGATGAAAGTTCAAATGCAAACTAATTTTTCATTGTGAACGTAAAAATAAAGGAGAGTGCGACACGTGTCATCGGCGTCCACATTCAGTATGTATAATAAAGGCATTCAATATGAATAACGAAGAGCATTAAGTATAAATAATGAAGGGCACTCTGTATAAATGACGAAGGTGAACACTACAAAACCAATTACTGTCACCCATAAAAATTACCCAAGGAAATTTCCGTCGATGACCCACAGATCACCCAAAAAGTACCAATGGCTTGGTAAAATCCCATGTTTTTCGAGAAAATATCAATGTTAAAATCTCATGTTTTGTGACGGTTTTGTGAGGAATCACCTTTTCACATTTTCTAGGGAAATGTCCATAATCAAAAGGATTTCACTTAGTGGTGGAAGTTCATATGATACAACATTTGGTATGAATAACACAACATGTAACACCCGGAAATTTTGTATGCAAGTTAATACTTTTCGCATCTTAATATCATCATGATTAGCTAGTTTGAGTGTTCCAAGTGATTTTATGTTGGGTTCCAATGGATTGGAGGAAAGGAATCAAGACCCGAAACGAAATCACTCTCGGTACATTTTAGGCGATTGTGACAGGCTATTGTGCCATGTCACAATCGCATAGAGTGCATCTGATGGAAATTTTGGAGGCTGGCGGTACAATCTCAGCGACTGTGACCGGCGATTGTGACATGTCACAATCGCGAATGTTACAATCGCCCGAAGGGTCCAGAAGGCTACTAAGTCACGTTTTCAGCCATCTTTTTCTCATTCTCATCCCAAACTCGTTTTCTTCTCTACCTCTCCATTAAAGACGATTTTTGGGGCATTTACTCCTCAAATCTACCCATTCCAACTCGTTTACTCTCCATTTATGTTGAGGATTCAAGTCTAAACCAAGGGGGTAAGTTTCAAGTAGTTGGGTTCTTCATCCTTCTTCACCAAGCTTCTTCATCTTCATCATTTAGGGATTTCTAGGGTTTTCTCCAAACCCTAGCACGTGAGTTATATTTTAACCTATCTTACAAACTTAATACATGTTTTAAATGTTTTATTTACTTCCTTGTAGATTATAATTCAAATATTTAGGCATTTGGTTAAGTTTGGATATTTTAGATCAAAATGAAGAATTTGGGGATTTTGATCTTGGTTAAAAAATGAGTATATTAAATGGTTTTATTTTACATGGAACAGCCTCAAGATGAGAAAATCTTTGATTTTAGAACTAAAATTATTTGACCTAATTTTTGGTAAGGTTCATATTTCAAAGGGAAACATCTATGTAAAGATTTCGGTACTTGGAAAACTATCAATATGTCTTGATTGATGTAGTTGAATTATAGACTAGTATGTAATGGATCCATAGGCATAGAAGTTAGTCATAATATTGGTCTTGGAGAATTTTGACATCGAATCCAAGTGGAATAAGCATTGGGTATTAGACATTTAAGGTGTGGACTCTTGAGGTCGGGCACAGGCTATGAGCCATAAAATGTAATTCTCATGATTGTAATTTGAAATAGGCATCGGGTCTTTGACCATTTAAGGTGTGGACATTGATGTCGGGCATTGGCCATTGACTACCAAGGTGTAATTTCTTATGCACATGTTTAAACAAGTTCATGCCTTGTAACGTCACATTGTGAAGCATACTCATGCTCTACACTATTGACGGCAAGCGGGTCTTTTCCATTATCTTTAAAAATCACCTTGCTCACCAAGAGTAAGTTTTTAAGAGAAGTAAACTTGGATAAAGTCTCACTCTTTTATTTTAATTATTTTATGACTCTATCTGTTTAACTGTTTGTTCTTACTAGGCGTTAAGCCTAACACTTCTTCTTAAATGCTATGTTTAGCAGGTAATCGAGTCAGCGGGGATCCCTAGAGCAGAGTTGAGCGTTGTGCCGGTAGAGGCACCTTTTTGGGATTACACTTTCAAGTGTAGATATTGAAGATACTAGAAACATTTATTTTGAGGATATTAGTGACATCCGAATATAATATATATTCTGGATTTGTATAGATTAATACGTTGTTGCTTAGTATCCGTTATTTGTTGTAAACTTCGTTACTTTTCCCCATCTCATTGGTGATCTTTATATTTTAGTCTTATTCCGCATATATATCTAAATTTTAGGGTGTTACGCAACATCCAATATGAATATCACATGATCATGATCCATTCATGATGAATAACCCGTGGACGGACACGTGTCACGCTATCCTTTGTTTTCATGTTCGTAATGAGAAACAAGTTTTCATTTGAACCCTCCATATATATATATATATATATATCAAATATAACATTATTTAGTATAAATATAATACATTTTTTTTAATTTTAAAAAGAAAATTAAAGAAATTCGACCACCATCGATCTGAACCACCGTCGATCTAACTACCGCTGACCACCATCGATGTATACTACCATCGACCACGCCAACCCGAACCACCGGCGACCACTGCAGATCAAAACCACCGTCGACCACCATCGATCTGAACAACTTTCGACCACCATTGATGTTGTGTTATTCATACTGAATGTTGTATCATATGAACTTCACATTCGTTATTTATACAGAACGCCCTTCGTTATTTATATTGAATGCTCTTCTTTATTCATATTGAATGTCTTCATTATTCATACTGAATATGGACGCCAAGGACATGTGTCACGCTATCCTTTGTCCTCACGTTCGCAATGAAAAACGAGTTTGCATTTGAACCCTCCCATATATATATATATATATAGGAAAGTTCAAATGTGAACTCAAATTTGGTTGTGAACGTGAGGACAAATGAAAGCGCGACACACGTGTCTGAATGTAGATTATTCAGACTGAATAATCAAAGAAATATTCAGACCGAATAAAACTGAATATAGTGTTTATTCAGTCTCAATAGGTATTATTCATACCGAATAAACACAATATTCAGTTTTATTCGGTCTGAATATTTCTTTAATTATTCGACACGTGTCACGCTTTCATTTGTCCTCACGTTCACAACCAAATTTGAGTTTTCATTTGAACCCGCCCTATATATATATATATATATATAGAAAGAGATACATGCGAGTATGGTAACAATTTACGAGAATACGAAGACAATCTTCAGCCAATCATTTTGTACATGAATTTTTTCATGTACAAAATTACATATGATTCATGTACAAAATCAAATATGATTCACGTACAAAATCATATATGATTAGCTGAGATTTTCCCGCGACTTAACGCGCGGCAAAAGTCGCGCGTGTCATTTTTGATGCTAGTACAAAATCATATATAACTTTGTACATGAAAAAGATTTCATGTACAAAATGATTGGCTGAGGATTGTCCTCGTATTCTCGTAAATTGTTACTGTCCTCGCATGAACCCGTCCATATATATATATAGACTTGTGATCACGTGAGACCACCCTGTTTCCGTGAGACCCGTGAGATCACCCTTTTACACTTGAAACTTCACATCAAAAACACTATGAAGGTAAAAAAAAATATGAATCTTTAAAGTTTTTTTGCTATGAAAGTAACCTACATAGTGTTTTTGTTGTGAAGGTAACCTTCACATGTTTTTGCTGTGAAGGTTCAGATTTTTTTTACCTTCACAGTGTTTTTGCTGCGAAGTTTTCAAGAATAAAAAAGTGGTTTCACGGGTCTCCGACGGGTCTCACGGAAACAGGCTGGTCTCACGTGAACCCATCATATTTTTTTTACCTTCACAATGTTTTTGCTGTGAAATTTCAAGTGTAAAAGGGTGGTCTCACGTGATCCCAACCCTATATATATATATACGAGGGTTCATACGAGGACTTTATCTTTTTACGAAAACGCGAGGAGCTTTTTTCATGTACAAAATCACATGTGATTTTGTACCAACATCAAAAAATGCATGTGATTTTGTACTAACATTAAAATCACATATGATTTTGTATGTGAATCAAAATCACTACATGAATCATATATGATTTTGTACATGAAAAAAGTTCCTCACGTTCTCGTAAAAAGTTAACGTTCTCGTATGAACCTGCCCCTATATATATATATATGAAATATAACATTATTTAGTATAAATATAATATATTTTTTTAATTTAAAAAGAAAATTTAAGAAATTCGACCATCATCGATCTGAACTAGGGGTGAGCAAAACCCGATCATACCCGAAAACCCCGAAAAATCGATCCGAAATAACCCCGAACAAGCCGACCCTAACCACCTGATCGTACCCGATACCCGAAGTCCGAAATTTCGGTTGGGTATATAGGTTCAGGTAGGGTCTTAATATCCTCCACCCGATCCGACCCGAAACCCGAATTCTTAGTAACTAAATATAAATTATATTCTTTTATTACTTTTCCTAAAAAACTTAATCGCATTTTTTATCATTTATTTTGTAATTTGTATTGCTATTATCTTTATATATGCTAAATGTGGAAAACTTAAATTGCAAATTAGAACGGAGAGGAAGTCTTGTGCTTGCAAATTCAAATTCATATTATCTTTATATATACTAATTTCATTTTGGATTTACCCGAAATCCGAACCAATCCTACCCGAAACCCAACTAGACCCGACATCGAAAACCCGATTCACCCGATTACAAATTCGGGGCTTCCATATCCTACCCGAACCCCGATCGGGTTTTCCATTTTCTCACCCGATCCGATCCGATCCAATCCACGCTCACCCCTAATCTGAACCACCGCCGATCTAAACTACCGTTGACGACCATCGATCTATACTACCACGACCACGCCGATCTGAACCACCGCATATCTGAACCACTGTCAATTGGAACCACCGCTGACCACCATCGATCTAAACAACTTTTAACCACCACCGATCAGAACCGTTGCCGACCACCATTGATCTGAACTGCCGCCAACCATCACCGATCGGAACCACCATCGCCATCTAAACCACCATCGGTCCGAACCACCGTTGACCACCACCGACCACCGTCATCTAAATCACCGCCAACCATCGCCATCTGAACCACCGCCGACCACTACCATCTGTACCAACGCCGACCACCATCAATCTGAATCACCATTGACCTGAACCACCACCGACCACCCTTAATCTGATCCACCACTGACCACCACCAATCTGAACCGTAGTCAACCACCGCTGACCACCACCGATCTGAATCATAGTGTTGGATTTCAGTTTCAAAATTTTCAAAAAAAGGGTATGTTGGTCATTTATCAATATTTCATTCCAATTTAAAAAACTATTTAATGATTATTTTATTAAAGTATTTGTAGTTTAAAAAAAATTAAAGTATTTAATAATTATTTTATTAAAGTATTTTTAGTTTAAAAAATTAAAATGATTAAAAAAAGGTATTTTGATCGTTTACCAGCATTTCATTCTAATTCCAAAGTTTCATTATGTAAACCAAACAGACATATTCCAATTTCTTTAACATATTCTATTCCAATTCTGCCAACCAAACAGGTGGTCAAACTGACAACACTCCATTTTAATTAATTCAAAGTCAAATTCATTTGACAGATTCTATTACATCTAAAAACATTCTGCGAACCACACGCCACCAAAATATTTCCCAAATCCCAAAAATCTCTATTTTCTTAATTTTAGAGAATATGTTGGAGATGCTTTTATCATCTAAACTGTAATAAGATGTCTAAGCATCTTCAACGATTATGCTATATTTTTTTTTCTAAAATAAAGTATTAAAAGTTAAAACCTATAAATAAATTACTCCAACATAGATTCTAACATTAATTATATTACTGAAATAATTAACATATTTAATAAAATATCATTTCTTTCTCCTAAACATTTAATTTCAATGTCTCTTATTGGTGGAAAAACTTAAAATAGTATCTCTCTCTCTCTCTCTCTCTCTGTGTTTTTTGCTGGAGAAAAAAAATCTCTAAACCATCAAAAATCCTATTTTTGCATAGTTGTTGAAAATGTTATAAAAGACAATAATAAAGATCAAGGGAGAATCTTGAAAAAAAAAAAAGAACCAGAGAACCATGAAAAAGTCAAGTTGCTCCTGCTACCCAACCGAGAGCCTTAAGCATTGTACAAGGATGTGCTGTAGGAGTAACCCATTACCTTCTGGGTGGAATTGCCACAACATGGGCGTTCTACTTAGCAAAAATTATTGCAGTATGATGGTCTGGAGATGCTTACTTATCTTATAGTTTAGCGGCTATATCTGTCTTTGGTTTCATGTCTTATTTCTAAGGTTTGGATGGGTTCTTCGGTTCTTTTTTTTAGAGTTCTCTCTGTATCTTGAAAAAAAAAGAACCAGAGAACCCTAAAAGACAATTGTCTTATTTCTTGTCATCTTTAATTATATATATATATATATATACTAGAAGGGTACTCGCGCAATGCAGCGAGATCCATCTTAATTTTAATGTTTTATTTTGTTTTTTGTCTCTATCGGTGTTATAATACGCCTTTTTTGGTTTTGAAAAAAAAAGATTTTATTTTTTGTGTAATTTCTTTGATTTAGTTTTTTTATTATAATCTAGATTTAATACTGAAATAATATATTTTGATTTATAAATATAATAATTAAGTATTTTGTTATATCTGAATGATTATTCTAATTATATTTTAGATATTTTATATTTAAAATTAGATGTTTAAGTATTTTGTTAGAACTGAATGATTATCCTAATTATATTTTAGATTTTTTATATTTAGAGTTAGATGTTCATCCATATAGTTAGTTACTTAGTTATAGGGATTCAAACATGAATATTTAATAAGTTGTACCAATGCATTCATCAGTGTATTCTTGAATTTTAAGTAATTATGCTTTAATCAATTGTACTTATTGCATGATAATGTGTTTTTAAGAGTTTTTAGTCGAATGTTTTATAATATAGTATATATATATATATCTGGTCTAGTTTGAGCTAATTTTATTAAACGGTCATTTGATTAAAGTATCGGCCCAAAAAGCCTACAAATAAAACCAGTTGATACACCATTTCTAGGGTTAATTAGCTTATTAACCTTAAATGGGGTTTTAATTAACTTCATAACCTCTTAAAATCTAAAATTAACTCAATAAACCTTATAAATGTGTTATTCCTTTAATACCCTTAATGAGATTATTTAAAAAAATTAAAATAAAACTTTAAATTATAGTATTACTAAAATACTCTTAATGAGTTTTCAAATATCTGGAAAGTTAAAGAACCTTTCTTCCTTACTTTAAATCCTAATGGTTGGAACTCACTTCTTCCATGAAATCTTCATTCTTCTTCTACATTCAACTTTTTTTCCATTCCCATTCCCATTTAACATTTAACTTTTTTAATTAGTTTTTCTTCTAAATTATAACTTCAATACTACATCCATGTTGATATCAATTTTCCAGCAATAAACATTCATATTGATGGTAAAACTAAATGTTAAAATACAAGAAAATTTCAGAAAAGACAAAAAGCATTCGGACTTCCTAGATATTTTAGGATAAAGGACCAAAACCGTGAAAAAAATGCATATCTCCAAGTGATTTAATATTTTTGTAACGAATGAAGTTTAGGGATCAATTCTGTAAAACATTTTATACCACAGGGACTAGATCCATAATTCAAAATTTCAAATCATGCCTTCCTTGGATAAATTCAAAGTCCAGGGGCTTTGGTTGCCAAAACCCGAAACCTCTAAAAAATAAACACGCGGATCTAATGGAGGATCCGACCCGACCCGAAGTGAAAGTATAAAAGCATCACATCTTACACACTTCCAATCATTCGGGCCATTTCATTTGATACCTTTTCTCTCGACCCGCTAGAAACCCTAGCCTCTTTTCTCTCTCGATCGAGGCTACTTGAAACCCTAATCGCATCTCTCCTTCTCTCTCGAACAACAACAATCGACGGTCGACGGTGGCTGCCTCCGTTTCGTTCTCGTGACATGGCGAACACCGGAGACTCCTCGCCGATCCAACACGACGGTCACCGGAACTGCATGGACCCCCGGCCTAACTCTAACCGCATCTCTTCGATCTTTCTGGAACAACAACGACCGGCGGTGGATGGTGGCTGCCTCCATCTAGATCTCTTGATACAGAGAACACTGGCTACTCCTTGCCGATCCATCCCGATGGTCACCGGAACTGGATAACCTAACCCTAACCCTAACCGCTTCTCTTCTTCTTTCTCTCTCTCTCTTTCTTTGGAATAACTACGATCGACGATGGCTGCCTATATCTCGATATATTGACACGAAGAAAACCGGCGACTCCTGGCCGATCCAACTCCGACGGTCATCGGAACTCGACGAACTCCGGCTCTATTCCTCTCTATCTCTTTTGAACAACGACGATTGTACGGTGGCTGCTTTCATCTCGATCCAGACTATCGATGAGCACCGGATTTCCTAAAATCGAAGGCTACTTTTTGAATTCCGTTTGAATTCAACAATCACTCTGACTTCTGGCTCTATTACCCCGTTGCTTACTGGCCTAATTGACTCCCAACAAAGGCAGCAATGGCTAGAAGGAGGAATCGTGCAGAGATTCAATGATTATAACAAATATGGGATATTATTATATTATTAGTACCCACTGTGTGTTAAAAAGGCTAATACACCCTGTTATTTAATCAAATAGATATGTTCAACAAAAAACATATCTGGGATATATCTCCATAAATTTCTATTAAAAGAGATTGATTAATAGATAAGACATAATGAGACGATTACGTGCCCTTTAATCTTAATAAACTTTTCAAATTGCATCCTAGTCGTTTTTCTAGTCTAACATAAACTCATGAAACAGCAATCTTTAATAACATTTTATATTTCATAACGTTTTACTGTAACATTTCATAACATTTTATATTTTCTGATTTAGTTCAATACCTTTCAGTGGCGGATCCAGGATTTTTATCCACTGGGGTCCCATTAAAATAGACTAAAGGCGTGTAAAGTCACCCGACGTGTTTCGGAAAATTTTTAAAGTTTTTTAGTTGATTTCAAGACATTTTCTTATTGTTTTTGTCGATTTTGAAGGATTTTCTTAGTATTTTTATCGATTTCGAAAGATTTTTTTGGGTTTTTTTATTGATTTCAAGAGAGTTTTTCAGTGTTTTTGTCAATCGCCGGTAAGATGGGGTCGCTTGAATTTTTTCACTGGGGGGAATCAAGCCTAAATACAGTATTTTTGATATTTCTTAGCCTATAATTTTTTTTTTTACATTTCACTGGGGGATGGGACCCCCCTTTTCTAAGCTAGATCCGCCTCTGATGCCCTTATGTACATACCGATCATAACCCAAGATTTTTATTTAATTATCATCATGTCAGCGCATCAGATTAACCCTTCGATTATGAAATAGACGGTTGAGATTGGGACGTACGGGTGTAACTTTTAGACGGGGTGTAGAAGATCCTCCATCTATATATATATATATATATATATATAGGACACATTTCAATTGCAAACTCATTTATTTGTGCAAACTTTGCAAACCATTATATTAGGAAACAATTTATATATTTATGGATAGTTATCATAATTCATTAAATATGGTTGACCTATATATGAAAGATGATAGGTTCATTAATATTTAATTACTTATGATGATTGTTAATAAATATGTCTATTGTTTTTTAATATAAAAATTAATGATGGTTTGTGTAGTTTGATAGAATTAGATGGTTTACCCAAATATATATATATAGAAAGAGGTTTATGCGAGGACAGTAACTATTTACGAGAATGCGAGGACAATTCTCGGCCAATCATTTTGTATATTAAATTTTTCATGTACAAAATCACATATGATTCACGTACAAAATTATATATGATTAGCCGCGAATTTTCCCGTGACTTGCCCACAAAAAAAGTCGCACGTGTTCTTTTTGATACTTACAAAATCACATATGATTTGTACATGAAATCATATATGATTTTGTACATGAAAAATTTCATGTACAAAATGATTGGTCGAGAATTGTTTTCGTATTCTCGTAAATTGGTATCGTACTCGTATGAACCCGTCTCTCTCTCTCTATATATATATATGCGTATAATCAAGTGAGATCTATTTAATCTATAAGATCCATGAGAACTCATCTCATCCCTTCATTTTAAGTCAATTAATTACTTAATATATTTAACCATAAAGGGTAGTATAGTAATTTCACAATTTATTAAATTAAACAATTTTTAAATTCGTTTGGCAGTTTCATAACTTATATCTAATATATTTAAAGAATATATATCGTTCCTAAATTAATCTAACTGATAAGTTTTCAAAACCAATCTTTATACACAACGTTCAAAGAAAAGGTAATTATTTATTTGTTATACAAAATCATAATTCTTAATGCAATATGTGATTTTCAAGTTGTAATTTGGATAATAGCTTATCATGAATATGTGTGATACCAAATTAAGAATATGTGCGATACGAATTTATGAATGTGTATTGTATGCTTGATGCTTAAGATGAAAAAAAAGTGTGTCAATGTTTTATAAAATGATTTATTAAATGCTTAATGATGTATGTTGCATGCTTAATCTGTGGTCTTCAAGTCGTAATCTGGATAATAGCTTATGATGAATATGTGTGATACCAAACTTATGATGTGATACCAAATTGGTACTTTTAGTCGAATATATGATGTATCGTTGATTTGAATTGATTTTGTTGGCTTTTTTTCTTTTTGTTTCTACCGGTAATTTTAGGAAGGCGCCTAAAATGGATAATGATCAAATTAATTGTTAAATTACTATGTTACTCTTTACATATTATTTAATTAAATTTCATTCCTTTAATTTAGGTAAGATTAGCAAATTTAGTTCAAATTAATGTAGACCATTGATCAACTTTTTTAATGGTGGAGATTGGATCTCATAGTTATCATGGATAACTTTAATCTCTAATGAAGAGCTCCATATATATATATATATATATATATGGGCGGTTTCAAATAAAAACTCAAATTTGGTTGTAAACGTGAGGACAAATGAGAGTGCGACACGTGTCCCATTCAAAGAAATATTATTGTATATATTCAGTCTGAATATTCCTTTGTATATTCAGACTGAATATACACTAGACTGAAAATTCCTTTGTATATTCAATCTGAATATTGCTTATTTTGACACGTGTCACGCTCTCATTTGTTCTCACGTTAACAACTAAATTTGAGTTTGCATTTGAACTTTCCTCTATATATATAGGTGAGTTCATATGAGGCCGATACCAATTTACGAGAATACGAGGACAATCCTCGACCGATCATTTTGTACATCAATTTTTTCATGTACAAAATCATATATGATTTCATGTACAAAATCATATGTGATTTTGTAAGTATCAAAAAGGACACGCGCGATTTTTTTTTTTGGGCAAGTCGCGGCTAATCATATATGATTTTGTACGTGAATTATATGTGATTTTGTACATGAAAAGTTTCATATACAAAATGATTGGCTGAGAATTATCCTCACATTCTCGTAAATAGTTATTGTCCTTGCATGAAGCTCTTTCTATATATATATATATATATATAGAGAGAGAGAGAGAGAGGGGTTTGGATAAGGTTAAGTGAACTTAGATTCTATCCGAACAAAGAGAAAACGGCCACCGTGCTAATCTTTTGATTGTTTGTCTAAAATTCACACAACACCAAATTGTCCTTAGCTCATCTACTCTCTTAAACAACTTTACAAGTTTTTCAAAAATTATAAACTAAAGAAGAATTTATCACTCTTCCTCTGGAAGAAAAGTGATATATCTAGCGTTTATATTTATATGCATAGCTCACTGATACAAATAAGATTACACTATTTTTTTTCTTTTGTGGGACAAAACCTCACTATGATGATTATATATACAACACTTCAAGATTCGGTTTACGTAAACACAGTGGATTATGTTTAAGTTTTCGAATAACTTAGATTATTAGGTTGAATATTTGTAGGATTCGATTTCAATAAATATTTCCTTTTCTTTTTTTATTTCTACTAAATTTCGATAGTCTGCAATACATATATTGTTGATGGTAGATCTTCGAGCTTCTAACTTGTATGGTCAAAAGGATTGGAGCATGATTCGCAATAAGTTATCCGGGATTTTCTGTTTTCGATTCTTCGATATTGATTGCGATGGATTGATTTCTGATTCCTTGTTCTTGATTTTCGGTTCTTGATGGTTTTACTACTCCTTTATCGATTGTTTTCTACTCATTGATTTGATTTGATTTGATTTTTTTTATTCAAATTCAAATGTTTGATTTTCTTATTTGATGAAATAGATTAAAATGAAGATATGATAATTTGTTCTGTTTTAATTTTAATTTTTAGATTTTTGGTAAAAGAATAGATGTTTATTTTGGGAATTCTTTTTTGAAAGAGAGAACTCATATGAATTTTGAAAGTTACCTTTTATCCGCCATGACTATCGGAAACATCGAAAAAAATGAATCTGCGAGGTTCTAGAACCATAATCCTCCCACGTGATCGCACATACACAACATGAAACTAAGAACAACATCCTCCATTTGCCTCCATCGACCAATGATGGATTCAAACCCCCACGCCACTCCCTTGCTCCTACCAGGACTCCCCCTTCGCCGGTGCTTGTTCCTCCGTCAACTTCAGCAACCCCACCTCTGCCTCAAGAATCTTGTGGGAGGAGCAATTGGTTTTGGAAAAACTGTTAGAATCGTTATCATCATTGTTTCAGAATATAGACGACTCTATTGAACTCATTTACGATTTCGTTTACGAGTACAATGGTGTCGTTTATGTAGGATCTGGTGTGAATTATAGGGTAAATCGATCACTGATTGATTTGAGAATCGTGTGAGAACAATTTCCATATTGATATTTCGACCCTATACCTGGGTTCACGAAATTCAATAGAGAATAAGACTCAAAACACTTTCGTTTTTAGGCACAAAAACGTAAGCAATTTTCTAGAGAATATTGTAGGAGTGTTCAAAAAACGTGTCTAAGTTCATGAGTATAATTCGTATTTGTACTCAATAACAATGAAATTGAAATGTTAATCATGGCTAAATTTTAGGAGTAGTGGTCAGTTACACAATTTCCGGTAACTGCACCATCAATACACGGTAACCGTTCAAAGATAATTGATCAGAGTCGACCATGCAGAGCTCTAGTCCATACATACATAGCTCTGGTCCTTCATACAGAGCTCTGATCCAAAGTCTATAAAACTCTAAGTCTTTGAAGACTAAACTAGATACTATGATCAAACCATGCAAACCTCTACATAGGCCATGCAGAGCTCTGTATCCGGGCTCTGATCATGCCATACAGAGCTTTGTATCGGAGCTCTGTATCCTATTTCTAATCAAGTTTTCTGCCAGGGGCTCTGCCCCTTGACCCCCGCCATTTCGTCGTTACGGGGTTCATACCCGCCTTATAACAAGCGGGCATTCTACACCACCCGACTTGTATTAGATCACAATATAAAACTCATATAGACATCATGTTATTTTCAATCACCTAAATGGACCGGTGACTAAAATCACCAACAGTTTAAATGCAGGAAAATCGATGCTAGCTTTTCTAGCAGTTTCTCCATATCCATCTCCTCCTCTAGTGAGTTTCTTGTGGCAAAATGGATGCCACTTTAAGTTGGTGAAGGAATAACCACCAGAAGAAGGCGGGGTCGAGAGGAGAAAGGGAGTGACATGGAGGTTTAAATCCGTCATTGGTTGTTAGAGCGAAATGGAGGAGCAGTTGTTTCTTGATTCATCATGCATGTGTGATCACATGGTAAGATTAGGCACAAGTCTCGCCTATCATTTCTTCGATGTTTGCGATGGTCATTACGGATCACTACATAAGTTCCAATATCCATCGTAAATTTCACTTTAAAAAATTCAAATATCATGAACCAATTTCGTGTACAAAAATGGTCTAAATCCAATGCAATTCGTTATCCGTTGAATTTTCCAAATATGTACAATATATTCGTTATTTTTTTATATAAATATTTGTATTTATTATATGGATTTAATTGTTTACAAAACTTCCTCCAAAATTTATTTTGGAGGTAATTTTGTACAAAATCAATCAAACCAACCAACATATCTACCAATATAATTGGTATTAATTGAAGTCGATTGGTAATATCGTATCAAGTATGAAAACTTGGTTGATACATGTTATTGAAAGTTTCGTATTATAGTACTGACTTATTTCATTATTTATTAATTTTTGGATTTCTAATGTATTGACTATTAAATATCATACGTGACTCTTACTTTAACCTGCGTGTAACTTGTATTATGGTTAGAAATTTCGCACGCCACTCCCTTGCTCCAGTGGTCATTATTCTTCCACCAAGCTAAACGATACCACCCTGTCACAAGAATCTCGTCGGAGGAGTTGATGGTTATGAAGAAACTGCAAGAAACATTATCATCGTTGTTCAGAATATAAACGAATCTATTGAACTCGTTGATGATATCGTCAACGAGTCAAATGATGTCGTTTAGATATGGAAGCATTAGTGTTGACGTTTCTAGAAGGTGAGATCCTTGTGGCAGGAATGGTGCCGCTTAACTTGATGGAGGAACAACCACCGGTAGAGGGGGAGTCGGGAAGAACGAGGGAGTGACGTAGGAAGTCCTTGGGTACCATAGTATGGAAGCTTGATTGATACATGGTATTGGAAGTCATATACCATAGTAGTATTATGGTACCGAAGGTCGTTACCAGAGATATGGTGGGTGGTGTCACCATACGGGACCTCCAATTATCGGGAGCCTGCAATTTATTTATTTATTTATATAATATAATTACAATATCTAGAACTTTTATTCATTACCAAAACTCAAAGAATGACTCAAACGCGGGGATGAAATTTGATCAATGAAATGAATCATTTCAATTCCTTTATATTCCTTCAAATTAAAACGAACTAAACGCCACCTTATGATTTGGTTGGTTAAACCAACCTGGGTTCAATCCCCCAACAAGTTATCTTGTTTTTCATTATTTTAATAATTTCGTATGTTCTGTTTTTAATTGTTTTAACCATTTCTTAATTAACTTAATTTTTAAGATAACTTAATTGTATAATTTTTTTAACGAATTTCTTCCTTCCTAATTATATTTATCCCGATTGAGCTTTTATGATTTTGCTTTCTTACATATAATCCAAAAAGTTATAATCCAAATTGTCATCATTACCATAAAATTACACCGTCCTTTCAAAGTATTTTTCATTTTCAAGATAGAAATTTCGGTTTATAAACAAGTATTTAGATGGCGTTTGTTTTTTAAGAGGTGTTGGAGCCTGAAGTCTTATTTCACTTCTGATTAATAAGAGTTGGTGCTGAAGTATGAAATCTGAATTAATGATACTGTTTGTTTTTGTAAACTCATAAATGTCTGAATTTATTTAAATTGTCTATTTTACTATTAAAAAATTATATTGTTGAATTTATAGAATTTCACATATTTATTCACTATCATTACGAAATTTACATCTAAATTATATAATTAACATTCATTTAAATGAAAATATGTCATTAACAGTATTTAACACATTTAAATCCTATTAAAATACATCAACTGAGAGGGGTAATGATCTGTTTGGTGAGGATCAATTGAGAGAAATGATCGATTAAGGTTAATCGATTGAGAAACGTCGTTGCCGAAAGTTTGGAGAACAATAAGAGGCAAATAATAGGTTAGTTTACCTCTTATCAGATTAGAGGCCAATAAGACATAAGTGCATCTGAAAAATTGGAAAAAAACAAATAGTCTGAATGACCCTACCTCTTAATGAAGCAGACTTAAGAGGCTATTAAGAGTGTTTTTTTTAACAAACAAGGCCTTAATGTCGTTTTGAGTAAACATCTCATCATCCTTTAAACCAATCGAGCTGCACCCAATGGCAATTAATGTGTTTCTTTATTTATTTTTACTTTTTAATTGTTTTGATGTGAACTGATGTTCAAATCATTTGTATGGATTGAATTAACCAAAAGATTACAGATCCTACAGGCATTCGAGAGGCCTGGACTCTCCCAAAACGGTTTCCCGCTCTAAATTGACACAAAACATAATCCTATCTCTCTACTCCCCTCCACCTATTTATACTACCGACTTATTGACTTACTGACTTTTTGACCAAACTAATAGAGCTGTTGACTTGTAAACTCAGGGTATAACAATACCCTCCCCTCAACTTTCACCTTGTCCTCAAGGTGGAAAAAAATGAAACAAAACTTGAATTACAACTTGTTCATCTGAAAGCTTTTGTCCATTGATTAAAATAAACTCAACATTGCTCTACCAAGGTTCCACTAATTTCCACGGCCCTCAAACAAAACCATCCCAATTAATGTCTTCAATATTCCGGAAAACAATTTTGGCCAGTCTGCAATAACTTTGCTTCCAAAATCCATGATTAGATGCTTGTTCTTTAGTGATCTTGATCTTTGTAGAGTTGAACCCATGCAGGAACTTGTCTTTCTCTCACTTACACATTTCGGTTCAAATACTTCATCTTCTATATTGTTATGGTTATTGAAAGATTTAAGTAACTGCTGATGCTCCTTCCTGGGTTTATCTGGATGATGTTTAAGGTGTTGTTCTCCCTGTTCAGTGACCTTCATCCACTGCAGTTCTCTAAATGCTTGCACATACACTACCTCTTTTCTAAATGTACTTCCCGAAAAATTACTAGTCCCGTACTTTTTACCCTTCCTGTCCTTTATGTTATCAGGTTTGGTGTAAACCCAATCTGATACCATATGATCTTCAATAAGGTAGAACATGTATCTCTCAATCTGTCTCCTCTCATCAGCCATCTTCTGCAAAAACCAGAATTCCTCATCCGGTTGGCCGGTTAGATGACTGATTTCTCTGACACTTGGCATACATGTACCAAATAAACTTGTAGCTATCTGTGTGACCTCTTTTAGCATCTCTCTCAGCAAATTTCTTCTCTCCAATTGTATAGATGAACAACATAGATCGCAATTTTCTAATTGCCGTTGCGATTCTAACACTCGGGCCCCTTTGAGTCGATGATTACTAGTGGTGGTGGTTATCCTACTACCGTTTTTCCTTTCGTCGATGCCAACATCGGATGTGGTTAGGGGCGGCCATGGCGGTGGCCGTGGTGGCAGCGGTGGGGGCGGTGGCAGTGGCAGTTTCCATCCTCCGTTGCTCGATAACGTCTCCCAAATTGTGAGTTAGACGTGGATCTTTCAGATCCCTTAAAGCCTTTTTTGAATTTGGGCCAACTTGTACCAACTTGTTTGGGCCTGGGCCAAAATAGAATCAACAGATCGGGAATCATTGGCTTACCTAATTTCTTATTTCTGGCCTTCGTACGATTCAACGGAGAATCTGGCGGAAATACCACCAATAATAGCGTACGTGATGATGGAGAAGGCAGCGACGGCAACGGTGGTGATGGTGACTGCAGTAGCAGTGGCTCGAAATAAGTGTCAACCAGCCGTACCTTTCCCTTAACGTTCCGATTTCTCACTTTTTTTACTTTCTCTCTCCATCTCTTTCTCGCTTTCATCATCAGTATGCTCACCTTCCATTGCTTTCACATCCATGGCAATTTCAGAGTTAGAATTCGAATTTGATTTTGGATTTAGGAGTGGATATGATTTAATCATCAGATCTGGTTCTGGATTCGAATTCGGATTCAAATACAGATCTGGATTCGGATTTAGATCTGGATTTTTGCCTTTAAAACCTGCACACGAGGCGGTATGAAATCCTCTGCTCTTCTCCTTCTGTACCAGATCTGGATTTGTATCATCTATTGGATTCCGTTCAGATACTTGATTCATTTTTGTTTCTGGATTCGGATCTGAATGTGAATCTATCTCAACTCTATCACTTTGAAAGGTTCTCTTCAACTTCCTTTTCTGTATTTCTTCTTATGATGCTATCATCTTATCCAACATCTTTATTATCTTCTGCATAACCTCGTTTATTGATCCATAGCGTTCTTGAATTTTCTCTAATTTCGTCTCCACAAATTCCAATTTTTCACCGTTCTCCATATCTTCAAATTGAGTAGACATTCTCCCCGAATCGAACTACTCTGATACCATTTGATGCGAATTGATGTTCAAATAAGTTGTATGGATTGAATTAACCAAAAGATTACAGATCCTACAGGCATTCGAGAGGCCTAAACTCTCCCAAAACGGTTTCCCGCTCTAAATTGACACAAAACAGAATCCTATCTCTCTACTCCCCTCCCCCTATTTATACTATCGACTTATTGACTTACTGACTTTTTGACCAAACTAATAGAGCTGTTGACTTCTAAACTCAGGGTATAACATGTTTTTATTAACTTTGTTCTATTATTTAATGAAATTTATAATTCTATTTTAGAATAAACTTTACTTTTGGTCCTAAGGTTTAGTGATTTCTTTAAAAGTGAGACCTGAACTTCAATAATTCAAGTTTTGATTCTCTAGGTTTGAATTTTGCTATGAAATTGGGATCTGGCTAGTAAGTTGGTTAAAAATGTCCGTTAGGGCTAAAGGTAAAATTGTTCAACCATGTTTTACCTCACTTTTTGTAATTTTTGTAATTATTTCCTTTATTTTTTTAAACCATTAAGTTATTGCGCGAAATATGTAATCAACTAATATATATATATATATATATATATATTGTGTGTGTGTATACACGACATATGCACCATCGTCGCCAACCCTATGATTGGAATCTTCAGCCATGACAACCAGCATCTTACCGACGTCCCTGCTCCCTCCAACTCCATAATGAAATCACAGGGACCAATCACATGTGGGGGGGGGGGGGTGTCTTCTGAAAATACAGGGCCAAAACTAATATTCCCCATTCTTCGTGACCCCCAATCATTTTCGGCAACACCCTTCCCCCCCGCCTGAAAATCCGTCGTCGGTTGTCGAAGGAAAATAGAGGATGTTGTAGAAGTTGTTCTAAGATTCATCTTTACATAGGAGTGGTTCATCTTCCCATGTGATTGCATGTGCACAATCAATCCTAGAACAACTGATGCAACATCCTTCATTTCCCTCTGTCAAGCAATGAAAGATTTAGACCCCCACGCCACTTACTTGCTCCTCCCGACTCTACTTACCACCGGTGGCTATTCTTCCACCAAGTTAAGAGGCACCATCGTTATCGCAAGAATCAGTCGGAGGAGTTGATGGTTATGGAGAAACTGCTAGAAACTTTATCATCATTGTTTCAAAATATAGATGACTTCGTTGATTTCATTGACGATATTGTTGTTTAACAATGTTGTTTAAATACCAAAGCATTAATGTTGACGTTTCAAAAAGTTTCTCCAAAACCATCAAGTTATCCTGTGAGACTCTTGTGGAAGGGATGGTGCCGCTTAACTTTGTGGAGGAATAGCCACCGGTGGAAGGTGGAGTCGGGAGGAGCAAGGAAGTGGTGTGGGGGTTTAAACTCGTCATCGATCGACGGAAAAAAATGAAGGACGTTGTAGTAGTTGTTATAGGATTGATTGCGCACATGCAATCACGTGAGAATATGAACCGCTCCCATGGCGGATCATTAAGTAAGATCCGTAATACATCACAAATATTTTTAAGTTTTGAGTTCAAATATGATGAAAAATTTTCGTTTACATTTTCTCAAAATCCAAAGGAGTTCGTTATATGTACACAAAAATTGATATGTATTAGACATATTTACATATACAATATATTAAGTTTTTTCATATTTTCTATTTATAAATACTTGTATCTACTATATGAACTTTCTTATTTTCAAACCTATGTGGAACTTATATTAGGGAGGCCAATTTTATACCAAACCAACGAACATCTATACCAATCGTACCAAAACAAATGTTCCCCATCCTTCCTGACCCCCCCATCATTTCTGGCAACACCCTTCCCTCGCCTGAAAATCCGTCGTTGGTTGTCGAAGGAAAATAGAGGATGTTGTAGAAGTTGTTCTAAGATTTATCCTTCCATAGGAGTGGTTCATCTTCCCATGTGATTGCATGTGCACAATCAATGCTAGAACAACTGATGCAACATCCTTCATTTCCCTCAGTCGAGCGATGAAAGATTTAGACCCCCACGCCACTCCCTTGTTCCTCCCGACTCTGCTTATCACCAGTGGCTATTCTTCCACCAAGTTAAGTGGCACCATCGTTGTTGCAAGAATCTTGTCAGAGGAGTTGATGGTTATGGAGAAACCACTAGAAACTTTATCATCATTGTTTCAGAATATAGATGATTTCGTTGATGATATGGTTAACGAGTCCTGCGATGTTGTTTAAATACAGAAGCATTAATGTTGACATTTCTAAAAGTTTTTCTGTCACCATCAAGTCCTCCTGTGAGACTCTTGTCGAAGGGATGGTGCCTCTTAACTTTGTGGAGGAATAGCCACCGGTGGAAGGTGAAGTCGGGAGGAGCAAGGAAGTGATGTGGGGGTTTTAATTCGTCATCGATCGACGGAGGAAATGAAGGACGTTGTAGCAGTTGTTCTAGGATTGATTGCGCACATGCAATCCACGTGAGAAGATGAACCACTCCTATGTAGGGATGGAAACGAGGCGGGTATTGGGCGGGTAATGCATCCCCCGTCCCTAACCCTGACCCTCGTTTAAACCCCCGGTCCCCATTCCCGCCCGACTAATCCCCGATGGGTTCGGGGGGAAGAAATCCCCGACGGGTACGGGGAACCCGTTGGGTACCCGTTTAGTAAAAATCGACGTATTTTAAAATTAAAATTATAATAAACCATTAGTATATTAATTAAAAATATTAAAAAACAAATGTATTTGTCAATTAATAATAAATATATACATATTTATTTATTTATTTATTTAAACACACACTATATACATATATTTTAAAAAATAAAAAAATTAATCAGGTACATTAGGGGCGGGCAATGCCATCCCCGACCCCGCCTCGCCCCCGCTTCGAATATGAAAATATATCCTCGTCCCCGACCCGTTACCCGTCAAACCAGGGAATCCCCGCCCCGTTAGGTACCCGTCCCAACGGGTAAAATTTCCATCTCCACTCATATGGCGGATCATTAAGTAAGATCCATAATACATCACAAATATTTTTAAGTTTTGAGTTCAAATATGATGAAACAATTTCGTTTACAATTTTGTCAAAATCCAATGGAGTTCGTTATATGTACACAAAAATTGATATATATTAGACATATTTACATATACAATATATTAAGTTTTTTTTATATTTTCTATTTATAAATACTTGTATCTACTATATGAACTTACTTGTTTTCAAACCTATGTGGAACTTCTATTACGGAGACCAATTTTATACCAAACCAACGAACATCTATAACAATTGTACCAACTGTAAATGGTTAAACAAGTTATCTCACGGCTTAATTGATTAATGCCTTGTTGGTTTTGACGTACTCCATGTTCAATCCCTCCTATAACAATTTTAATAATTTCGTATATTCTTGTTTTAATTATTTTAACGCAGTAATAATAATAATTATATTAAAAATCCTGAAATTGCACCGTATGAGATCGATAATACAAGTAAAGCATTACCAAAAGTAGGATGAACTTATTGTGCTGAAAAGAAACCTGCCAGTTGAGCGAACTATGGCGGCGACAATCGGCTGCGACGGTCGGATTGTGGTGTTCAATTAAGGGACGTTTTTTTTAGGGTATTTTGGTCAATTACTCATAATAAATTAATTAGTGTTTGGGATTGCTTATAAAAACAACTTATTGACTTATACCGATGTAGAACCAGTGAAAAACACCTTTGAGTGTTTGAATGAAAAAAAAGGCTTATACCGATAGAAGACACGTGGAAAAAAAACTTTCAATAAATTAAAAAAATTTAACTTATTAAAAACCAATTTGCCTTCACCTAATTTAACAAGAAGCACTTTGAAATAAATAAATAAAAGAGAAGGTCATATACCTCACTTGCCCCCATTTCTACACGACGATTATTTGATACGATCCAAGCCAAATTCAGCTAAGGTTTAGACGAAGCCAAACGTTTAGCCGAGCTCTACCAACCTGGAGAATCGAGTAGAGAACGATCCTCGAAATTAACAGAGATAAGTGAGAGTAATTGAGAGAATTATAGAAGAAGAATGTCAAAGTTTATTCATATCAATTTAGAAAACAAGACATGTATTTAAACTACTAAAAGAAAGACTCCTAATCTGAAACAAAAACCCAAATCCCTAAAGCAAACCTAATAAATAAACTAAATAAGGAATGTTTAATTAAATAAGGAAACTTAGAAACCTAATAAATAAACTAAATAAGGAATGTTTAATTAAATAAGGAAACTCAGAAACCTATCAGACTTCTAATTCGTATCATTACCCTCTCCATGAGATGATCCTTGTCCCCAAGGATCAAATGTTGGATACACCCTTTCCATTTCCACAGCCCGCTCCCACGTAGCATCTTCAGCTGCCCGGTTCGTCCATTTCACCAGCCACTTAATCACCGGCCTGTTCTGTCTCTTGATCACTCTTTTATCAATAACACACTCAGGTACCTTCTCGGTTAAACTACCTGTTGTTGTTAAGGGAATAACGGACGTAGGAGCTGGACCAAAGTGTTGTTTAAGTAAGGAGACGTGAAAAGTAGGATGAATGCTTGCTTCCGGAGGCAGCTTAAGAGTGTAGGCCACCTTCCCCACTTTGGCAATTATCTGATAAGGACCAAAATATTTAGAGGCTAGCTTCTGGTTAGGTCTGTAAGCAACAGATGTTTGCCTATATGGTTGAAGTCTTAGATAAACCCAATTTCCCACCTCGAATTCTCTTTCCGAACGATGCTTGTTTGCTTGTTGTTCCATTCTGTTTCGAGCTTTATGCAAGTTGTGTTTTAACATCTTGATAGCTTCTTCTCTAGCGGTCAAACTCCTATCTACTGAGTCAACCTTACTTTCTCCTGGTAAGTAGGGCATGTGTAAAGGAGGTGCCTTCCCATAGACTACTTCAAACGGGGTACATTTAATAGCCGACTGAAAGTTGGTATTGTACCAATATTCGGCTAAGGGCAACCATTTAGCCCACTTCTTAGGTGATTCGTGACACATACACCTTAGATAACCTTCCAAACACCTATTTACCACCTCTGATTGACCATCGGTTTGTGGGTGGTAACTGCTCGATAAATTTTGATCAGTACCTTGTAGTATTAGTAACGCTTGCCAAAAAGAGCTGATAAATTTTTTATCCCTATCTGATACTATGGATTTAGGGAACCCATGCAGCTTGTAGATGTTATCCAAGAATATTTGAGCTACCTCTATGGCAGAAAAGGGATGACTCAAGGAGAGAAAGTGAGCATACTTACTTAATCGGTCAATAACCACCAGAATGACATTCTTACCATATGATTTTGGTAGCCCTTCAATGAAGTGCATAGCAATGTCCTCCCATATGCCTTCGGGGATCGGAAGAGGTTGTAATAATCCCGGTTGGGCCACCGTTTCTGCCTTGCATTTTTGGCACGTAGCGCAATTTCGAATATGATTTACTACGTCTTGCCTCATCTTCGGCCAAAAAAAGAGAGTAGTTCCTCTTTTAAGAGTGTCCGTGACACCTGAATGACCCCCTTGAGGAGAATTGTGCATCCAAGCTAGAATCTTTGTTTTTAAATCCTTATCACTCCCGACCACTAGTCACCGGCCATTCCATAATAGTTGCAATTTTGGCGGGATCAGTAGCTACCCCTTCTCTAGACAACACATGGCCCAAATATTCAATCTGTGGGACTCCAAAGGCACATTTGCTCGACTTAGCCAACAATGAGTTAGACCTTAGGATATCGAGTACTGCTTTCAGATGTTGTAAATGAGCATCCCGGGCTGTAAACTAGGATGTCGTCAAAAAACACTAAGACAAACCTCCTTAAATAAGGTATAAACAAGTGATTCATCAATCCTTGAAATGTAGAAGGCGCATTGGTGAGCCCAAAGGGCATAACCAGAAATTCAAAGTGCCCACAATGCGTTTTAAAGGCAGTCTTGTGAACATCCTAATCAATGATTCTGATCTGATGGTATCCGGCTCTCAGATCTATTTTTGAAAAAAACTGAGTACCATGCAATTCATCCATAAGTTCTTCAATTAAGGGAATAGGGAACCGGTCAGGAACGGTCAGCTTGTTCAGAGCCCTGTAGTCGATACACATTCGCCAACTTCCATCTTTCTTTTTAACCAACACGACAGGAGACGCGAACGAACTGTTACTTGCTTTAATAACTCCTTGATCGAGAAGTTCCTGAGTCAGTTTTTCGATAATATCCTTCTGTAGCAAGGGGTAACAATAAGGTCTTAAATTCACAGGTTGGGAGCCTTCTTTTAATGGTATTGTATGGTCGAACCCCGACCTAAAAGGAGGTAACCCAACTGGTTCTTTGAAAACGTCAGAGTAGGAGTTGAGAAGGGTTTCTATTTCCGGGCCAGGTGGGTTTAGATGTTGGTTAACCTGTATTTGGAAGTTGGGTAGAGGATTATCAGGGTGGATAGGTAACAGTTGCATCATAGAAAGTTGTCCGTTTTGTTGTAACATCTTCCCCATCTTTGAATTACTCACTGTTTTAACTGTTCGCCCGGTGGCACCCCTCAAAGTCACCTTTGATCCATTGATCATGAATTCAATTGTACGGTTCAAAAAGTCAAACTGAACCTTACCGAGCGAAGTAAACCATTGAATTCCTAAAACCACGTCACATCCTCCTAGGGGTATCAAATACATATCTGCGGTGAATGTTATGGACTGCATCTTCCACTGGAACCCCTCAATCATCGTATCGCAAACTACCTTGCCGCCATCGGCCACTTTGACCATCATGGTCGGCCTTCGTATTATTTTGCAACCCAGTTTTTTTGCTACTGCGGCATCAATGAAATTATGAGTGCTTCCAGTATCCAACAACATTTGTAAATCTTTCTTACCATAATGACCGGTCACTCTCATCGTTTGGTAATCCGTGATACCGACTAAGGCATTGACAGAGATCTGCAAGAACTCTTTGTCTGCTTCATTATCATCCTTCTCATTGTATTCTTCATCCAGATCTTCCCATTCCAGGTGATACAACTGAGGTCGTTTGCCCTTACACTTGTGCCCGAATTCGTACTTCTCATCACAGAAAAAACATAAACCTTTTGATCTCCTTTCTTCAAACTCTGCTGGGGATAAGGTCTTTCGTGTTGGATGGGGTCTGAAGGGAGCTACAACTGGCTTTTGCAAATTATTTACAGGTTTGTAAGTAGAATTTTGGCTCTTTGTAGGGTTGGGTAACAGACTAGACCTGTTAAGTTGGTTGGGAGGTGGTGTGGTCATGAGTGGTGGTTTGGTGGTTGTTCTAACTTGGTTTTTACTCAAGTTAGCCTCTTGAATTTTTGCTGGAGCATAGGCTTGTGACATGGTTGTAGGGTTAAACATTCTTACCAAACTTCTAATATCTTCACGCAAGCCTGTTATAAAGCAACTCAGTGTATTAGACGGTGATAGTTGTAGCCCACTAATGATGCTATCAAATTCGTCGTGATATTCCTTCATAGTGGCACTTTGTTTTAACTCCATTAAGTCAGCCATCGGATCATCAAATGGCTCTCCGAATCGTCCGGTGATGTCCGCAACATACTGTTCCCAGGAAGGATCGACTTGATTTCTGCCTTTCATATAAGCTTGATGCCATTGTAGGGCTCTTCCTTCCAGATGAATCGAAGCCAAGGGGACCTTCGTGTTCTCATTCACCTGATCTAATTGGAAGAACTGGTCTACTTTGTACAGCCATGATTTCAATTCCTCCCCAGCAAAACGAGGAAATTCGATTTTTGTTAGTCTGGAGGAGTATTGGTGAGGATTGCCTATCAGCTCTCCTAGTTTTGGTGTTGGAATCGGTGGAGATTTTGGGTTCTCTTCAACCAGTATATGAGGGTCACTATTCCCCTTCTTAATCCGATCAGCCATCAATTGATTGAGTTGTATTGAAACCCTTGATAGGAGATCACTGATCTCTTAAATTGCCCTAGAATTTTCAGCCACCCTCATGCTTTATTGCTGGTTGTTATTCTTAATACGAGCCCCAAAGTCTTCTAGAGTAGTTTTGAGTATTACCTCGAGTTCCACTTCGGACCGTGATTTCGTTTGGTCCCCTTGTTTTGCGCTTTCGCCATGCTCCTTGTGACTGCAATGATCGCTGCCGAGAATCGAACAGCTCTGATACCAATGATACGATCTAAGCCAAATTCAGCTAAGGTTTAGACGAAGCCAAACGTTTAGCCGAGCTATTTACATTTTTGTTTATTTATTTAATTTTATATGTGGATCTATTTTTATTTGGTTATTTTATCAAACATTATTGCATGAGTTTTGCTCTACCCAACCTGGAGAATCGAGTAGAGAACGATCCTCGAAATTAACAGAGATGAGTGAGAGTAATTGAGAGAATTATAGAAGAAGAATGTCAAAGTTTATTCATATCAATTCAGAAAACAAGACATGTATTTAAAGTACTAAAAGAAAGACTCCAAATCTGAAACAAAAACCCAAATCCCTAAAGCAAACCTAATAAATAAACTAAATAAGGAATGTTTAATGAGAATTTTGCTGAAATGGCCATTTCAAAGAATCAGTTTACAAAAATAGCCATTGACTATGCCAAATGGTACTACGCCATGGCGTAGTCAATATTTTTCCTAAATTTTTGCAAAAAAGTCCCCGACTACGCCATATTCCTACTACGCCATGGCGTAGTCTGACCATCCTTTCAAGTCCAGGGGTCGTTTTTGCCACTTTTCAAAACTTCAGGGACCAACTATGCCATGATGTAGTAGGAATATGGCGTAGTCGGGGACTTTTTTGTAAAAAATGGAAAAATATTAATTATGCCATGACGTAGTACCATTTGACGGTCAATGGCAATTTTGTTAAACTGATTCTCTGAAATGGTCATTTTAACAAAATTCTGATGTTTAATTAAATAAGAAACTCATAAACCTAATGAATAAAAGGAAACTCAGAAACACATCAGACTTCTAATTCGCTAATTCGCATCATTATTCTTTCTTGCTCAATTCATCGTCATCTTCTTCGCTGAAGTCCTTCTCTGCGATATTGTTTGCCTTCTCCCTACTCGTCATATTAAGGTATCATATTATCTTCACTTACCATTTCTATATGCTACATGCGTTATATGCAATATATATATATATGTACGCACATAATAGTTGAGATAATACTATCCAAAGGTGTTGTGTTCTCCTGTAAGTAAATCCTTTTGAACGATGAATTGTTCTCAACTTGGCTAGGGTTTTGGAAGGAAAAACGCTCCTTTTTAAGTATATAATTAACTGAATTTGATTATGCTTTCAGGAGTTAGAAATTGGATTAGTTCATAGCAATGTCATTACAGTCTACGGGATTAAGTTTGCTGCCGTTTTCTCAATCTGTATATACAAAGGAGAATTTAATAAAACCTTCTCTTTCATTCGATAAGCTTCGTTTTACAAGCATTTGTTTGCCGAGGTCGCCCTTTCTGGTACGATTATGCTGTTTTTCAATTTGGATTTGGTAGTTAAGTTAAGTGCCATTTTGGTACAGAACCCTAACTATGAAACATAATATATCTAGATTTGATTGGATTTGAAAACAGGCTGGAAATTTGAGAAAAAGTCGTTTGAGAGCTTCAAAAGTTGAACTCCTGGATCATTGTGATGATGAAAAGGAAGGAGTTGAAAAATCAAACAAAAGTGATAATGATGATGATGATGATGGGGATGATGATTTTGAAATGGATGAGGATGAGAGGAAAGAATTAAGGAAGAAAATTAGACAAATTGTCGAAATGAACCCTGAGGTTAAAGAAGAAGCTGATCCTGAAGAGAGAAAAAAGAAGATGCAGAAGCTTTTGACTGATTATTCCCTTGTTGTAGATGAAGAAGATCCTGATTGGCCTGAAGATGCTGATGGATGGGGTTTCAACTTTAGTCAGTTTTTCGATAAAATGAGCATTAAGAATGTAAAAAAAGATGATGATGATCATGATAGTGAGAATGAAGTTAATTGGCAAGATATCCGTGCTGTTAAAGACATCACTTCTGCAGAATGGGAGGAAACTGTTTTCTCAGACCTTAGCCCTTTGGTCGTTCTTGTGCATAATCGTTACAGAAGGTCAGTTTAGGTTCAGCTTATGAACTTTATTCTATCATGTTAGCTTTTAACTATAAAATGTCTTGACTTAATTGTTCAGATAATTGTCATTTTGGCTTTTTGTATATCAGTGGAAATATATAATTTTAGCCTGGAAAAGCTCCACATTAGGTTGGTCTTTTGCTCATTTTTTAAGAATGGATAGGATCTAGGAATAATTGATCCTTTTGGTGGAATCACTCCCTATAATTGTATCAATTGGTAGAATCATTTTCATGTAGCAGTAGCGCCTAATTTTTTCAACTATACATTTTTATCGTGTTAAAACTATGATATGAGTTCAATTCATTTTGGTAGATTCTTTTGTAATTGATTCTTTTGGGGAATTCTGATTATGCTGCTAGCTAAAGCCATTGGGCACAAATGTCTTTCCATGTTAGTCAAATCTTATCCTCCAATCTGACCTTATTTGGCGGCATGTTCAATTAAGTGCTCTGAGTGAGAAGAGTCTTGAAGCCTGTAATCATGTTCTTAAATATGAAGGAGAGTACTTCAAGATTATAGAGTAACCTCAAATGGCACCTCGGATACACTTGTAGGGAATACTCTCTACAGTGAAGCCAATTTATATTTGAGAATCAAATAGAGCATGAAGTGGTTAAGAGGGATCTATATACTCCCTCTGTCCCAAAATAAGTGTCCATGTTTCTTTTTAGTTTGTCCCAAATTAAGTGTTTACTTTTAAAAGTAAGTGCTTATTTTCCAGTTTTACCCTTGATTATGAGATAAGAGAAATTTATTACTCAATCTATTGTTAAGGGTAAAATTGTCATTTAGGCCTTGTTTGTTTTTTCATTTTAAGCTCTTAATCACCACTTATGTGTGATTCGTTTAGACGTTTCAGAACTGAAATCAGACTTCAGCACCTCTTAAAAAAAAACGCCACCTTAGTTAATTAAAAAGTGTAATAATTACACATTTCTTTGAGATGGAAAAACCATGTGCCTTTTTCATTGTGGACATTTATGGGATGGTGAGAGTAGTATTTTCATTCGATTTTGTGGCTTTAAACAAAAATTCCCCAAAGGGTTCTCTCTTGTCCTAACTCGATTGAGAGTGTAGTGCATCACATTTTGAATGTGATCATGGTCATTGGGCCTCTTGGAATATCATAAATGTTAAACAGTAGCATGAAAAGTTTTTTCTGTTGTGTTCGTAACAAGAAGCAAATAGCATCTGCAATTTTATTAAGATGAAACTTGAAAATGATTAAAAGCTGGTTGCAATGTAAAAAACCCATATGATGAAAGTTCAGTGAATCTTTTATGAGGTATTTAGATCTAATTAGTTTAAGGGTGTTTGGTTAGAGGTATTAAGCAGTAATCAATGGGAATGATAATAAAAAGAAACTATTCCGTTTTATATAATATAATGGATTCATTCCCCTAGAAGCCCATATTTTCATTCCAGTTTAAAACTGGAGGGAATGAAGTCATTCTCATTTTCATTCTCCAATCAGAACAAGACAGCTCATTAGTTTTGCATGGTTGAGATGATTGCTTTTTGCATCTCGTTTTCGGTGGATATTTTTAAGATATGCCTCCATTCCCATTTGCCGACCTTACTTTTTAAAATTGTTTAAATCCGTCTGGCAGGCCGAAACAAAATGAAATGGTTCGTGATGAATTGGAGAAATCTGTGCAGATCATATGGGATTGCAGGCTACCATCACCAAGGGTAACCAAAAATTTCATCCCTCTCTCATAAACATTTACATATATATATATATATATATTATATATATATATATATTTTCAGAGACAAAAAAAGGAGAACAAGGGAAACCCCTATCAACCATTGGATCCAAAAGAATAGATGACCCATATTCGAATGTAACCGTTCCTCGTCCCTGTAATCGACTAATTGTGGATTTAGTTTTTAGCAAAATGTAACCGCCTTTGTTATTCACAAATGTTGGATCAAAATAAATTAATGGTTCGGACTTCGGATGGGTTCCCTTGTTCTCTTTTCTTAGTGTTCTCTCTTGAACCCACCCCTACATATACTTACTTATATACATGTATATTATACATATACATATATATATATATATATAGAGGAAAGTTCAAATGTGAACTCATTTTTGGTTGTGAACGTGAGGACGAATCTCAGCCACTTATCCGGTCAATAAAGGCGGCTTTGACCTGGTTCCCCTCCTTTAATAATCTCCACCCTCCCATGAATCGCGTCAATCCTCCGTGATCGCGTCCACCATAACCGAAGATGTGTGGCTGAGATTCGTCCTCACGTTCACAACCAAAATTGAGTTCACATTTGAACCTAACCCTATGGGTGTATGTGTATATATATGTATGTATGTGTAGGGACGGGTTCAAATACGAACTCAAATTTGGTTGTGAACGTGAGGACAAAGGAGAGCGCGACACGTGTCCCATTCAGTCTGAATATATTCAGACTGAATGTTGTGTTGATCACTCTGAATGCGTGTTAATCATACTGAATAATAATGTATGAACTTCACCTTCGTTATTCATACCGAATAGGACACGTGTCGCGCTCTCCTTTGTCTGAACTTTTATCTGTATATATATATACATCATATGCACATACCATTGAACATTTGTTGTTTGTTTTTAACAGTGTGTCGCGATTGATGCTGTTGTCGAGTGTGATCTTGTGTCGACATTGGGAGTTTCCGTCTTTCCTGAGCTCATATTTACAAAAGCTGGCAAGATCTTACACCGTGAAAAAGGTGCTATACTAAACATGTTTATTGCTTTTGCTATGCTTAATTGTACCTGCTTCTGCTTTTACAGTATTGCTTATTTGCTTACTAAACTTATATCCGGTCTTTTGTAAAGTTTTGATGTTCAAATGACCAATTTACCCCATCATTATTACATATTTTGCTATTTTTGATGTGGGTCCACAAGATAATGTATATTTTAAATGGGTGATGCTATATGGACCCCTTTTTTGTGTCAGATTCAGATCAAACCATGCATTGGGATTTAGGAAGTAAGAGCATCTCCGATAGATTTTCTATAATTTCTCTAAAATAGAGAATGAAAAGGCAAAATCTCTAAAAACATTTTCTTCCAACTCCAACAGTTTTTCTATTTTAGAGAATCTATCATTAATTATATTATTAAATATTCAGTACATTTAATAAAATATTATTTTTCTCTCCTACACATTTAACTTCAATAATTTTAATTGGTTGATATGATTAAAATATTGTTACTCTATCCCTAATTTAGAGATTTTAGAGAATTCTCTATATTTAGAGCTTTCTTCCTAAATCCCTAAAAATAGAAAACAAGATAGCAATGTTGTTGGAGCAATTTAAAGAAAGAAAACTCCATTTTTTTCTATTTTAGCAATGTTGTTGGAGATGCTCTAGAAAGTAAGTCTTGATTGTGTGAGTAAATTAGTAGGTAGAGCCTAGAGGTATATTTAGCAATATTTAAGGGCACATTTAGGTGGCTTTTGTTTTTTAAGAGGTGTTAACTCTTAAGTCTGATTTCAGTTATGAAATGGTTATGAAATGTTTAAACGAATCAGACATAAGTGGTGATTAAGAGCTTAAAATGAAAAAAACAAACAAGGCCTTAGTCGACCCTTTCTTATTTTGTGTTTTAATTGGTTTTCAGAAACAAGAACAGCAGATGAGTTGTCAAAGATTATGGCTTTCTTTTACTATGGAGCAGCAAAGCCATCTTGCCTTGATGATACCTTTGTAATCAGCAATGATGCAATCCCAGGTTTCACTGTTTAAGAAATAAATGTACAATCTCATAATGCATTGCCTTGCTACTATGAGTTGTACTATATGTAGGAAATCTTGTATATTGCTCTGGATTTGTTTTTTTAAGTTAGCCGATGAGAAATCCGAGTTTGTAGTAGGCCCTACGATATATGAGAAATTTTGAAAAACGTATTTACTAAACGTCTTCTTGCCACTGAGTTTATCATGGATGATTTTTTGCAGTCACAATTTACCGAGATTAATCCAAGCCCCTTTTTTTGAGAAAGGAGAATAGGAACGAAAAAAAAATCAAAAGACTGAATGGAATTGGACTATAGAGGCACCAAAAAAAAGATTTGGGTGGGGTCTTCACTGGGAGAGTTTAATTTTTCGGCAAGAAGAATGAGAGCTAGTGTTTCACAGAAGGGTTATTTAATTCTTTATGACTTGGATTTCTCCATTTAGTGAAATTTATATTTAAAACTCAATCTAACATTTTTTATACTTTGTTAATAATCCAATTCAATCTCAAAAATTATTTTATAGTGGTGGTGGTTGAGGTAAAGGCAGTGGTGGTTGAGGTAAAGGCAGTGGTGGTTGGTGGACGATCGTGGTTGTGGAGGACGTGAAGATGGTGGATAGTGGTGGTGGTGGCGGCAATCGACAGTGGTGAAGGAGGTAGTTGTGCCAATGCGGTAGTCTGGTAGAGGTGGTGGTGGCGGATCAAACAGTGGTGAAAGAGGTAGTTGTGCCAATGTGGTAGTCTGGTAGAGGTGGTGGTAGCGGATCAACAGTGGTGAAAAAGGTAGTTGTGGCCAATGTCGTGGAGGTGGTGGTGGTGGTTACGGTAGAGGTGAACGACGGTACTAGTGGTGGTTGGTAGGGGTGAGCATAACCGGGTACCCGGCCATTTTTCATGGAACCGGAACCGAAACCGGACCCGGCGGTTCCTGGAAATCCAGAACTGGAACCGGAACCGCTAACACCGGTTCCTTATATTTTGAAACCGGTTCCGGTATCGGGTACTCGCTTCAACTTTTTTGGTTTTTTTTTACATTGCATACGATAAAAATTGTAATTATAAACTACAAAATACCAATTTAAAGTAATAAATACAATAAATGGTCAAACTAATCCGATAAAAACAAATTATTACATAAATAAACTAGAAAGTTTGAGTTTTTATTTATTATTTATAAATATATAAACTATTTTTTATTTAAAAGTGGCGGGTAGCGGGTACCCGGCGGGTAACGGTTCCAAAAAAATAAGAACCGGAACCGGAACCGGTCCTGATCGGTTCCGTATTTTAGGAACCGGAACCAGAACCAATCACATCGATTCCGGTTCCAAAGGTGGGTACCCGGTTCCGATGCTCACCCCTAGTGGTTGGCGGCCGACGATGGTTGGGGAGGAAGAGGTAGCGGTGGATGACAATGGTAGATAGTGGTGGTGGTGGTGCCCGACAATGGTGGAGGAGATAGTTGTGGCCGGTGTAGTGGCGATAGTTTTTTTTATTTATTAACATGGATATTAACTCGCTATGCAAGCCGACTAATTCCAGGGCAACCACCCGCTTTGCGGATAGCCCGGAGTCACCGTATTTGAACCTCCGTGGCCACAAGGGGATTTTTACTCCTCCTTGGATTCAAACCTGGGACCTCCAGGTACTTTTGACCTTTGGAACCCAAGCTCAAACCATTGAGGCACCACCCTTGTGGTTTGTAGTGACGATAGTTGTGATAAGGGTGGTTTGTAGTGGCGATAGTTGTGGTGGTGGGCAGTGGTAACCATCCGATGGTGGTGGTGGCCCATGATGGCAGTGGTGGTCGGTGGTCGTAATTATTTATAGAGGTGGTGGAGGTGGTTGTAGCGGAGGAGGTGAAGGTGGCCGATAGTAGTGGTGGTCGGTGGCCGGAATTATTTATAGAGGTGGTGGAGGAGATTGTTGTAATGGAGGAGGAGGTGAAGGTGGCCGACGGTGGTGGTGCCGATGTACGATGGTGATTGTAGAGATGGTGAAGGAGGTTATTCTAGTCGAAGAGGTGGTGGTGGAGGTAGCTGACAGTGGCTAATGGCTATGGTGGTGATGGCGGCTGTGACTAACGGTGGTGACCATTAAAACAAATATCATATCAAAGGTTAAATCAAATGATGATAGATTAGTAATATTTTAGTAATATCTCAGCTTTGTCCCATCTTGTTCCACCTATTTTGGTGGAACAATTTTTTTTTTTTTGTCCCACCTTGTCTCAACTCTTGTCCCTGTCTCATGTCATGCCAAACGTGAAACAGTGAGTTCTTGTCCTGTGCCAGATATAAAGGACCAAAGTTTTGTCTTGTTCTTTGTACCAAACACAATATGTCTATTGAATTTCCAAATTGCTAGTTTGGGAAGAAAGTGAAATTGGTCATTTATGTTATTCAAACGGTTTATTAAGCATATAAAACAAACAACAATTAATGATGATCCAGACAAACAGACGTAATAATACACACCGAACGACATCTTAATCAAAACAAAACTTAACAAGGTAAAAAGAAAAACAACCCTAAATGAACAAAATTCAAACAGACACAGCAGGCTTGAGGCAGAGGATAGCTTTCTTGATTCTCTCAGCTGCTGCTTGTAAGGTATTGAGGGATGCTGCATAAGAGATTCTTATGCAAGTGTCATCCCCAAATGCATCTCCAGGGACAAGGGCAACCTGGTAAATTCAATATATCCCAAACAATCAATCAAACGACCCCAATATATCCCACCCGAAGGTCGAGTCTGGTTTGAGGTTAGATGTATGCAGACCTGACCTCTAGTAGAACAGATGTTTATAAACCAAAAAAAATCGACAACACTTTCTTTTTCGGTACCTAGACGGGACTGGTGAAAGTGAGGTAAGCGAACGAAAGAATTTTGCAATGTTTTTGGTTTTAATTTGACATGGGTAGTTTAGTAATTTACCACTCTTGTCTCATCTCACTGATTTTTGTTCCACCTATTTTAGTGGGACAAAAAAAGGGAAATTCATCAAAATAGCCATTTTTTACTTGTGGTTTTACCTCCTAAGCCCATTTCTCTCAAGTTTTACCCAAACATCCCTCGGGTTCGCAATTGCGAATGGGTGAAAATGTAAAAAAAGTTTCTGAACTAGGTTCACAATTTAAGGACCAAAAGTGTAAATTTTGGATATTACATTCACAATTGCAAATTGAATATTACGAACCTAGACAAAAAATTTACATATTTGGTCCCTGAAATTGCGAACCTAGTTCAAAAACTTTTTTTTTTACATTTGTGAACCTGAGGGCTATTTGGGTAAAACTTGGGAGAAATGGGCTACGAGGTAAAACCAATATCTAAGAATGGCAATTTTCAATAAATTTCCCCAAAAAAAAATGATTTTGTTCCCCGTGTCCTGTCCCCATCTAATGTCGCACCAAACATGTGACAACAAGTTTTTATTCCGTCATTTCTCGCTACCTAGCGAGTGGTGTGATCCTATAACACCCTACTATGGTAACGGCGACTCCTAGTGGTAAAAAGTAAAAACTAGTAGCAACGTCAAAGATTCGATCTTGATATTTAATGGTTCGAAAATAAATTCACTCGAGAAGCAATGTTTTTTAACGTACATGAATAAAGGTAATCCTTTTTCCCTAGAAACAATACACGAATCAAAGCGAAATATTGCTATAATGAAATTGTTAAAACTGTGATGTGGAAGTTCTAATGTAGTAAGAATATATTACCTGACCCTTTTCCAGCAAATACCGACACAGAGACTCCGAATCCTTAATCAAACCAAAGCCCTCAACCTCCGAGCCATAGTAATAGCTGAAATCAAGAAAGAGGTAAAAAGCACCCTGCAAAAACCAAGTGTTAGAGAAAACCAAGATTATCAAGCCCTAGGAATTGGACACAAATTATGGGGGAAGTATTTTATTTTTTTATTTTTTTTATTTTTTTTTGGTAACCGTGGGTGAATAATCCCATGGGTCCCCAAGAGCAGGTTCTTATAAGCAAAAAGTGGAAGTGGCTTGTAGAGTTCTTATAAGAACCTCACCCCCTTTTGAGTTCTTGTACAAGAACCTTTGGTTCTTATTATGAAGTTTGTCTGAAGTGACATTTCCTAGCTATTTTATATATATATTTTATCGACTTTATAATTTATTAATATTATATATATAGTAATTATTGATGTTGAAAAAAATACATGGGACCCACAGAAAGAAGGTTTCTTATAAAAACTACCATTGTGGACTTTTATGTGAGTTCTTAATTCGATGAGATGAAAATGAGGTGGCAACAAAAAGTGTAAAAAAGAGGTTCTTATAAGAACCTCCATTGGAGATGCTCTAAAGATAGTAGCCAGAAACCACAAGGGTTGTGGCGTAGTGGTTGAGGCCCTAGGGGATGTGGTGGAATATCCCATCTGTCCAGGGTTCGAATCCAGGTGTACACAACAACTGTGGCCACTGAGTTTATCAGGGTTGATCTCTTGCAGTCATAATGTGTCGGGATTAGTCCAGGCATAGTCTGAGACACCCTTCCAAAAACAAGATAACAGCCAGATAAATCTCCAGTGGCAGTGGCACTGAAGAGACTCGAACTAACAACCTAAAGGGAAGATCCCCAAGGGGTAGATGCAGATAAACAAAATGGTTATTTTTGTTGTTGTGAACGGAACTAAATTTTTCGAAAGAAAACGGTAATTCTACCTGAGGTTCGGATATTTTGACACCATCCAATTCCCCAAGAGCCGTGACCAAAAAATCTCTTCGTTCACGAAAAGCTTTCACCATATGTGATACGGCTTCTCCACCAGCGTATCCCATTCCTAAAGCAGCAACTGCGGCTTTTTGAGCTATACTACTCGCACCTGAAGTCGTCTGAATCAACAAAGAAGAGGGACTAAAAAATTCAGTCATTATGCAAAGGATATCATATTTAATAAAAAATCAAATGAAAGATGATTCCTAAAGTAGCTTCAATGTGACATCTTATAACAAAATTAATTATGATAAGAATTATTACGAGTCCCTTACAAGTCCTTAGCAACGATATACTGATAACTTCCCACCATGGTTTTAGTTGTTTTAAAGATTATTGGGTAAAATGTCACTTTAAGGGGCCGTTTACTATATGTTTACCCGTGCTTACCAGATCACTTTACCTTATCAAATGAACATGATAAGTATTGAGAAATGATGTATGTATATTCATACCCACTTTTGGAACGCTTTAAGTACGTTTTTAGGATTTTATCTTTATCTTATTTTTATCATCCCAATCACAAATTGAGTCTTTTTATTCTTATTTTACTTTAATTGAGTCTGGAGCTAGGTTGTAGAAACTGGTTCTATTCATGCTTATTATGGATAAAATGCTTACAATGTTGTTGCAGTAGGTTGCTACAGCAAAATAAGAAGATGTACAACGATATTATATACCTGACTTTGAATTTTTCCACACGCGGTCACAAAGTGTTTAGGACCAGCAATATATCCAAGTCTCCAACCGGTCATTGCAAAAGCCTACGCAAAAATGCACACCAAGTGAGCCATGATTTATATGATATTGTGTGAATGATCTTTAATATAAGATGTTCAATGATCAAAGAATACACCTTTTTTAGTGCATTTATAGAAAACCAAATCGTTAATGCAACCATAATATACCTTAGAGAACCCGTTGACCGTTAGTGTCCGTTCCCACATGCCAGGTAAAGATGCAAAGCTCGTGTGGACTGCTGGGGAATATATTATGTGTTCGTATATTTCATCAGAGAGCACCTGTAAAGAACCGACAACAATAAGGTTCACATTAGCATATATATATATATAGAGAGAGAGAGAGAGGAGAGGGAGGTTCAGGGGAAAACGCTAAAAAAAGAGAAAACCGAAGAACACCTTGGGAGCCCTCTATCCGGAAGCAATTGAAGTTGTTTTTTTCTATGCATCGGTGTGTATATATATATATATGCATTAGTGCATATGTACAAATGCACGTTATAAATTACCGGTATGCATTGTCCAAATGGAGGGGCCCCCAGGGTGTTCTTCAGTTTTCTTTTTTTTACAAACTATAGAAACTCGTACAAAATCAATATAAAAAATAATTTTTTCATGATTTTTTTTCATCAAATGCTATGATTTAAGATATTATTACCATATTTTTGTTTCACCTTGTGCAAAAAATACATGTGAAACTTTTTACATTATGAAACAAATACATATGAAACTTTTTCATAAAAAAATATATGAGAAACTTTCAACTTATGAAAACAAATACATGTGAAACTTTTACAAGGTGAAACAAACATATGTGTAATAATATCTTAAATCATAGTATTTGATGAAAAAAAATCATGAAAAAAAATATTTTTATATTGATTTGTACGAGTTTGTATAGTTTGTAACTTTTGACTGGTTTGTATTTGAAGATGTGTCTATATATATATATATATATTGAAGTAGGAGTTGAAAGAGTGAGGTGTGGTTTATTTTACCAAGAGTCTTGGATGCTTTGCAACAACTCGTGCAATCTCTTCAAGAAGTTTCTTAGGATAAACCGACCCTGTCGGGTTAGATGGAGAACAAAGAATTAGCAGTCTTGACTTCTCAGTAAGCTTAGATTCAAGAAGTTTTGGATCTAAGAGAAAGTTTTCCGAGATGCTTGCAGGAAGAATCACAGGTGTCGCATCAGCCAACCTTGCCATTTCTGGGTAACTCACCCAAAAGGGGGCTGGAATTATAACCTGAAAAAATAAGAAAGATCGTAAGATAACAAGATTCTACATTTATAAATAATGACGATAGCAGGTGTGCATTGCAGCAATATTATGGTTATAGGGTCAGGTTCAGGGGAAAACCTTAACAGAAAAAAACTGAAGAACACCCTGGGAGCCCTCCATCTGGACAGTATGCACAAATGCATATTGGTAATTTGTAACATGCACACGTGCATAGAAAAAAATAGCTTCAATCGCTTGTATGCATTTGTGCATACCATCCTGGAGGGGTCCCAGGGTGGTCTTCAGTTTTTTTTTTTTTTGAGGTTTTCCCCCTAACCTCCCTCTATGGTTATATATAGAAGATTTTTTAGCTACAGAATGACACAATATTACAAGATCAACGAGCAATTATATATCCTCTTTTTTGTTGCCAACAATAAATTAATGACTATTAACTTATGATACCTCTATCGTTTAAAAGAGTTGGGTACTATAACCTTTAAGTTGCATAAATAACCCCACAAGTAATATATATGTATATAAACAACTAGTCTATTTATGAAAAACTTATATAGCAAAAGGGTAAATAGATCTTGACCTCGTCTCCTGGGGAACAAACAGCAAGGACTGCTTGTACTATGCTCTGCTTTGCCCCATTACTAACCACAATCTGGTCAGGTGTGTAGGAAATATTATTCTCCTCTACAATAAGAAAAGAAAGAAAATATTTATAAAGTTATAAACTTTATCAATCATTTGAGATTACTCAATCTGTAGAACATCATTGTAATAAAATAATTCACGTGGTGGAACTTACCCTTTAATTTCTTGCATATTGCCGTTCGTAGTTCAAGGGTACCTGCATTAGGAGTATACCTCGTGTAACCTTCACGAATTGCATTTATTCCAGCCTATTTGAAATGAAAAAAAGATGTAAAGATTTTAACTATAGCAATGCATAGAGTGGATTATATAAATAATAGAATATATATATATCAGGTTTAAGTACCTCAGCAATAACAGCCGGGGTGTCAAAATCAGGTTCTCCAGCAGCTAATCGAATGACAGGGACACCAGCTTCTACAAGTGCAGTTGCTTGATCAGTTATAGCCACTGTTTTTGAAGGCTTTACGGAGTTGACTCTAGGGCTCAAAGTGGTATCAAGTTCCATTTGTTCAGAGTTGTTTTCTACTATTACTGCTGAACAAATTGTAGAGGACTTATGCCATCTTCTAGTCTCCAAAGATCTACTTAAAAATACAAATAAAACCAAAATAATCATATTGAAGGATAATCCTAGCATAAATAAGTTGCAATAATATGATATTAAATCTACGTATTTTAAATTTAGATCATTCTCTATATAAATGGGGATCTGTTGGGTTTAAAATTAAAATGATGAGATGAGGTTCAGTACTCCCTCTATTTCCATACATTTGTTCTCAAATTCTGATGAACATTTATTTTAATTAGCACCTAATGAAGGGTTTCTGTAGTAATTCATGCAATCCATATCATAATTTTGGATAACATCAATTCAATCATAATTTTGGATAACATCAATTCAATCATAGTAATTGATGTCTAGTGATAAAAGATTTCTTTTTACTCCTAGAGAACTGCTAGTAGTAATTTCCATGAATCTGCTTATCAGATTGATGAACAATGACCTTAGAGGCTTAGGGCCTGTTTGTTAGCAGATTAATGAGATTAATGGGACTCATAGCTTATTCGGACAGCCATACACAACTGCTTCGTAGTGGCTTAATGATATAGAGAATGGCTTCTTCAGTAAGCTTTTAGGGGAGAGTTTTATGCAGAAAGCCAAGTTTTTTTTCAAACCCTCCCCTCCCAATTAAAAAACAGGCTCCTTCCATCCATCAGAAAACCCTCCCAAACAAAAACTTTCCTAATCAATAAAGACAGATTAATCCATACACACAGCTTTATCCATACATGACTTAGTAGAAAACCAACCAAACAGCCCCTTAGACTTTATGTTTTAAGCAAAAAGCTCATCTCTTTTAGGAAGGTGAGACTTTGACTACGATTTTGGAGCCTTAAATTCCAAATCAGAAGCATATATTCAAGGTTTAGGATTGGTATTTTAGAACCAACTCAGTCCAGATCGTTAACTAAGGGCCTGTTTGCTAGCAGCTTAATGGGACTCACAGCTTAATCGGTCTACTACACATGACTGTTTGGTAGAGGCATGACAATATAGAAAGCGGCTTATTCAATTCTTATAGGGGCTTTATGCAGACCCAGTTTTTTCCAACTCTTCCCCTCCCAATTAACAAAAAAAAGCTCGTCCCATCTATGAAAAACCCTCCCAAACCATACAGACAGATTAATCCAAACAGACACTACTTAATGGAAAACCAACCAAACAACCTTAATTTTGTTACTTCCCATTGAAAATCCAATTTATAGTCCAAATGATCGGTTTTTAGGGGATGTCATAAATAGATATACATATATTATAGATACATGTGTGTGTAAAAATTGTTAAAGACTTTTTATGCGATAAACCCTGCTACTTTGTTGGCATACGGGAAACCTCCACCGACTCTGTACATATCCATTTATATGCAATCCATTCAACTTATCCAAAATAACACCTCCTCAACTAACGAATTCATTTCCCCAAACGTTAACCAAAAATCTACATCCAAATATCTACAACCTAATTGACTTGAATCACAAAACAAATACCAGCAAGTTCCAATGCCGAATCAAAACCAATAGTAACAGGAAGTAAGTAAGTAATTAAGAAGCTATACCTGATTGACAGATTGCAATTCAGCTTAGAAGAAAACGAAACTGTTGTTGATCTGGTGGAGGTCTGTGAATCAAGACCGAATGCGAGAGATTGATCTCTGAAGGAAGCAGTGGTGGAAACGGAAGAAATGCTAGAAATTTTAGCCGCCATGATTCGATTCAGGTATAATTGGGTTCGAATCAAGCGTGCACCAAATTTAAAGAACCTGGTGGTAGGTGGGTGGGTTGATTTGGTGTAAGTTTATAGTCTCGGGGTTGTTGGGTTACCCTTTTTCTATTTTCTTTTTTTTTTTCTTTCTATAATACCCGTTGATTAATCTTGGTCAGAAATAACCGGTGTTCAAAAAAGTTTTTACAAAAACCAGTAACACCTGGGCTATGTTTGTCAAAAATAAGCTAATTTATTTTCAGTGTACATGTTTGACAAATCATAAGTTAGCTTAGGGCATCTTTAATCCAACCGCTAAAATATAACCAATAAAAACACTATAAACACTAAAAATGATATACTAAAAAAAATTCAACTCTGACCACACACTAAAAAAAACACCACTGAAAACATCTTTAATATTATAATAATCTTAAAATATATATATATTTATTGTTTAATGTAATAAACTATTAATTTATGTATATATAATTAGAAAAACTAATATAATATGATTATATTTTTTTAGTGGTCTACTTTATTGGATTCCAAACATAGAGGTCAATATTTTATCCCTCTAAATTTTTTAGTGTTTTAGTGTTGGATTGGAGATGATAACACCTCCATTTTTTGTGTTTTTAGTGGTTTTAGTGTTGGATTGGAGATGGTCTTATAAGCTAGCTTATTAAAACGCTACTTGGAGTAGCGTTTTGGGAGCTTATTGTCATTTTTTCCAATTATAACCTCCATTAATATTAAAATATTTTTATTTTTATTTTTATTTTTCAATATGCTATTTTTGGTCATTTTACATTTTTATATACTAGTTTTGCCAAATAGATTTTTTTAGCTTATAAGCTACCCGCTAGTTCATCAGCTACCCGCTAGCTTATCAGCTAGTTTGCCAAACATAGCCCTAATACGTGATTTTTGTAACGTAATATTTGAATGTTCCTACTCTTTCTAAAGTCTTGTTTGTTACTTTTTAATGTATTACCTAATTTAGATCATTTAATATTATTGACTCGTTGGATAATAATTTATATGGTATAAAGATTTACCACCATAAATCAACGCCTTGAAAACGTTGTGGCTCCTAAGGCTGGAGGCTCGACCTCGCTGTCACATCACGACTCGCGCCATTTTAAACTTTGGAAATAACTATAACCACATTTTATTTGTAAAATCAGTAAAATGTTCTTTTTTACATAAGAAATTTGTTAATAAATTGAGATTAGGACGGAATCTTATCGGTTTGATTAGTTATCAATTTTGTATTAGGATAAATCAACCAGTTTTAGTATCAAGTTAGTTGGTACCAATATAATTGGTTGGTAATATCGTATCAATCATCTAAACTTGGTTGGTACATTGTATCAGAATTTATGTACCATAGTAATACCGTATGGTACCAACTTATTTATTTATTAAAGTTTAATTAGTAATATAACATATTTTGATTTTAAATTTTGCAACAGTAGGCCCTATCTAAAGACAGATAGTCTGAAAATGGTCTCGCTAAATTGCAATACGAATGGATGTATAGAATTTGAATTGAATTCACTTTCACACCTCCATGGTCCATCGACCTCCTTAATTTGCCGCTTGTGGTAGACTATTAGTGAATGTTTATATTATATAAAGATTATTTGAACATTTGTAGCATACTATTAAGTGAATATTTTAATAGTATAATTAATTTCAAAATATATAAAATAAGGTTTTTATGTTAAAGTTGAATGTAATTTGTTTTGAAGATTTTGACTTTTTTTATTTTGAAGAATTAAGAATTGTAAATGTTTTTATAACTTGGAAACCAACTATTTTATGAACAATCAGTTCTCGTTTACTCAAATATATTTCTGATTCTCCGTATAGAAAGAATAATTTATTTACCAAATAAAACTTGATTAAAAGCTTTTAATGCGCGTTTGTCTTTCGTTAACCATCGATCGAATGGTCCATTTCGATCTTATATCTCAACCCGAACGGTTCAGAATCTAATAAAAACACGAGTCAAAACTTGACGGATGTGTGTATCTATCTGAACTGTACTCAGATTGATATTATGCTTACATCTCAACCTGAACCTTTAAAAAGATCTACCAAAAACGCAAGAATTCTTTACATCTATACTGATATCCCTGTAGCCTCCTTTGGTGTAAAAAATAGGAAACCAACCGACATATATGTACAGATGACTTGAATAGCGAATAAAGTCCCTTCGATTCTAGGTGGGCATGGATGTTCTCATAGGATCAAGAAATGCATGAATCTATAAGTCAATAATGAAGTTGGTAAAATATAAAAAGAAAAACAAGTTTGAAGTTGTCACAAACGTAGAAATTTTGAAGATGAAGCTTCTTAACGATTTTGAAAATGTTTGTAAGATATAAAATGTTTCTACTTATTATACTTTTTACTTTTTTATTTGTTAACTAATATTGATACTCTAAAATGAATAAAAGGGTTACTTACAATTTTTGGTCCTTTATATATGCTTACATTTTCATTTTCGTCCTTTAAGTTCATAAATACATTGATAGTTCATTTTTTGTGTTTTGAAACCCAGCTAGACCCTCCTGTTAGCATTGTTAGAGGAGGCTTCATTTAATTAATCATGTGCCTCTTATATTATAGGCATTTTTGTCTCTTAACATGAATATATATATATATATATATATATATATGTTACAAATAAATTATATTTAAAATGATATTTAATATATCATATATTTTTGGGTAAACAACATTTAACCCCTGTAGTTTGTAAAAATATAGTAATTAGAAACATTTTACATCTTACATTTTACAAACATTTTCAAAATCGTTAACAAAATTCCATCTTCAAAATGTCTTCATGACGACTTCAGACTTGTTTTTATTTTACTAAATTCATTATTGGCTTGTAGATTCATGCTTTTCTTGATCTATTAAGACATTTATTCTCACCTAAAAATCGAAGGGACTTTATTCGCTCTCTTTATGTCAATAAATAACTTGGGGTCAACAATCAGGTTGTTTGTTGTTGCAGGTTTGGCTTCAATTCTCAACATCTCTTCACTCTCGTTTGATAACCTTACTTACGGGATAGTTATTCAAGTCATTGTACATTTATGCCGGTGGTTTCTGTTTCTGATACCAAAGGAAACTACAGGGATATCGATATAGATATGAAGGATTATTTTGTTTTTGGTAGATTTTTTTAAAGGTTAAGCTTGAGATGTATGTAGAATATAGAGCCGAGTATAGTTCAGATAGATACATACATCTGTCAAGTGTAGACTCGTGTTTTTGTTAGATTTTGAATCGTTAAGGTTGAGATACAAGATCGAAACGGACCATTCAATCGATGGTTAACAAAAAACCGATGCACACTAAAAGCTTTTGATCAAGTTTTGTTTGGCAAAGAAATTATTCTATCTATACAAAGAATTGTAAATATTTTGAAGACTCGGAAGCTGATTGCTCATAATATAGTTGTTTTCCAAGTTATAAAAATATTTTTAAATCTTAATTCTTTAAAATAAAAAAGTCAAATTTTTAGAAACAAATTAAATTCATCTTTAACAGAAAGCTTCATTTGTACAATTTTAAATTAATAATACAATTCAAATATTCATTATGGATTACAAAAAAAATTTGCAACAGTAGGCCCTCTCTAAAGACAGAAGGGTCTAGTCTAAAATTGTTCTCGCAATACGGATGGATGTATAGAATTTGAATTGAATTCACTTTCACACCTCCATGTCCATCGACGTTCCTCAATCTGCCGCTTATAGTAAACAATTAGTGAATGTTTGTATTATATAAAGATTATTTGAACGCTTGTTAGTATACTATTAATGAATGTTTTAATAGTATAATTAATTTTAAAATAAATAAAATAAAGTTTTTCTGTTAAAGTTGAATGTAATTTATTTTGAAAATTTTGACCTTTTTTTATTTTGAAGAATTAAGAGCTGTAAATGATTTTAGAACTTGGAAAACAACTGTTTTATGGATAGTCATTTACCGGGTACTCAAAAATACTTACGATTCTCCGTTTAGATAGAATACTTTCTTTACCAAATAAAACTTGATCAAAAGCTTTTAATGTGCATTTGTCTTTCGTTATCCCTCGATAGAATGGTCCATTTTGATCTTATATCTCAACCCGGACGATTCTAAATCTAACAAAAACACGAGTCAACACTTGACAGATGTATGTATCTATCTGAACTGTAGTCAGGTCGATATTCTGCTTATGTCTCAACCTGGACTTTTAAAAAAAATCTACCAAAAACGCAAGAATCCTTTACATCTATATCGATATCCCTGTAGCTTCCTTTGGTGTAAAGAAAAGGAAACCAACCCGCATAAATATGCAGATGACTTGAATAACTATCCCGTAAGTAAGGTTATCAAACGAGCGTGAAGAGATGTTGAGAACCGAAGCCAAACCTGCACCAACAAATAACCTAAGTGTGGACCCCAGGTTATTTATCGACATAAAGAGAGCCAATAAAGTCCCTTCGATTCCAGGTAGGCATAGATGTCCTAATAGGATAAAGTAATGCATGAATCTATAAGTCAACTATGAAGTTAGTAAAAGAAAAACAAGTTTGAAGTCGTCATAAAGATAGACATTTTGAAGATAAAGCTTATTAACGATTTTGAAAATGTTTGTAAGATGTAAAATGTTTCTAATATCTGTAACACCCCTAAATTTAAAGAAAATAGCAGAAAGTTTAAACTTCCAAAAACTTTCTAGATACGAGATAGTTTATAAACAAATTAAATAATATCTTTCAAAAGATAACCAAGTTCGCATCAGAGATTCTAATCAAACTAACTAAATCCATAAATGTAAATTTAGGAATAGTCGGGTATTACTAATATTGTCCAATCCGCTATCTTCAAAACCAATGACACTCCTACGCCTTCCTAATGAAATCTCTCAAGCTCCATTACAACCTTGGAACCTATTATGACCTGATATACATGTCGATTAGAAAAAGTTTAGACTTACGCCTAGTGATTTAAAGCAGTTTATCTCATAAATAAAAATAATGAAACCCGAAGAATTTCCCTTTTTCCAAACATACTTTTATATAATAATATTTATAAACGAAGGAAGATATTTCCCAAAATCGTTGTTTTTCAAACACTAAGCTTAGTTATAAAATACCTCTTTGAAGACCAACAACCGTGCCACTTTTTTATTGAACAATAATAAATAAGGTTTAATTCAAGATCATATAAAGTGCAATAATTACCATGTACCCCGAAATCACCAAAAGTGAGGATAGATTCAATACCCAAACAACACCTTTTAGTGACAGGGGAGACCCGATTTCGTCTATGGTGGCATAACACAAAGTAAGCCAGGATTCGACGTTAAAGAGTAGTGCCCTAAGATCACGGCCTCGGTGTAAGACCCCTCAACGAATATCCACCGCAATACCTAAGGTCCCGGAGCCCGACCCATACGGATTCATCTCCGAAACACCCTGATCCCAGGATTACTTAAATACTACATATTATCACTATGAACCGATGATAATAGGACCCGACTCTAAATGAGTTCATTCCCAAAATACCTGTGTGAACTATAAGAGGCACCAAACTCTAAACATGGGTCCCGACAGCATACTCCAACGAGTTACATCATCATAATACCCAGGGTCGCAGAGACATTCCCACTTGGGTCCATCTATGTAATAACGACTACTAAAAGCCCAAACGGCTTATGGCCTCAAACGAGGGACTCAAAAGTAGTTGACCCATGCGCCTATGGATCCAAATGAAAGGCAATCTAACTTTTCTCGACTCCAAATGAAAGATAATACTCCCAAAATAAACGATTACCAATAAATATAGCATGCATGGATGATACATTTAAGACTACCCATCGAATCATTAAAATTGGACAACATCCCAAAAATCATTTGGTTATATCTCTAGTCAAAAAGCCTTGTAAAAATCTTTGACTACTTCAAAATAAGGACTATTATAAAGCCCATGAGTTCGATACAATATATTTCTCAAACTCTCTAAAATCAAGGAAATGGTTTATCAAATAGGTACACTTTTGTAATCTAAAGATTAGCAAATAATTACCCAAAGTTTATAAATTGGTTAAGGTTCCCAAATCCGTTTGATTTCCAATTAAATTTAGTAAATACCTGGACTTATGTACAAAACTAAGAAAGTCATTTCTCTTAATTCCAAACTTCACCTTCTCAAAGTTAGAGTAATAATTAGACTTCATTTCTCCAAATGCCCAAGGTAATTATTTTCAAACGTATACATGATCTTTGATATCTCAAAACACCCAATACGATTTTATAAAGCTTTAAGATGGAGTTTATAGCCTCAGTTACTTAAAATACCATTTCATAAATTTTAACAAGCAAGAACCAAGTTTATAAGACGAGTTCAAACCCCAAAATAATTATTTTGACATGTATATAATTTTATAAATGCAACTAGAACTCACCTTGCTAGATTTTATGTTAAACCTAGGTTCCAAACCAAGTCTTTAGCTTCTTTCTTGGAGATACTTGGAATTTATGAGTAAAAACTCCAAAACCCTAGATCCATAAGCTTCCACAACATTTATATCACCTAATGAACCCAAAACTTGAGATAAAAAGGAAGAAATAGTGCAAAGAGGATAAGGAACATAAACCCTAGCTTTTAGGAGAGAAGAGATGAAGACAATACCTTCTCAAAATACTCCTAGGCCTTCCAATTTATTTTACTCTACTAGATCTTGTAGGAACAGGGTAGGCAAACAAGGGTAAATCGATCACTGGATTATAATGAGAATCGTGTGAGACACTTTCCGAATTGATATTTCGACCCTATGCTTGGGTTCACGAAATTCAATCTAGGATAAGACTTAAAAAACTTGCGTTTTTAGGCACAAAAACGAAAGCAAATTTTCTGGAAAGTATTGTGGGACTGTTCAAAAAACCGTGTCTCAATTCATAAGTATAGATTCTTATTTATACTCAAAATAACTAACTGAAAACATAATCATGGCTGAAAATTAGGAGTAGTGGTCAGTTACACAATTTCAGTAACTGCTCAATAACTGCACATTTAATGCACAATAACCGTTCAGAAGTAACTGATCAGAGTCGACCATTCAAAACCTTCTGGTCTAAACTCCAGAAGACGAACCTCTGCATAGACCATGCAGAACTTCTAGCTCGACTGGCTCGATTGGCCTAGTCGAGTCTTCCAGAGGATGTCAGAGGACCAGACCAGAACTTCTGGTTGATCATACAGAAGCTTCTGTTGTCTTCTGAATCCCAATACATAAGCTTATGTATAAGCAATACAGAGCTTCTGTATTCTGAATCCCAATACATAAGCTTCCGTATAAGCAATACACAGCTTCTGTATAAGCTACCTTCTGAACCTTGCTTCCCACTTTTACTCCAAGTTTAATAACAGCTCGACCGACTTGACTGGCCCGGTCGAGTATTCTAGAGGATATCAGCATCCAAACCAGTATAGACTCGACTGGCTCTACTGGACAGAGTCGAGTATTCTAGAGGATGTCAACACCAATTCACAAAGGTTGAATGGAACCAGTCCAACTTGACTGGGTTCCAGTCGAACCTTGTTGTATTCAGTCGTTACCCGGTTCATACTCGCCTTATAACAAGCGTGCACTCCACACCACCTAACTTGAATTAGATCACAGTATAAAATCCATATAGACATCATGTTATTTCCAATCACATAAATAGACCGGTGACACTAAAATCACCAACAGATCTAGCCTTGAAGAGCTCTGAAAATCAAGAGCAACACAACAAAAATAGTTTAAAACCGATTTGAGATGAAGGAGATGAAGAACACAAACTCATGGATACTTACCTTGGATTCTTTAAGTTATGGATGAAGCAAATCCCTTTGATTGGTTAAGGTTGGAGGTTAACAGCTCAAGAGGATGGAAGAAATGAGATAAGAAGAAGAGAAAACGATTTGGAAGTAAGGATAGAAGAAAACTCAGCGGATATGCATTTGACCTTGTTCACTGCGCCAATTTTTGTACTCCTGCGACCTGGCGCGCGACGTCAAGTCGTAGCGCAGGCCGCGCGTGTTCCTAGGCCTCCCAACGTCAGTGAGTTACGCGAGGTGAACCACGACCCCAGGTCGCGTGGAAGGTCGCGCCAGCCACCTTTTTCGCCCAGTGACCTCTTTTCTCAGATTTTCTCAAACCAAAAACCCTCCTAACCACGTAAACATTTTTCTTGGCCACCACTAACTTCTATTACCACTATAATCATTCCAAAGCTCAAAAATTACATCTTAGGGGGCGTTTGGTTTGCAGAATATGATGGAATCTGGTGGAATTGGAATGTTTAATTACTTTGACCAGATTTCATTCCTTTGTTTGGTTCAATCTTTTCAACGGAAGGAATCTTCATATTCCAATGAATTCCATAGATAAAAGATTTTTCCATTCCTTGGGTAACACCTAGGATTTCAATGGAATGGAATTTGTTAATTTCATAATACCCAATATACCCTTACCGACCAATACCCTAATCTTTTAACCTAGGGGTGAGCACGGTTCAGTTCAGTTCGATTTTGGTTTTCGGTTTTTTTAATTAATATAGTTATATTATTATATATATATATATATACTTATATAAAATTAAATTATTATATATAATTATATTATTATATATATTATAATTATATAATAATATAATTATGTTATGATTATTATAAATATATAATCATATAATTGTATATATATTATATATATATATTATTAATAAAAAAATTAAGAATAATTATATTATTTCGGTTCGGTTCGGTTTTTGGAGAAACCGAGCATTTCGGTTCGGTTTGGTTTTTTTGGTCGGTGTGGGAACCAAAACCAAACTGAACCGTTTGGATTTTTGGTTTTCGGTTTCGGTTTTCATGGGGGTTTTCTCGGTTTTTTTCCTTCTAGATATGATATTGTTGTGATTATTAATATGAATTAAGGAGGTCCATTTTATCAAAGTATTTTTAGTTTTAAAAAACTTGAAGTAATTAATAATTATTTTATTAAAGTAAATTTAGTTCAAAAAAAAATTAATAAAAAAAGTATATTAGTTATTCACCAAAATTTCATTCTAATTCCAAAGCTACATTTTGTGAACCAACCAAACAGATTCAAATTCCTTCAATAGTTTCCATTCCAATCCTGACAACCAAACAGATGGTCAAACCTGACAACATTCCATTTCAATTCATTCAAAGTCAAATTCTTTTGACATATTTTATTCCATCCAAAAACATTATGCGAACCAAACGCCACCTTAGGGTTATTTTTCCTTAAGAATGAAGCTTAATTCCAAAAACGAGATTTTTCTAAATCTAAAGATATCAAAAGGGTGAATTACAATTTTTGGTCCTTTATTTATGCTTACATCTTGTTTTGGTCCTTTAAAATCATAAAGTATATTAATTGTTCATTCGAAACCCAACTAGACCCTCCTCTTAACAATGTTAGAGGAGGTTTCATTTAATTAGTCATGTGCCTCTTGTATTAGGGGCATTTTCGTCCTTTAACATGTATATATATCTCTTAGAAAAACATTATATTTAAAATGATATTTAATATATCATATATTTTTGAGTAAACTACATTTAGCCCCTGTAGTTTGTAAAATTATAGTAATTAGAAACATTTTACATCTTACATTTTACAAACATTTTCAAAATCGTTAACAAAACTCCATCTTCAAAATGTCTTCATGCGACTTCAAACTTGTTTTTCTTTTACTAAATTCGTTATTGACTTGTAGATTCCTGCTTTTCTTGATCCTATTAGGACATCTATTCCCACCTGGAATCGAAGGGACTTTATTCGTTCTCTTTATGTCGATAAATAACCTAGGGTCAACTATCAGGTTGTTTATTAGTGCAGGTTTGGCTTCTATTCTCGACATCTCTTCAGGCTCGTTTGCTAACCTTACTTACGTGATAGTTATTCAAGTCATTGTACATTTATGTCGGTGGTTTCTGTTTCAGATACAAAAGGAAACTACAGGGATATCGATATAGATATGAAGGATTCTTGCGTTGTTGGTAGATTTTTTTAAAGGTTGAGCTTGAGATGTATGTAGAATATCGAACAGAGTATAGATCAGATAGATGATACACACATTTGTCAAGTGTTGACTCGTGTGTTTGTTAGATTTTGAATCGTTCGGGTTGAGATACAAGATCGAAACGGACCATACGGACCATTCAATCGATGGTTAACAAAAGACCGATGCACATTAAAAGCTTTTGATCAAGTTTTGTTTGGCAAAGAAATTATTCTATCTATACGAAGAATTGTAAATACTTTGAGGACTCGGGAACTAATTACTCATAAAATAGTTGTTTTCCAAGTTATAAAAACATTTACAATTCTTAATTCTTCAAAATAAAAAAGTCAAATTTTTAGAAACAATTTACATTCAAATTTAACAAAAAGCTTCATTTTATACATTTTTAAATTAATAATACAATTAAAATATTCATTTTGGAATACATTTAAATTTTGCAACAGTAGGCCCTCTCTAAAGACAGAAGGGGTCTAGTCTAAAACTGTTCTCGCAATACGGATGGATGTATAGAATTTGAATTGAATTCACTTTCACACCTCCATGTCCATCAACGTCCTCAATCTGCCGCTTATAGTAGACAATTAGTGAATGTTTGTATTATATAAAGATTACTTGAACACTTGTTAGTATACCATTAAAGAATGTTTTGATAGTATAACTAATTTTAAAATAAATAAAATAAAGTTTTTCTGTTAAAGTTGAATGTAATTTGTTTTGAAATTTTTTGACCTTTTTTTTATTTTGAAGAATTAAGAACTGTAAATGATTTTAGAACTTGGAAAACAACGGTTTTATGGATAGTCATTTACCGGGTACTCAAAAATACTTACGATTCTTCGTATAGATAGAATGCTTTCTTTACCAAATAAAACTTGATCAAAAGCTTTTAATGTGCATTTGTCTTTCATTATCCCTCGATCGAATGGTCCATTTTGATCTTGTATCTCAACCCGAACGATTCTAAATCTAACAAAAACACGAGTTAACATTTGACAGATGTATGTATCTATCTGAACTGTAGTCAGGTCGATATTCTGATTACATCTCAACCTGAACCTTTAAAAAAAATCTACCACAAACGCCAGAATCCTTTACATCTATATCGATATCCCTGTAGCTTCCTTTGGTGTAAAGAACAGGAAACCAAATCGGCGTAAATATGCTGATGACTTGAATAGTTATCCCTAAGTAAGGTTATCAAACGAGCATGAAGAGATGTTGAGAACCGAAGCCAAACCTGCACCAACAAATAACCCGATTGTGGACCCCAGGTCATTTATCGACATAAAGAGAGCGAATAAAGTCCCTTTGATTCCAAGTGGGCATACATGTCCTGATAGTTACAAGAAAGACATGAATTTGTAGGTCAACGATGAAGTTAGTAAAAGAAAAACAAGTTTGAGGTCGTCACAGATATAGACATTTTGAAGATAAAGCTTATTAACGATTTTGAAAATGTTTATAAGATGTAAAATGTCTCTAATTACTATATTTTTTTACTTTTTTATTTGTTAACTAATATCGATAATCTAAAATTAATAAAAGGGTGGATTACAACTTTTGATCCTTTATATATGCTTACATGATACATCTTCGTTTTCATCCCTTAAACTCATAAAATATATTAATTGTTCATTTTCCGTGTTTCGAAACCCAACTAGACCATCCTCTTAACACCGTTAGAGGAGGCTTCATTTAATTAGTCACGCGCCTCTTATATTAGGGGTATTTTTTTCCTTTAATATGTATATATATCTTTTAGAAAAAAATTATACTTAAAATGATATTAATATATCATATACTTTTGAGTAAACTACGTTCCCCTGTAGTTTGTAAAATTATGGTAATTAAAAACATTTTACATCTTACATTTTACAAACATTTTCAAAATCGTTAACAAAATTCCATCTTCAAAATGTCTTCATGGCGACTTCAAACTTGTTTTTCTTTTACTAAATTCATTACTGACTTGTAGATTCATGCTTTTCTTCATCCTATTAGGATATCTATTCCCACCTGGAATCAAAGGGACTTTATTTGCTCTCTTTATGTCAACAATCAGGTCGTTTGTTGGTGTAGGTTTGGCTTCAATTCTCAACATCTCTTCAGGCTCGTTTGATAACCTTACTTACAGGATAGCTATTCAAGCCATTGCACATTTATGCAGTCGTTTTTGTTTCTAATACCAAAGGAAATTACAAGGATATCGATATAGATATGAAGGATTTTTGCGTTTTTGATAGGATTTTTTAAAGGTTGAGGTTGAGATGTATGTAGAATATTGACCCAAGTATAGTTTCAGAGAGATACACACATCTGTCAAGTGTTGACTTGTGATTTTGTTAGATTTCGAATCATTCGCGTTGAGATTCAAGAGCGAAATGGGCATTCGACCAATGGTTAACAAACAACCGATGCACATTAAATGGTTTTGATCAAGTTTTGTTTGGCAAAGAAATTATTCTATCTATACGAGAATTGTAAATACTTTGAGGACTCGGGAACTGATTGCTCATAAAATAGTTGTTTTCCAAGTTATAAAAACAGTTACAATTCTTAATTCTTCAAAATAAAAAGGTCAAATTTTTTTTAACAAATTACATTCAACTTTAACAGAAAGCTTCATTTTATACATTTTTAAATTAATAATACAATTAAAATATTCATTTTGGATTACATATAAATTTTGCAACAGTAGGCCCTTTCTAAAGACATAAAGGGTCTAGTCTGAAACTGTTCTCGCTAAATTGAAATACGGGCGGATGTATAGAATTTGAATTGATTTCACTTTCACACCTCCATGTCCATCGACGCTCCTCAATTTGTCGTTTATGGTAGACAATTAGGCCTTGTTTGTTTTTTCATTTTAAGCTCTTAATCACCACTTATATCTGATTCGTTTAAACGTTTCATAACCATTTCAGAACTAAAATCAGACTTTAAACTTCAGCACATCTTAAAAAACAAACGTCACCTTAATGAATGTTTGTATTATATAAAGATTATTTGAACGCTTGTTAGTATACTATTAATGAATGTTTTAATAGTATAATTAATTTTAAAATAAATAAAATAAAGTTTTTCTGTTGAAGTTGAATGTAACTTGTTTTGAAAATTTTGACCTTTTTTTATTTTAAAGAATTAAGAACTGCAAATGATTTTAGAACTTGGAAAACAACTGTTTTATGGATAGTCATTTACCGGGTACTGAAAAATACTCATAATTCTCCGTATAGATAGAATACTTTCTTTACCAAATAAAACTTGATCAAAAGCTTTTATTGTGCATTTGTCTTCCGTTATCTCTCGATCGAATGGTCCATTTTGATCTTGTATCTCAACCCGAACGATTCTAAATCTAACAAAAACACGAGTCAACACTTGACAGATGTATGTATCTATTTGAAATGTAGTCAGGTCGATATTCTGCTTACATCTCAACCTCAACCTTTAAAAAAAATCTACCAAAAACGCAAGAATCATTTACATCTATATCGATATCCCTATAGCTTCCTTTGGTGTAAAAAACAGGAAACCAACCGGCATAAATATGAAGATGACTTGAATAACTATCCCGTAAGTAATGTTATCAAACGAGCGTGAAGAGATGTTGAAAAACCGAAGCCAAACCTGCACCAACAAATAACCTGAGTGTGGACCCCGGTTATTTATCGACATAAAAGAGCGAATAAAGTCCCTTCGATTCCAGGTGGGCATAGATGTCCTGATAGGATCAAGAAATGCATGAATCTATAAGTCAACTATGAAGTTTTTAAAAGACATTTTGAAGATAAAGTTTATTAACGATTTTCAAAATGTTTGTAAGATGAAATGTTTCTAATTACTATATTTTTTTTACTTTTTTATTTGTTTACTAATATCTCTAACATCCCTAAATTTAAAGAAAATAGCAGAAAATTTAAACTTTCAAAAACTTTCTAGATACGAGATAGTTTATAAACAAATTACATAATATCTTTAAAAGATAACCAAGTTCGCATAAGAGATTCTAATCAAACTAACTAAATCCATTAGTGGATTTAGGAATAGTCGGGTTTTACTAATATTGTCCAATCCGCTATCTTCAAAACCAATGACGCTCCTACGCCTTCCTAACGAAATCTCTCAAGCTCCATTACAACCTTGAAACCTATTAAGACATGATATACATGTCAATAAGAAAAAGTGTTAGGCTTAGCCTAGTGAGTTAAAGCAGTTTATCTCATAAATAAAAGTAATGGAACCCGAAGAATTTCCCTTTTTCCAAACATACTTTTATATAATAATATTTATAAACGAAGGAAGATATTTCCCAAAATCGTTGTTTTTCAAACACTAAGCTTAGTTATAAAATACCTCTTTGAAGACCAACAACCGTGCCACTTTTTTTATTGAACAATAATAAATAAGGTTTAATTCAAGATCATATAAAGTGCAATAATTACCATGTACCCCCAAATCACCAAAAGTAAGGATAGACTCAATATCCAAACAACACCTTTCAGTGATGTGGGAGACACAATTCCGTCTATGGTGGCAAAACTCAAAGTAAGTCGGGGTTCGACGTTAAAGAGTAGTGCCCTAAGATCACGGCCCCGGTGTAAGACCCCTCAATAAGTATCCACCGCAATACATATGGTCCCGGAGGCCGACCCATACGAATTCATCTCCAAAACACCCTGATCCCAGTCCTACATAAATACTATAGACTAACACTATGAAACAATGATAATGGGACCCGACTCCAAATGAGTTCATTCCCAAAATACATGTGTGAACTATAAGAGGCACCAACCTCTAAACATGGGTCCCGACAGCATACTCCAACAAGTTATATCATCGTAATACCCAGGGTCGCAGAGGCATTTCCACTTGGGTCCATCTGTGTAATAACTACTACTAAAATCCCAGACGACTTATGGCCTCAAACGAGGGACTCGAAAGTTGTAACACCCCGCCTTACCAGGACACAATATTGTCCGCTTTGGCCTAAGCCGCACGAATTTGTTTTTGGCGACCTGGCGAGGACTTCCCAGGGGATCACCCATCCTGGTACTACTCCCACCCAAGCACGCTTAACCACAAAGTTCCAAGAACCTGCCTTGCGTGTGGCCCCAAAACGTGTTGTGTTTAGGAATACCAAGGTTTACTTATGAACCCAGCATCACTCCTGTCCACGACCGATATGGGATCTGCCTAAGGTGTTACAAACACCCCCCCCCCTTTAGGGAATCATCGTCCTCGATGATGTTTGCCCCACATCCCGAACGACACAGGAGCGGCTCTGATACCATTTGTAACACCCCGCCTTACCATGACACAATATTGTTCGCTTTAGCCTAAGCCGCACGGATTTGTTTCTGGCGACCTGGCGAGTACTTCCCAGGGAGTCACCCATCCTGGTACTACTCACACCCAAGCACGCTTAACCACAGAGTTCCAAGAATCTGCCTTGCGTGTGGCCCCAAAACGCGTTGTGTTTAGGAAGGCCAAAGTTTAATTATGAACCCAGCATCACTCCTGTCCACGGCCGATATAAGATCTGCCTAAGGTGTTACAAACACCCCCCCTTAGGGACTCATCGTCTTCGATGAGGTTTGCCCCATATCCCGAACGGCACAGGAGTGGCTCTGATACCATTTGTAACACCCCGCTTTATCAGGACACAATATTGTCCGATTTGGCCTAAGCCGCACGGATTTGTTTCTGGCGACCTGGCGAGGACTTCCCAGGGGGTCACCCATCCTGGTACAACTCCCGCCCAAGCACGCTTAACCACAAAGTTCACAGAACCTGCCTTGCGTGTGGCCCCAAAACGCGTTGTGTTTAGGAAGACCAAGGTTTACTTATGAACCCAGCATCACTACTGTCCACGGCCGATATGGGATCTGCCTAAGGTGTTACAAAAGTCTTTCAACAACCAGACTAACTCATATGCCTATGGATCCAAACGCAATGTAGTCTAACTTTTCTCGACTCCAAATGAAAGACAATACTCCCAAAATATACGATTACCAATAAATATAACATGCATGGATAATATATTTAAGACTACCCATCGAGCCATTAAAACCAGACAACATCCCAAAAATCATTTGGTTATATCTCTAGTCAAAATCCTTGTAAAAACTTTGACTACTTCAAAATAAGGACTTCAAAAAGCCCATAAGTTCGATACAATATATTTCGCAAACTCTCTAAAATCAAGGAAATGGTTTATCAAATACGTAAACTTTTGTAATCAAAATATTAGCAAATAATTGCCCAAAGTTTATAAATTGGTTAAGGTTCCCAAATCCGTTTGATTTCCAATTAATTTAATAAATACTTGAATTTATGTACAAAACTAAGAAAGTCATTTCTCTTCATTTCAAACTTCACCTTCTCAAAGTTAGAGTAATATTTAGACTTCATTTCTCCAAATACCCAAGGTAATTCTTTTCAAACGTATACATGATCTTTAATATCACAAAATACCCAATACAATTTTATAGAGATTAAAGATGGAGTTTATAGTCTCAATTACTCAAAATACCATTTCATAAATTTTAACAAGCAAGAACTATGTTTATAAGACGAGTTCAAACCCCAAAATAATTATTTTGACATGTATATAGTTTTATAAATGCAACTAGAACTCACCTTGCTAGATTTATGTTAAATCTAGGTTCCAAACCAAGTTTTTAGCTTCTTTCTGGGAGATACTTGGAATTTATGGAGTAAAAACTCCGAAATCCTAGATTCATAAGCTTCCACAACATTTATATCACCTAATGAACCCAAAACTTGTGATAGAAAGGAAGAAATAGTGCAAAGAGGATAAGGAACATAAACCCTAGCTTTTAGGGGAGAAAAGATGAAGACAATACCTTCCCAAAATACTCCTAGGCCTTCCAATCTATTTTACTCTACTAGATCTAGCCTTGAAGAGCTCTGAAAATCAATAGCAACACAACAAAAATAGTTTAAAACCGATTTGAGATGAAGGAGATGAATAACACAAAATCATGGATACTTACCTTGGATTCTTTAAGCTATGAAGGAGATGAAGAACACAAACTCATGGATACTTTATGAATGGAAGAAATGAGATAAAAAGAAGAGAAAACGATTTGGAAGCGAGGATACAAGACAATTTGGCGGATATGCAATTGATCTAAGTTCACTGTGCCAATTTTTGTACTCCCGCGACTTGGCGTGCGATGTCAAGTCGCAACGCAGATCGTGTGCACGCCCAGGCTTCCCAACGTCAGTGAGTTACGCCAGGTGAACCGCGACCCCAAGTCGCGTGGAAAGTCGCACTGGCCGCCTTTTTCGCCCAATGACCTCCTTTTTCTCATATTTTCTCAAACCAAAAACCTTCCTAACCACATAAACAATTTTCTTGGCCACCAGTAACTTCTATTACCACTAGAATCATTCCAAAGCTCAAAAATTACATCTTAGGGTTATTTTTCCCTAAGAATGAAGCTTAATTCCAAAAACGAGATTTTTTTAAAATCTTAGGTGTTACAATATCGATAATCTAAAGATATCAAAAGGGTGAATTACAATTTTTGGTCGTTTATGTATGCTTACATTTAGGTTTTCGTCCCTTAATTTCACAAAGTATGTTAATTGTTCATTTTTCATGTTTCATGTTTCGAAACCCAACTACAGCCTCGTCTTAAAACTGTTAGAGAAGGCTTCATTTAATTAGTCATGTGCCTCTTATATTAGGGGCATTTTCGTCCTTTAACATGTATATATATCTCTTAGAAAAAAATTATATTTAAAATGATATTTAATATATCATATATTTTTGAGAAACTATATTTAGCCCCCGTAGTTTGTAAAATTATAGTAATTAGAAACATTTTACATTTTACATCTTACATTTTACATTTTACATTTTACAAACATTTTCAAAATCTTTAACAAAACTCCATCTTCAAAATGTCTTTATGACGACTTCAAACTTGTTTTTCTTTTACTAAATTCATTATTGACTTGTAGATTTATGCTTTTCTTGATCTTATTAGGACATTGATACGACCCACCGATTTCACAAAGTATATCAGCGTCGACAGCAGCCGGGTGACAGTTAATTTTGGAATACTTATCCTTTTATTTTTTAATCTTCTAGTTATCCTTTTATCTTCTTATCTTTTATTTAGGAGTCATCTTTTATGTGATCGATAGTGGTTATCCTTTTATTATTTAGTCAATGTTGGGTGGTTTAGTGATCAACTATTTATAGGTCTTAGGTGTTTTTTGGAGAGATATGAAAAATATATTTTTAGTCTGAAATCAGTGGAGACTCCCTGTTTCTCGAATTACAGGAACCTCATTTATTATTTTATTTCATTCTGTTATTCAGTTACCTATCAAATTAGTACCAGAGCAACGATCTTGGTCAATAAACAGAATCAACGCGTATTGTTCACCACGTTACTGTTCATCACGTTACTGTTCACACCAGAAATTTTTTCTTGATTTTTCCTTTCGTCAGACGATCTTCTAACCATGGCAAATAAAAAAATGAAAGCCTGGAAGCATATTTCGCCCATATTTGTAACGACCCCCGTCCATACTAATCTAGGACAAGTTCCGTCACAATATACTTATACATAAATTCAAAGGAACCTCATCCGTAGAAGGAGGTTTGAAAACATACAGAGCATGCTAAGTATTATATACATTACATACGTAAATCCAAAAGGTTAACATCTCTACGAGTTTATAACCAATAGAGAAATCGTCACTATTCAGGATTAACCCAAAAAGTCCAGTCCCGAGTCTACATTGTATACCTGCCGTGTACATAAACAACACACGGGCACGGCTGAACAATATGCTCAGTGAACAGATAACAAAAGTAATAGCAATTTAAGAATAAACCGGTGAAATTAAGTGCAGCGGGAATAGTTATCAACCATTGAAAAAAATCAAGTCATTTGGAATATATATTCAATGAATAAATAATCGGACGCTCCCCTACTTGGAACTCCATGGGTCTCCTCTTCTTATCGGCATAACTCTTTTGACGGTCTTGAGCCGCTTTTAGTCGCTCACGAATACATTTCACCTTGTCGGTCATCTCTTGCACAATCTCGGGTCCGGAGAATTGCTTCTCGCCCGCTTCTAACCAACATACCGGTGTCCTACACTTCGGTCCATGCAGTGCCTCGAAAGGTGCCATTCCAATACTAGAATGGTAACTGTTGTTGTAGGAAATTTCTACCAAAGGTAGATGCGAATCCCAATTCCCACCAAAGTCTATAACACATGACCTAAGCATGTCTTCGAGAGTCTGAATAGTCCTTTCACTTTGACCATCTGTTTGGGGGTGAAATGTCGTACTTAAGTTTATCTTGGTGCCTAACCCTTCTTGTAATCCATTCCTAAAGTGAGAAGTGAATCGACTATCACGATCTGACATGATAGTCAAAGGTACACCATGCCTTGCAACTATCTCATCCGCCGACTTCTCGCATTGCTAAGAAGTGAGCACTCTTCGTCAATCTATCCACCGCTATCCATATGGTATCGTGACCTCTCAAGGTCTTTGGTAGCTTCGTCACAAAGTCCATAGTGAGGTGTTCCCACTTCCATTCCGGAATTTCCAACGATTGGAGACTTCCATACAGTCGTTGATGTTCCGCCTTGACTTGCAAAAAAGTCACACATCTCTCCACATAGCTAGCAACATCCAACTTCATGACGGCCACCAACAAGTTAACTTTAGATCTCTATACATCTTGGTACTACCCGGATGTATAGAGTACTTAGACTTATGAGCATCCTCCAATAGTAGCTCTCGGTTGCCCCCAATCTTAGGCACCCAAACACGTCCTCGGAATAGCTTCAGACCACGACTATTTTCGGTTAACATCAAGTGTTGTTTCACCATAACTTCATCCTTTAATTTTTCTTCAAGTAATGCCTCTACTTGAGAAGTTATGATTCGGTCGATCAGACTTGACACTATGTCAATTCTTATGAGCACGGCCCGCGTCCCGCTACCATATTCCTTCCTACTTAAAGCATCTGTCACTACATTTGTTTTACCCGGATGGTATAGCAACTCACAATCATAATCTTTAAGCAACTCTAGCCAACAGCGTTGCCTCATGTTTAGTTCCTTTTGATCGAAAATATGTTTCAAGCTCTTGTGATCGATGTAGAGTGTACACTTAGTTCCGTAAAGATAATGTCGTCATAATTTCAATGCAAAAACCACCGCTGCTAATTCCAAATCATGGGTTGGGTAATTCTTCTCGTGTTCCTTGAGTTGCCTTGATGCATAAGCAATCACCTTGCCTCTGTGCATTAGTACGCATCCCAACCCCATCTTTGACGCATCACTATACACCACAAAATCTTCAGATCCTTCCGGCAAGGAGAGGATCAGCGCTTCACACAATTTCTTTTGAAGAGTCCGGAAAGCCTCTTCTTGTTTATCGATCCAAATGAACTTCACGTTCTTCCTCGTCAATGCCGTCAGAGACGATGCAACCTTTGAGAAATCTTGGATGAACCTTCGATAGTAACCCGCCAATCCTAAGAAACTTCGGATCTCGGACGGACTTCTAGGTGGTTCCCAGTTCATCATCGCTTCTATCTTGGATGGGTCCACCTTCACTCCTTCTTGAGTGACAACATGACCCCAAAACTGGACTTCCTTTAGCCAAAAATCACACTTAGAGAATTTGGCGTAGAGCTTCTCTTTTCTTAACACTTCGAGGACTTCTCGAAGGTGTTGCTCATGGTCTAACTCGTTCTTAGAGTAGACAAGAGTATCATCAATAAAGACTATTACCGATTGGTCTAGAAAAGGTCGACACACTCGATTTATCAAATCCATAAACACCGTCGGCGCGTTTGTCAACCCAAATGGCATTACTAAGAACTCATAATGTCCGTACCGCATTCTAAACGTCATCTTTGCTACATCATCCTCCTTCACCTTCACTTGGTGATACCCCGAACGTAAGTCGATCTTTGAGAAACAACCCGCTCCTTGTAGTTGATCAAAGAGGTCATCAATTCTCGGAAGGGGATACTTGTTCTTCACGGTTACCTTGTTTAGTTCACGATAGTCAATGCACATTCTCATGGTGCCATCCTTCTTCTTCACAAATAAGACCGGAGCTCCCCACGATGACGAGCTTGGTCTCACGAAACCCGTCTCAAGGAGATCTTGCAATTGCGTCATCATTTCTTGCATCTCGGATGGCGCCAACCGGTAGGGTGCTCTAGCAATCGGAGCGGCCCCCGGTACTAGATCTATTCGAAACTCTACTTGCCTATCGGGTGGCAAGCCGGGTAATTCTTCGGGGAATACATCTGGAAATTCACTAACAATTCGAACATCATCTATCTTCCTCTTCTCTAACTTCGCATCTAAAACATAGGCTATATAAGAAAGGCATCCCTTGGCCAAACACTTGCGTGCTTTTGCCAAAGTTAACAATGCAACTTCACCTTTCCTTTTTTCCCCATAGACTACCACCATACTACCATCCGATAATGGAATCCAAATCAACTTTTTGGAACACAAAATTTCGGCTTGGTTCTTGGCCAACCAATCCATTCCGATTATAAGGTTTATCCCAAACTTACTTCCTTCAATTTCTACCACACAATCTCTAAGGATATCACGAACCAGAACTTGCTTACCATCGGCTATTTAAACAATAAAGGAATCTTCCAAAGTACTACCCGTTACATGTAGATTTGGATAGAAAGAAGTAGATACAAAAGAAAAAGTAGCACCCGAATCAAAAATAACATGAGCGGGTACGGAGTTAACAAGGAACGTACCCGACACCACGTCCGCCGATGCTTTCGCTTCATCCACCATCATCTTGAAAGCTCTCCCCACTGCCTTCTGACCACCACCAGTTTTAACTTGAGAATTTTCCGGCCTCAACTTCGGGCACTCGCTTCGGAAATGGCCTGGCTCCTTGCATTCGAAACAAGTGGGTCCCTTGACGGGACAATCTGTTAGAGCATGCCCGGATTTCCCGCACTTGCGACAATTACCGGAGAACGAGTTCCATGCTCCAAAGTTTTTACTCCGACATTTAGAGCACCAACCAGCTTCCTTCCTAGAATCGGTTCTTCGGTTGTTGTTGTTGCTGTAGTTTGATCTCTTGGGAGGTGCCGCATGCCCTTCCCACTTCCTCTTTTCTCCAACTCCCAACCTTTCTTCAATACCCAAGCTAATATCATCTACCTTATGTTGGGTTTCTTCAATTGCTTCACGAAGAGTAGAGGGCTTTGAAGCCCGTACCCTATCCATCATATCCGCCGGTAACCCTTTGATGTAAGCCTTTATCTTTTCTTTCTCATTTGGGGCCACATGCCCAACCAAACTCAACTTCTCTACAAACAACCGGTTGTATTCCCTCACAGTTTTGTTCCCCTTTTTGAGAGCTCGAAACTCATCGGAAATCTGGTCGATAGCCCTTTCATTACAATACTCTTCCATGACCTTCGCCTTAAACATCTCCCATGTGAGCATAGAGACGATCACGGACCCAAGAGTAGCCGTGGTAACGTCCCACCATATTAGGGCCTCGCCTCGTAGCATTTGCGAAGCAAACTTCACCTTTTGCCTCTCTTCACAATCACTCGAGCTAAAAGCTTGCTCGATCTCTCGCAACCACCTGATACACTTTACCGGGTCCTCCGAACCAAAAAACTCGGGTGGCTTAGTACACATGAAGTCCTTATACGAGCAACTTCTTCCCGCTCGCCTTACCTCATTCACAGGCGTCTCCTCAGTTGCCTGCCCGGTTCCATTTCCCCCGGAACCCACAATGATATTCTCTACAGTGGCTTCGTGCCTTCGGGCACTGGCATCGTGTTCTTCAAACATCTTGATCATTGTTTCATGTTGTCGGGCTATGACAGAATTTACCGCCTGTAACAAACGGACTTGTAGTTTATCTTGAGAACCCGTCACCACATTAGCGGATTTCCCGGACCGAGGTTTACCTCCGGTATACTATCTATTTTGGGTATAGGCATGGTTGAGGTAGCCGGAATCAAGGGTGGTTGAGTGACATCCGCGGTGCTATGATTTGCGCCGTCCGCTTCCGCTTGGGACCTAGTACACGTGTTTACCATCTTAGTCTGTCAAGATAATACAACGAGAGTAAGACAAAACTAACATAAATACGTTTAACACGTTCACCAATTATTGTAACAATAGTAAAATAAGCATACTCAGAATACAATGCACCCAAAATAGCATTAGCTACGTGATATCTTGGATATATCATATACACAAGAATCCCCATTACCAAAGTCACATTTCATGATTAGCGTATTTCCGTCGACTCTAAAGCTCTACTATCTCAAGAGTGTCTACCCATTCTCACACAACATCACTTAAAGTCTCAGCTTAAGTCTAGGCATCTTAGGTTCATACCTAGTTCGCTTAAACTAAAGCTATGATACCAACTTGTAACACCCTAAAATTCAGAGTAAAACGAAATAAAATGCGGAATATAAATAAAATCGCCCAATAAGTGGGGAATGAGTATGGGAGTTTACAACTTCGAAATAGGTACTAAAACAACAACCTAATAATCTATATTAACTACAACATAGATTAAATCCGGGTGTTGCTAATATCCCCAAAATAAATGTTCTATAACTCCAAATGTGTACACTCTAAGTGTATATCCAAAAATATGCCTTCACCGGCACTCCACTCCGCTCCATCCTAAGGAGCCCCATCAACCTGTTTCCCTACTAAACAACATTTAAAATCAAGTGTTAGGCTTACGCCTAGTGAGACAAACAGGTAGCAATTAAAGCGTGAAACATTTATAATAAGTGGGTATAGGTCTTAATTCAAACATGTGCCTATTACTCATTTCTACTCTTGAGGGGAGTAGAGGATTTAACAAACAATACGAGCCGCAAGGTATATTGGTCAAGGTTTCATGATTACCTTATCACACGCGAATCGTTTACCTGTAACTATTCAATACCCCTACGAAAAATTGATCACATCCGAGCGTTTCCGCTACTCCCATTTAGGGATTCTATTAATAGCGTCGACCCTATCTGGGTATTTAGTTCACACCAATATGTATGTATAGCCTCAACTCTATCCAAGTATTTAGCCGATCATCATCATAAGGCAACAACCCTATCCGAGTATTTAGCCATATTTATTCCATAGCATCAACCCTATCCAGGTATTTAGCCATATTTATTCCATAACATCAACCCTATCCAGGTATTTAGCCAAACATTATTACATAGCGTCAACCGTATCCGGGTATTTAGCCCCAATATTGTAGTCCATAAATTAAGTACCCAAGTTAAGACATTCTTGAGGTTCCCAACAATCCTAAACCTTCACATAACAAATCCCATTTAAATACAACCTTCATCAAAATTTAGGTCAAATAGTTTTACGCCAAAATTCAAGGTTTCTTCCTCTTAGAACATATCCCAAGTGTCAAGGACCAAGTATGATGCTCATTTCATTAATAACATCATTTTACCCAAAAATCCTCATTTTGACCTAAAACCTCCAAACTTACCCAAATACAAAACACTTGTAACCATAAGCTTAAATTAGCGAAATACAACATTTTTTAACAAGGTTTTGAGTTTATAAAGTTTAGATTTGAACTCACATAGCTAGGGTTAGGAAAACTCTAGAAAATGTCCTAAGATGATGGAGGTGATCAAGCAAGCTGAAAGGAACCAAGATGCCACCACTTGAAGCTTTAAATCCCAAAACTTCAATTGTTTTCTCCTCTTTAATGCAACAATAAATGCTTTGGAAGAGGTAAGTGAAAGAGTTATGAGCCCTAAAAATTGCCTCTGGTCTTTTGCTCCCGCTTCTAAAACACGTATCAGATAAAAATGAGATGAGAGCTGAAAATCGCACTTTAATGGGTCTTCTGGTGGGCGCGGGCGACCTTGCCACCACGATGTTGACATGGCAACATTGTCGTCAACATCGCCCGTTATGTACCGTAACCCCGTTTCCATTTTGCTCGATTTTGGCTTGGTGCGATACTGGCACCACGATGTTGACATGGCAGTATCGCCGTGTCATAATCGCCAACTATGTACCGTAGGTTGACAAGCTCAAACCTGAAATCTGGACACGGCTATGCTGCCCGCGATGTTGCCATGTCAGTATCGCCGTGATGCTGCCATGTCAGTATCACCTGGCAGTATAACCCAGGAGACGTCTCAGCCGTTTTTCTTCCATTCTTCGTTTGTTTTCCTCCGTTTCAAAGTTACCCACTATTAAACCATTGCAATAGTTCATCCAAATTCCAAAGATCTTAATACGGAGATGCTTATACATGAAGTATTAATCATCAAAATTCTGGGTGTTACACAACCCGAGATTATGTAAGTACCTTCGAAAAAATGGCGGGGCAGTTGCCAGTTAGAGGGATTGCCCGAACAAATTCTGGAGGGGACGTTTATAAAGGGTCTAAAACCTGAATTAAGATCCTCGGTGAGAGTCATGCAGCCCGAAGGTCTGACCCACGCTATGAGAATAGCTGTAATGTTAGATGAAAATCGAGTGAGTGGGGGCTCGTCAGGATCAGGATGAGGACTTATCCGATCAACAGCAGCATTAACCAATTTCGGCAGCCATACAAGGCTGACACAAACTCAACGATCCTTATTAACAATATTGAAGAAAAGTTATAGAGGGCTTACCGAACAACAAGGTCCATTCAAAAGGCAAACGAAGGCGGAACTAGCAACAAAGAAGGCTAAGGGACTATGCTTCAAGTATGATGCCAAGTTCACACCAGGCCACCGTTGCGCCAGTAGAGCCTTACAGGTACTGTTAGTAAGGGACGAAGATGATGACGAATTCAAGGAGGAAGAATCACCAGATACGGACGACAACGAGCATGCCCATTTGGATGCGGTAGAAGTTTCATTGAAATCAATTGTCGGATTCACATCTCCGCACACTATGAAACTTCGTGGGAACATTGGTTGTCTCGAAATGGTCGTCTTAATAGATAGCAAAGCGACCCATAACTTCTTATCACAACACGGGACCAGGACAGTGGATGTGATATTGGGCAACGGGAAGGTGGAAAAAAGTCGGAGCATGTGCAAGAGGGTGATTCTTACGCTGCCCGAACTACAAGTAACCGAGGATTTCTTCTCTCTAGAGTTAGGTAGCACTAGAAATGTAAATTGACCAGATTTGGGCCGGATCGAATCGGGCTTTGACCGAATTCGGGCCAGAACACTATTCAGAAAAACGGATTTGCCCAAACCGGATCGAGCTTCGGGTCGGGCCCCGAGGGTAAAACCTCGATCCGATTAAGCTATACTCAAAACCGGATTCGGATCGGGCCAAAAACCGGGCCCAAATCGGATTTGACGATTTTGATTTTTTTTTAACAATTTTAATTTTAAAGATATTTTATTGAGTCACTCAAATACACTTTAAAAATACGTTTTATTACAATTATATTTAGTAACAAACTAAAATCTTTGCAATATTACATATAAATTATTAAAAAAAAATAAAAACTCGGGTTTTGACCATGGTCGGTAATAACTTTTACAATCGTTTCGTTGGATGCATCATGTGAGGAATCGGTCATCGTGATTCTTAAAAATAATAAGTAAGTAATAAACAAAAATAAAGAGAGAAAGAGATGAGAACCACTACTTAAATGGAAGGCTTTCATCTACGGACATTTCCCTGGGAAATCCGTCGCTGAAGGTGATCCGTCACAAAACCGTCACAAAAGTTGGTTGCTAAATTGTTAGTGACTAAATCAAATCAGTGACGGATTACCCAGGAAATCTCTTGGTAATCCGTTGGTATTTTTTCGAAAACATCGGATTTCGTTGGAACCATTAGTATTTCCTGGGTGATTCATGGTAATCACCCACGAAAATTTCCCTGGGTATTTTTTTGTAGGTGAAAGTCATTTTTCTTGTTGTGAACTAGGAGGAGATGTTATAAACCGGAATCGAAAACGAGTCGAAAACACGAATTATAGAGAGATTTGTGATCCTTTTTTGTTTTGTGAGTTTAGTGTCTAAACCCATTCAACATATATAGTATTTATAGTGTTTTGAGGTGAAAAAAAAGCCAAAAAAAGGTCGAAAATGCATCTAATGGATCTATAAAAAGGCAATATTTTCAAAATTTCAGAATCGGGCCGAAATCTGGATTCGGATCGGGCCGGGCCGAGAAAAAACGGTAATATCCAAACCGGATTTTGACCAAATCGGATCGGATCAGGCTTTGACTGGATTCGGATCGAATCGGGTCGGGATTTACATCTCTAAGTAGCACCGATGTGATACTTGGTATTAAATGGTTGCAGACACTAGGGGATATGTTTGTAAATTGGAAGACACTCACCATGACATTTGGAGAAGGTGACCGGCGAGTTAATATTAAGGGAGATCCAAGCTTATCCAGGACGTTGGTCTCTTTCAAGTCATTATTCCGATCATTACAACAAGAGCATGAAGGACTTATGGTACGGATAAACCGGTTAAAGTTGGAGCCCACTGACCAAACCAAAGCACCAGAAGCTGCCAAGGCTCTTATCGCAGACTTTGAAGACGTGTTCAATCTACCAGTCGGCCTACCTCCTCACCGAAGTCATGAGCATGCCATTATCCTCCAGGAGGGTACGGCTCTGATAAGTGTGTGACCATATCGCTACCCCCATACGCAAAAGGATGAAATTGAAAGTTTAGTAAAGGAGATGTTGAAAGCAGGCATAATTCAACCCAGTACCAGCCCCTTTTTAAGCCCGGTACAATTGGTTAAAAAGAAGAATGGTAGTTGGCATTTTTGTGTGGACTATCGGGCCCTAAATAAAGCTACAATACTCGATAAATTCCCAATTCCCATAATTGACGAATTGTTGGAATGAACTGCACGGAGCAGCCATTTTCTCGAAATTGGATCTAAAAACTGGTTAGCATCAGATCAGAAATAAGCAAGAGGCCATACCAAATACCGCTTTTCGGACTTACGAGGGACACAACGAGTTCTTGGTAATGCCCTTCGGGCTAACCAACATGCCTACCACTTTTCAGTCCTTGATGAATAAGGTGTTCCGACCTTATTTAAGAAAGTTCGTTTTGGTATTTTCGATGATATACTAGTGTATAGCAAAACCGCGAAGGAACATTGGGAACACCTCACAATAGTATTGGCTTCTTTAAGGGAACATCGTCTATACTCGAATAAAAAGAAGTGTTAATTTGCGCAAGGAAAGATTGAGTATTCGGGACACATTGTTTCAAGTGAAAGGATGGCGGCTGATCCATCCAAAATCACAGCAATGTTAGAGTGACCTGTTCCAAAAACATTGCATGAACTTCGGGGATTTTTAGGGCTGACCGGCTACTACAGAAAGTGCGTGCAAGGGTATGGTAAAATTGCATGGCCATTAACCGACCAACTAAAAAAGGATAATTTCTATTGGACGGAGGATGCAACAAGGGCCTTTCGACAACTGCAAACGGCACTGACTCAAGTACCGATGCATGCACTATCAGATTTTAGCAAGAAGTTCGTAGTGGAAACCGATGCGTCGGGACACGGGTTAGGGGCGGTATTGATGCAAGATGGACGACCGCTAGCCTATTATAGTCAGGTTCTAGGCACCAAGGCTCCACTGAAGTCGTTCTATGAACAGGAGTTGATGGCAATAGTGTTTGCAATCCAAAAGTGGCGTCCGTATTTGTTGGGAAGGAGGTTCATGGTTCGGACTGACCAGCGAAGTTTAAAGTATTTACTAGAACAGGAACGGTGACCGAGGAGCATCAAAAATGGCTATCCAAGTTGCTCGGATATAATTTTGAAATCCAATATAGGCCTGGAAAAGGACAATCGCGTGGCTGATGCGCTGTCACGAAAGGGAGCAGCGGCGGACTTGGGAGCCTTTTCAGTACCTTGGATATTCAAGTGGGACGACTTACTGTGTCAGCTGTCACGAGACCTGGAGTTGAAATTAATCTGCTAGCGAGTCCTCAAAGGGACAGCCGCACCACAAGGGTTCAGTGTTGACAGGAACATACTCCTTTATAACGGTCGATTAGTGTTGTCTCGGACGTCCCCATGGTCCCACGTCTATTTCACGAGTTCCATTGGAGTGCGGTTGGTGGGAATTTAGGGATACATAAAACCTACCAACAAATGGCGAAGAAAATATATTGGGAAGGCATGAGGAAGGACGTGGCAAGGATGGTCGTGGAGTGTGACATGTGTCAACGCCACAAATATTCGACAATGGCACTAGGGGGACTGCTGCAACCATTAGAACTACCGAATAAAATACGGGCAGAGGTAACAATGGATTTCATAGATGGATTGCCAAGGTCCGAAGGGTACACCGTTATATTTGTGGTAGTAGATCGCTTAAGTAAGTACACACACTTCATCCCGTTGCGACATCCTTATACGGCAGTAACAGTCGCTGCTGTTTGTTTACGGGAGGTTGTCCGTTTGCATGGGATATCCGAATCTATTATCACAGACAGGGACAAGGTGTTTTTTAGTCAATTCTGGAAAGAGTTATTTCGGCAGCAGGGAACAACATTAAAGCGCAATACCGCTTACCACCCGCAAACGGACAGGCAAACAGAAGAAGTAAATCGTTGTCACGAAACTTATCTTCGGTGCTTTGTATCGGATACACCCAAGAAGTGGGCATGATGGCTTTCATGGGCAGAATACTGGTACACCGCCTCATTCTACACATCAGCTCATACCACTCCATTTAAGGTTCTATATGGCCGAGACCCCCCACACTTGCTACATTATAGGAGCACCAAATCGGCTATGTTAACAGTCGATCAATATTTAGAGGAGCGGGATCGGATCTTGCAAGAATTAAAGGGGTATTTTTTGAAATCCTAGCAGGTCATGAAGATTACGGCTGATGCGCATAGGAGGGAGGTTCAGTTTGAGGTGGGGGATTGGGTGTATTTGAAGCTCAGACTATATCGACAACAAACGGTGGCTCAATGTCGTAATGAAAAGCTGGCGCCAAGGTATTTTGGGCCTTATGAGGTAATCGAACGGATCGGGAAGGTGGCATACAAATTAAGGTTGCCCGACTTTGCGACAATTCATCCGGTTTTTCATGTCTCACATCTAAAGAAGGTCATTGGGAATCATACAGCGGCTACAGCCTTACCTGCAACACTAACAGACGAGATGGAAGTGATGTTAGAACCTGAAAAGGTGGATGGATCCTGGACAGGAGCTTCAGGTTTAGCTACTGATCGTGAGGTCTTAATTGGTTGGAAGGATCCACCAGAATATGAAGCAACATGGGAACCATTTGATATTATTCGCCAACAATTTCCGGAGTTCCACCTTGAGGACAAGGTGCTTGTTTGGAAGGGAAGTAATGATACGACTCACCAATTTTGCCAAGTATATCGGCGTCGACAGCAGACGAGTGACAGTTAATTTAGGGATACTTTTCCTTTTATTTTTTATCTTCTAGTTATCCTTTTATCTATTTATCTTTTATTTAGGAGTTATCTTTTATTTAAGAGTCATCTTTTATGTGATCGATAGTGATTATCCTTTTATTATTTAGTCAAGGTTGTGTTGTTTAGTGATCAATTATTTATAGGGTCTTAGGTGTTTTTTTTGGAGAGAGATGAAAAATATATTTTTAGTCTGAAATCAGTGGAGACTCCCTGTTTTTCGAATTACAGGAACCTCGTTTATTATTTTCTTTCATGCCGTTATTCGGGTACCTATCAGACATCTATTCCCACCTGGAATCGAAAGGACTTTATTCGCTCTCTTTATGTCGATAAATAACTTGGGGTCAACAATCAGGTCGTTTGTTGGTGCAGGTTTGGCTTGTATTTTCAACATCTCTTCAGGCTCGTTTGCTAACCTTACTTACGTGATAGTTATTCAATTCATTGTACATTTATGTCGGTGGTTTCTTTTTCTAATTCAAAAGGAAACTACAGGGATATCGATATAGATATGAAGGATTCTTGCGTTTTTGGTAGATATTTTTAAAGGTTGAGCTTGAGATGTATGTAGAATATCGAACAGAGTATAGTTCAGATAGATACACACATCTGTCAAGTGTTGACTCGTGTTTTTGTTAGATTTTGAATCGTTCGGGTTGAGATACAAGATCGAAATGGACCATACGGACCATTCAATCGATGGTTAACAAAAAACCGATGCACACTAAAAGCTTTTGATCAAGTTTTGTTTGGCAAAGAAATTATTCTATCTATACGAAGAATTGTAAATACTTTGAGGACTCGGGAACTAATTACTCATAAAATAGTTGTTTTCCAAGTTATAAAAACATTTACAATTCTTAATTCTTCAAAATAAAGAAGTCAAATTTTTAGAAACAAATTACAAGCACTTTAACAGAAAGCTTCATTTTATACATTTTTAAATTAATAATACAATTAAAATATTCATTTTGGATTACATATAAATTTTGCAACAGTAGGCGCTCTCTTAAGACAAAAGGGGACTAGTCTGAATCTGTTCTTGCTAAATTGCAATACGGATGGATGTATAGAATTTGAATTGGATTCACTTTCACACCTCCATGTCCATCGACGCTCCTCAATTTGCCGCTTATAGTAGACACTAAGTGAATGTTTGTATTATATAAAGATTATTTGAACGCGTGATAGTATACTATTACCTATGAAGCCTTTTGCTAGGCAGGTGAGTATGGAAAGATTCGAAAATCTTACCTGGTAAGAGGCATAGTAAGGACCAGGAATTTTACCCGGTAAGTGAAGAAGAAGATTCTTACCCGGTATACACTTATCGGGTAAAAGACGTTTTTCTACTATCCATTTAAATGACCGAGAATGATACCAAATAAGGGAAGGGAAGGTAGTGACTCTTGCCAGAAGTCTGGTTTGTTTGGTTTGTTTTGTTGTTGACATGTATATCAGGATCAGAATCAAGTGACAGTGCTAGCATTAATAAAGACTAGCGGTACAATTGTTGGTTGATACGGCTATTTGACTGCAAGTTCATTTGGAACAAAAGATTACTGAAAGTTGGTATCAAGTGGATTTTGTGGTCCAAGCTTTTATGCATGTTTGTGAGTATTAGTTAGCATATGCGGTGTCAATACCCGCCTTCGATATGGATTTGTGTAGTGTGTATGTAGATATGTATAAGTCACATGTTATTAAACAGGTATATGTCAATATTACAAATAGGTCATGACTCATGCCACAATTATGGTAGAACTGTTATTCCAAAAGTAAAGTGTTATAGGTGGGTAAGCTTTTACCATGTACGCGTTTGGTAAACTTTTTGTAACCTTTTTAGCACATTAATCTTCATCAACAGAATACTAAGGGGTTGTTTACTAAACGCTTATCCATGGGTAAGTGCTTACCAGCAAAATTTAACACTATCACATACTTACGGGATAAGATTTTAGTCAACAAAAACGGCATCGTATGCAACAATTTACCTGGTAAACGCTTACCGTGATAAAAGTCGTCACCCTCACTTATCACCCTCACTTATCGGGTAAGACTGTTAGTCTTTGCCTCACTCTTATCAGGTAGATTTTTTATCCTTATTATATTCATTCGGTAAGATAGTGTGACTTGATAAACGCTTACCTGAATAATCGTTTGGTAAACGGCCCTAAATTTAACATCAAAATAATGTCATGAATAGTAAAATGATAAATTTAGTGTACACTACATAAACTTTGGTGTTCATAATTATATCTATATTATTGGAGATAAATTTTAAAAGTCAAACTTAAAAACGACCAATATCTTGAAAAGCTAGCTTAAATTACTTTTCAAAAAGCTAGCTTATGGTATATGGCTTACCAAACAACTTTGTCATTTGTCGAGAAACTCAAAAAATAAATTAGCTTATGGTTTTGTAACTTTCTGGTGAAAAACCAAACAAACACAGCTTATTCAACTCGACTCGACCATCCAATGACCAAACCAAACCCGAAAAAACTCTTGAAATCAATAAAAAAAACCGAAGAAAAACTCTTGAAAATCAACCAAAAAAAGGGGAAAAAAACTCTTGAAATCAACTGAAAAACCGAAAAAGTCCTCGAAATCGATAAAAAAACCTCCCGAAAAATTTCCTCGAAATCATGAAGACACGTCTATTAAATTTCCTCGAAAACACATCGAGCGATATTGAACGTTAGTAAAAACATGAAGACACGTCTATAAAATCCGTGTTTTTTTATAAAAAATTTGTCTATATTATATTATATGGTGCCACTATATAAAAAAAAATCCAGGTCCGTCCCTGGGTGATAATGTAGAATAATGTCGTATATAAAAAAATTACTTTGATCGACGTTTCCATTCCATATAAAGGTACAAACATGAAGGGAAAAAGATCAAAGATCGATAAATTTAAATAAATTATGATCCAAGTGATACAAAATCGGCTAGAATTGTAATCCCGATAATCAAAACTAAATGGCTTACATTTTGACTTAACGGATTAAGCTGATGCCGCTTCTTTGGCTTCTTCAGCTGCTTCTTCTTCCTGTAACTTCTTGAGGGATGGAGGTGGTCTTGGCACAATGCTTTTTCTCCATTGTCGATCAAGCTTCCTTGATAGCCTCTTACCGATCCCATCGTCAATTTCTCTTTCTCGTTTAACAGTCAGCATACGAGCAACCTATTAACATCAAAATTCATTAAAAAAATATCATATTTTCTTGATGAAATTTTGAAGATTGGAGAAAAAAATAGAAAATTATTTGAAAATGCAATGTACTTTGATCTGATTCTTATTTTGTGTAGAAGGATACTTTCAAAACCTTCATTTTGGTACCTGCAATGTGATATTTATATATAGGGGTTGGTTCAAATGAGAACTCAAATTTGCTTGTGAACGTGAGGACAAATGAGAGTGTGACACGTGTCATATTCAGACTGAAATATTTCTTTGATTATTCGGTCTGAATAATCTATATTCAGACTGAAATATTTCTTTGATTATTCGGTCTGAATAATCTACATTCAGACACACACGTGTCGTGCTCTCATTTGTCCTCACGTTCACAACCAAATTTGAGTTCGCATTTGAACTTTCCTCTATATAGATATAGATATATATATATATATATATATATATATCAAATATTTAGACCACGTTATTTTAACATGATAGATATCAGAAGAGAGAACGTTGCATTTTCATGCATTCTCATATGTAAATATGTTACCTAAATGTTTGAGATGTCACATCTGAGCCTCTGAGGTACCAAAAATATGTTACACAAAATAGGAATTGGACCATAGTGTGTTACATTTTCATGCAATTTCCCCAAAATGAAAAGCACAAAGAGCTATTAAGATGGGCTAAAGATGTAAGCTTTAACACCCACAATAAATTTCCTATAATCCATTTATTGTAGTTTCTCTTTCGGGTTTTTCTTGATTTACTGTGAGTTTTACAAAATATAATATAAACAAAGTTTATATATGCCTAGAAAACCACCAACTTAAGAAATAAATCAATAACTATTAGCAAAAATTATATATATTTGATGCAATTCATTTGTTTACTGAGTGAATATATCTGTAGATTCATTTATCAGATAACAGGAGCACATAGTGATCAGATTATGGCACCACCTCAAGGTAACTAAAACCTTAAGGGTCCATTTGGTTTGACGGATTGTTTTTAGGGATTTGGATTTCGTGAAAGGATTTGGAATCTATATTTTGTTATGTTTGTAGGATTTAAAATGGAATTGAATTCCATTATTTATAGATACTTTATATTAAAAAATAGAACGTTACCTTTTATTAATTGATTAATTACAAAACAGAAGTTCTTAAAATCTTTTAAACCATTTTTACAAACAAATCCTATGAAATCCCATGAAATACCAACTACCCCATGGAAATTCTAAATCCAATGCTTGTGGGATTTCACAGAATCCCCTGGATTTCAATTCCAGACTTTCCTTTAAGCCATTGGAATGGAATCCAATTCCAAATCCTACAAAATCCCGCAAACCAAACAGACCCTAACTTTATGTTGTAAGTTGTGTCAAGATTATGATCAAAACCTTTTAGGATAGAACTTATGATTTTGGCATGGCACCATACTCAACTACGGTAGACTATTCGCAGTTTGAACTGTCCTCTTAGAACATTTTTGGAGCAAATGATCACATACTTGAAGAACATTGACTTCTAAAACTCTATATTGGGCCAATTATTTCTAAAAACACAAATTAGTAACCGTAATCACTGTTTCCAAAAGGCAAACTACAACTCCAGTAAGTCTTCCATAGGTTTTCTTTGACCCAATGGTACCAAATGTCTTTCTTTCTTCAACAGTAGTGTTTATTTCAAGATTATTTGTGCTTTTCACTTGGAACAAATTATTATACCACTAAATATAACTTGATACATTGAATTCTACAGCTCTAAAATATGGAAATCATTATTATAATTAGTTCATAAAACTAAGGTACCAGTACTACCCTAATCACTGTTTTAAAACCTAAACAAATTTATTGGAAATCAAGTTTCAAATTTTGATACAAAGCATGAAATGTACCTCCAATTGAGGAACAAAACCCCCAAGTTTATTCACACAATTGGTCAGGAATCACAAGTAAATTTGCAGAGTACTAAAAAAAACCCTAAAATCCAATAAACAGCGCTAAATAATATCATACCCTTTTACGCATCCGGCGGAATTCACTCGACTTAAACTCATTCCTTGCCGACCTCTGAAGACGTAGCATAAACAGCTCTCCTTTAAGATCAACGATTTCATCGTTGATTTCTTCAGTGGTTTTAGCTCTGATTTCTTTCAATTCTTCTTCTTTCTTGGCCATCATTACAACAGATTGGCGCGTTGTTGTTTTTGTTGTTCGAAAGGCAGCAGGTGAGGGGAGAACGTGTGCAATTCGGACGCCATTGAAGGAAGATTTGTTGGAAATGTTTGAAGAAGTTAAGAAGGTTTTGGGAGAAACGGTAATGGCGGAAGTGGAAGAAGCAATGGAGAGAGTGAGCATCTTGAAGATGATGTGTTATTGGTGTCTTGTTTGCAGAGAGAGTGGATTTGTTGGAGATAAGGATATTTGGGATATAAGAGTCCATCCGGATACGGGTCGGTCGGGTCATTGATATAACCACAAAGTTTGGGTTATCAAATAGTGATGAGTGAATAATGAATTGCAAATTTAAGTCCTTGTGGTTTGCAAATCATGTAGATTTTAGTCCTTATAATTTAGAAATTACAAATCTTATTGTCTGCATTTTTGTTATGGAAATCCCGTTTAGTTTGCAGGAATAGAACGGATTTGGGGGATTTTGGATTTAAAATCCATTCCATTCTAATATTTGGTTTGTTGGATTGTCTGAATTTGAAATCCTGTGATTCAATTGAAATCCTACAAACATAGGATTTTGAAATCCTTAGGTGATGCTCGGGATGTCACTGGACTTCGTAGGATTGAATGAAGTACGGTTTTAAAAACTGTTAAAAAAAATTGTTTTGTAATAATTTAATGAAATACCTTGTTGCACTTAGTTCTAGGTGTGTACCAAACGCAACCCCAAAAAATGTAAAATTGGGTCTCATATATTTTTGGGTCGTGTTCAAGATATCTGTTTTAGCAGCCCAAAGAACGGACCTGCTGAAGAAGCAAAGTTAGAAATTAAAATTGTACCTATTGGGGCAGGTACTTGTGTCCTGCGGATACCCGACCCTAACTGGGCGGGGATTTCCCGGTCTAACGGGTGACGTGTAACACCCAAGATTTTAGTCTTAAGTTAAATATATGTAATCGGATGATTTTGGTTAAATAAATAGCCTTAATGGTATTTTGGAGGTGGGAATCCTAAATGGATGTTTGGGTTTTGAAATTATGCATCTATATTCGAAAAAGGACCTTACCGTGCCATAAATCGTACTCCCGAGACATGCTACGCAACCTGAGGTCGCTGCATGGGTCGCGTAATTCCTAGGAATCGTCTTCCCCTCTATGCGCGCAACTTGGTGCGCGACCTAAAGTCGCGCCGCAAGTCGCATAGGTTACTGTTCAGGCACAGTGAGGGTAGGTTATAAGGATGGCCACCAATTTTTCTCCTATTCTCATTTCCACTTCATTTTTTCATCTCCTCCCCTTATTTCTTCCTTCCTCTTAAGCTTTTAACACTCAACCTTAACCAATCTAAGTGATTAGCTCCATCTCTAGCTCAAAAGAATCCAAGACAAATCTTCTTAAGCATGTGCTCTTCATCTTCTACAAGTTCTTCTTCACCATTGATGACCAAACCTTGAGTTCTTCCCTAAAACAAGATTGTAAGTTATTCCAACCTTTATAAACCATATTTCTTGTCAAAACCTATCTTTTTGGTTCTCTAGCACTTTATTCTTGAAGCATCTTCTTTATTTTAAGCTTTTGTCTATTTTGGGTGTTTGGGAGATATGGGTTTTTTTTACTAAGATCTTATGGATATGATTTTGGGGAATTACTCTTGGTGTATTTTAGGTTGGTTATGAGCTAGATAAGGTTTCTAGTGTTGGATGCTTGTAGATCTGGACTCTTCATCAAAGGAAAATCAAGTTGGGGTAAAACATAGGTTTAGCCTAAACCTAGCAAGGTGAATTGAAGTTGTTTTGTGAAAACGATGTACATGTCAAAATGTCCATTTTAAAGCATTATCTATGTTTATGTGTTATATATCAAATGTCTCGGTTATTTGGAGAGTTTTGCATATTTGACATATTTGGTTTCATAAATCATGTAAAATGTTTGTATTTGAATTTTTGGGCATTTTGACTAATAAACCATACATATGGGTTCTTGGGAAGAATAATTCCTTAAATAAAGATTTTTGGTGCTAAATGCATTTTAGAATAATTTGTTGGAAAATGCATATTTTGTTATGGGACGTTTTTGGAAATATAATTGGTATGGTTTAATTTGGAAAACGATTTGTCCCAATCAATGATGGGTTTTAAGATAACCATGTCTTTGTAACATGTATTTGCATAAACATTGGTTATAATGCGTTTTATTGCTTTTGATGACTTTTATGAAATAGTCCATTTCGGTTGTTGAGCATTTGGCTCATTTTTTACTTAAACAAGTCTCGAGGACATTCGCCCGCCTTCAGTTACTCACTGTTGAGCTTTAGAAGTTATATGCATTTATAACATGTCTATTTCTAGAGTTTTATATGCTTCGGGTACATCGGTCATTCATTATTAGACTGAGTGCAATTGATCCATATGCATATGAGTCAGTCACTTGGTCGTTTAAGGACTCTCGAGTTTCTCTTTGAGACCACTCGCCGTCTAGGCATTTTGGTAGACGGTATTGCAGGGATTGACCTGTGGGGATTTGGGACCGTGGGTATTACAGAGATGAACCAGTGTAGGTGATGCCTTTGGACCCCGAGGTTTCGTTGACCAGTATTACAGAGATGGACCCTGTGGGGAATGCCTCTAGGACCGTGGGTATTACGAGATGAACCTGTTTAGGTGATGCCTCCAGGGCTCTGGGTCGTGCAATGGTTCACACTGGTATTTTGGGGATGAATTCGTATAGGGTCGGGCCCCAGTGTCATTGGTATGTGTGTGATTTTATGGTATTTAAGTGGGCATGGGGTTCAGGGTGTTACGTAGATTAATCTGTATGGGTTGGGCTCTGGGACCTTATATATTACGGTGGGCACTCGATAAGTGGTAAGACACCGACAACGTTAAGAATACTTTGTGTTATGCCATTGTCGGCGGAAACGGGTCTCCCCCGTCACCAAAAGATGTTGTTTTGGGTATAGAGTCTTATCATTTGCTTTCAGTGACGTTTTAGAGTATGAAGTGTTATTAATCATTTATTGCATAGAGTCTTTGAGACTTAACCAAGTTTTAGTATTTCGGATTTTTGAGTTTTATGACTTTATCTGAGTTTGGTATTGGAGCATCCAACCTTGTTCACGTTTGGGAGAGTTTTGGGCGTTGAGTTCATTTTAAATAATAATATGATTTAAAGCTTTCATCATGAAAATGGTGTTTTTAGAAAGGTGTTGCTTTTATGCTATGGTCATTCTAATTGAAAATTATATTTAAATAAGCAATCTTTCATTTTTACCATTTTATACTTATGATGAAAACTCGTAAACTCACTAACCGTTAAACCTAACTTTTTTTTCTTTGTTGGCATGTGCATCAGGTCCTTGTTGGGGTTTGTTTTAGCGACACCAAGATGAGTTGAGTGCTAGTTAGAGGCACGTCAAAGATTGACTGTTTGGTGATTTCTTCCGCTTTCGGAGATAACGACTGGTATTAGGTTTTAGTAACACCCACCCTTGATTTAGCCTTCGATGTAAGGCTTGGAGTATCAAATTTGATGTAAATGTTAGAACAAAATGAATCAACATAGAATAAAGTTTGTCTTTGTTTCTATTCACGAAAAGAGTTGTAACAAAGTTTCAAACCTTTTAACTTGACCAGTAAATTATGCTTTTTGTTCCTATAGGTTGTTAAATATTGCAACTTTTGTCCTTATAGTTTTGAAATTGTAATTTTCATTCTTGGTTTGCAATTCATTGTTATTTTTTTCTCTAAGACTAAGTGGCCATTTACCAAAACTTACCCAAGTGCTTACCGACAACATTCAAGACTATCATTTGCTTATCGGTAAGATTTTAGTCTACCAAGATGATATCGTATGCAACAATTTATCAGTTAAGTGCTAACCATGGTAAGAGTCGTCACTCTCACTTACCGGGTAAGACTCTCTGTCATTGCCTTTATTCTTACCGCTCTTACAGGATAAGATTCTTGGTCTTTGTCATATTCATTTGTAACGTAATATGACTTGGTAAGCGCTTACCCGGGGTAAGCGTTTGGTAAACAACCCCTAACTCTTACTTTTAAGTATGAGGAAAAAAGAACAATAAATTATAAATCATAAGGATGAGAACAAATAATAAATTGTAAAAAATAAATATGAAAACAACGATGAATTCTAAACCATAGGATGAACAATGTAATTCCAAAAATAAACGGACAAAAATAACAATTTTCAACAAACTACAGAGCCAAAAACGAAACTTAGGGGCCGTTTACCAAAACTTACCAGGGCAAGTGTTTACCAAGTCAGATTACCTTATTGGATGAATATGGTAAGGGCCAAAAATCTTACATGATAAGAGCGAGACAAGGATCAAGAGTTTTACCCTGTAAGTGAGTACAATGACTCTTACCACGATAAACGCTTACCGGGTAAATTATGGCATACAATGCCGTTTCTGTGGACTAAAATTTTACTTGGTAAGTAAATGATAGTGTTGAATTTTACCCGTAAACACTTACTGAGTAAGTGTTTGGTAAACGAACCCTTACTCTAACAAAGTTTCGCTTTGTTCTTTTTTCTTATTTGACCGATAACCTATAAATCTTATAATGTTTGATGACGTGAATCTCAAGTTACCGTTTAATTTGTCACAAATCCTTTCGTAAACGGGTATTCATGTCATCAAATATTAATAAAATCAACAAATTATCAGTCAAAAGTAATATGAAATATAAAAGTTTAAAACTTTGTTTAATTAAAAAGAAAAACAAGTTAAACATTAACTAAATCCCACTTTATTGCATTTCTTATTTTTGTCCATTTTGATTTTTGATCAACATAAACTAGCATTTTTGCCGTTGTGGTTTGTTAAAAATTACAACCTTCGTTTATGTATTTTTGAAATTATGGTTTTTACTATTGTGATTTGTAAATTGTAAATAATCGTTTTGTTTCATCCCCGAGGCTAGATTTACTGTTAAATATGAGAGAGGAAAACAAACAATAAATCGTAAATCATAACGACGAAAAAAAAACAATGACCTATAAACCAAGGATGAAAAGTTTACAAGATGAAAAAGACAAGAGTAAATTATTGATTTTCGTCTCTATAGTTTATTAATAATTTTTATTTTGTCCTTGTTGTTTAGAAATTACAATTTCATCCTTATGATTTACTATTTATTACTATTTTCGTCTCTAGACTAATTACTACTCTTAAGTACAATGGTCCAAAAATATACAAAAATTATAAGTCACAAGAACCAAAACAATATTAAAATGTAAATCATAAAGATAAAGATAGCATCTAATTACAAACCATAGGGACGAAAAACGTAATTTACTCAAAAAATAATGATTTATAAAGCATAACGACCAGGGGTGAGCATAACTGGGTACCCGACCATTTTCCATGGAATCGGAACCGGAACCGGCAGTTCCTGGAAATCCGGAACCGGTTCCGCTAACACCGGTTACTTATATTTTGGAAACCGATGGAAACCGGTTCCGGTACCGGGTACCCGGTTTCAATTTTTTTTTAATTTTTTACATTGCATACGATTAAAATATAATTATAAACTACAAAATGCCGACTTAAATTAATAAATATAACAAATGATCAAAACTAATCCAATAAAAGTTAATTATTACATAAACAAACTAGAAAGTCTGAGTTTTTATTTATTACTTATAAATATATAAAATAATTTTTATTTAAAAGTGGAGGGTAGCGGGTATCCAGCGGGTAACAATTCCAAAAAAATGAGAACCGGAACCGGAACCAGTCCTGATCGGTTCCGTATTTTAGGAACCGGAACCGGAACCAACCATATCGGTTCTGATTCCAGAACCGACAGTTTCGAAGCGATTCCGGTTCCAAAAGCGGGTACCCGGTTTCGATGCTCACCCCTAATAATAATGACGAAAACAATAACTTTGAAAGAATAGGGGCAAAATAACAATTTTCAAAAACTAGAGGGACTTAAAACGTAGTTTACTCTTTTGGTTATGATATTTGCTTCTTCCCGGTGTGCGCATTGCGCTTCTCCTTCCATTTTTGCTTTACTTTCTCTTTCTGTCACACTGAAACTCCATCTCCACAAAAAACCTATTACGCTTTCATGCCTATACGTTTCTGCTTTTACCTTTTCCTTTCATCCATCAACTACTCTAGATCTTATCACTTCGATTCGCTACTTTGATTTCTCTATCTTCACCGCATTGCAGTTACTTCGATTGAAGTTGCCATGGAAGTAGCTCCAGCTGTTTTTGTTGCTGTATCTATGGCGGTTGTGGTTCTGTTAGTGGAATGTGGCTTATCGGAAGAATCACATGTGACGTACTCTTCGAGACTGATTCATCGGTTTTCTGATGAAATGAGAGCTATTAGGGTTTCGAGGGATGGACAGGTGGTCGATGATTGGCCTGAGGAGGGACGTTTGGATTACTATCGGCGGCTTGTGAGAAGAGATGTTGAAAGGCAGAAGATGAACGTTGGGACTCAGCATCAACTCTTGTTTCCGTCTGCGGGCAGCGTCACTATGTCTGGCGGAAATGAACTTGGATGGTTAATTTCTCTTGCTTTTACATGTTAAGCTTTCGAGTAATTTTTCTGTAACCAGGTCTAAAAACTTCATGAGATATGATAATTGGATCGATACACATAGTTAGAAACATTAGCATTGACGTCGTAAGAAACTTCCTTTCTCTTGCCTGCCGCCATCTGCTGGTTCGCTTGTGTAGTAGTTTCACACAAATGGATTGAAGAAATATCTCAATTTTTTTGTTTGACTAATAAGAATTTCCTCTTTGTTTGATGAAATTTTGCTTTTTCAAAAAGCGTTTCTTTCTCTTTACAAGAGTTGAATTTTGGTGAAGTACAATAAAACCAAATGATGTAGGGTTTGCTTGAGTTTGAAGCACATTAAAATTAGGTCAATATAATACAATTAATAATCTACTATAATTTTGCTATGATATGAGTCAGAATCAACGATGTAAAAGATGATAATTCTATGTCAGTCTTTTAGCAATTGTCAAGAGAATCCATGTTCCCTGATTATACATTTTACTGAAATTTAATACATTTTGTGTACGTGTGACCTTATTCCATCTTATTGATAATTCATGATATAGATCCCACAATGGGGTATGCTGTATGGAGCTTGTTTCATTTAACAACCTGAGCTTTTTAAATGTTGCTCTTGTTTTAGTTCCTGTTATGACAACGTCATTCCTACCAGTGTTTCGATATTTTCACTGAGCTGGTATCTTTCACAGGTTACATTATACATGGATTGCTATAGGGGTGCCGAGTGTTTCTTTCCTTGTTGCACTTGATACTGGAAGTGATCTTCTCTGGCTTCCATGTGATTGTGTGCAGTGTGCTCCACTTTCAGTAAGATACTATGTTAGTCAGTCTACCAGCCTTATATTTCTGGTCGTACACAAGATACGTTACTTTTGCGTATTACCTGTATTTCCTTTACCTGCTGCTGCTTTTGTTATTACCTTTTTATCTTTGTATATGTTCTGAAATGGTGATGGTTATCCTAATTATTCGTAAATTGTTATGGGAATTATCTTTATGATCTTAATCTGTTGGAGAATCTTTATTTAGCTTCATAAGGTAAGTGGTTAAAGTTGTGCCTAGGATGAAGTCTTTTTTCAAATTTGACCTATGCTTCTAGGCTGTGTTTGTCCCATCAAAAGTTCCTGTCGTTAAGTTCTAAAGGGAATGTCACGATCATTTTTGAAGTTATTTGCACCATTTACAATTTCTAAGAGTATTGATAGCATATACGTTGTGAAGTTTCTGATCTACATTCTTGAAGAAACCCTTAGAAGTGGTAAGACGTGAGTGATTATTTTAGACCTTCATGAATATCCAAGATAAGCGGTAACATCTTTCTCTTAAATCCTAGTACATCAAGGTTAGGTCTTCTTATCTTTTGGAATATGTTTACATATCATAGTTCTTATCTCAGCCTTGAGAAGGATTTACCCAAATGTAAAGCCATTGTAGGAAATAGTTGAATATTTTTAACTGTTGCTACTATATTTGAATTTTTGTCTCTGTTTGTTTCATTATTTTCCCATGCATATTCTCTCCCATCTACGTAATTGCATTCCTTTCTGAGAATGAACTGACCAAGATTCATTCTTCCACACAGCTAATAGACTTCCACCTTAATGGGATGCAAATGACTCCATATTAGTTATTAAAGAGGTCTACAACAAAATCTGGCTACAGTTTTAGCGCTTATTTCAAATTGATTGATTTGCAGGTGCTCCCTGGTATTTGGGGCATCTATTATGCAGGATAATGATCTGAATGAATACAATCCATCTCACTCAAACACAAGCAAAAGCATAACCTGCAGCCATCAGCTGTGTGAATTAGGTTCAACTTGCAAAAGCTCTAAGCAGTCTTGCCCTTATACTGTTAACTATGCCACAACAGATACATCCAGTTCTGGATCACTGGTTGAAGACATCTTGCATCTTGCTTCAGATGGTGTTAATGCATCTAACACCTATGTAAGGGCTCCAGTCATTATAGGGTATGTTCTTTGTTTGATCTTCAACTTCCTCATCACATACACACACACACACATATATATATATTATAGAGGAAAGTTCAAATGCGAACTCAAATTTGGTTGTGAACATGAGGACAAATGAGAGCGCGACACGTGTCATATTTAGACTGAATAATGAAGGAAAATATTCAGACTGAATGTAGTATTTATTCAGTCTGAGTAATGCTTATTCAGACTTTTATTCGGACTGGATAATTACTATATTCAGTCTGAATATGACACATGTCGCGCTCTCATTTGTCCTCACGTTCACAACCAAACTTGAGTTCGCATTTGAACTTTCCTCTCTCTCTCTCTATACATATATATATATATATCTTAAATTGATTATGGTTTTTCCTGTATAGGTGCTACAATGAGACAGACTTATATACATATATATCTTAAATCGATTATGGGTTTTTCCTGTATAGGTGCTACGATGAGACATATATATATATATATCTTAAATCGGTTATGGGTTTTTCCTGTATAGGTGCTACAATGAGACTTACTTATATATATATGTATCTCTTAAATCGAATATGGGTTTTTCCTGTATAGGTGCTACAATGAGACTTACTTATATATATATATATATCTTAAATCGATTATGGGTTTTTGTATAGGTGCTAGTTACAATGAGACTTACTTATGGTAGTTACTAAATGCAGATGTGGAAGAGAGCAGAGTGGTGGTTACTTGGATGGTATAGCTCCTGATGGTGTTCTGGGTCTTGGGCTTGGTGCGGTCTCAGTTCCAAGCTTCCTTGCCAAATCCGGAGTTACAAGAAATGCTTTCTCTTTGTGTTTTGGCGAGGCAGGCAATGGGGAAATATATTTTGGCTATCAAGGATTAGCTGCCCAAAAAACTACTCCATTTTTGCCAATAGATGGAAAATAGTATGGATCATCTACATGGTTTTTAAGGCACTTATTATCTTTTATCTTTTAGATGTCAAACCTATATAAATGCTATAAACTTGGTACAATAGTCTTTCTACCCAATTATTTATTTAATAGTGTGGATGGTCATGCAGCATTGCCTACATAATTGGAGTAGAGAACTTCTGTATCGGTACTACTTGTCTAAACCAAACAACCTTCAAAGCTCAATTTGATAGTGGAACAACTTTTACACTCCTTCCGGATGGAGTATATAAAGTGGTTGTCGAAGAGGTAAGCATCCAGTAATTGGATTTTGGAATTTAATTGTAAATTTCTAGTTCATGACTCATGACTGTCTGTTTTTTTCTGTTCTTATAGTTTGACAGACAAGCAAATGCGACAAAATATAATTTTGAGGACTTACCGTTTCAACATTGTTACAAGTCCAGGTATTTGCATGAGAAAGAGAATAGTTTTTGAGTCATTTCTTACATTTTCATGATTTCATTTGTGTATTCATTTGTGAATTTGGTGCAAAACAGTTCTCAGCAGTTGCCAGAGATTCCATCAGTGACTATTAAGTTTGCAGTGAACAACAGCTTTGTGGTCCGTGATCCGCTTTTTGTTTTGAATGACAGTCAGGTTAGTATTTCGAAAATGTTATTATGTTTTATTGTTTTAATGTTAAATATATGTTTAGATAATAATGACTCATTGCTAAATTATCATGTGTGCTTTACCTGTTTTCATTTATCTTCTTTATTAGAAGTTTTGAACACATTTGGTTCTTTTACAGTAGATGTGTCATTATGGGGTAATTTTGGAAGCTTTAGGCATGAACATCTAAGATTTGGATTGATGAAAGAGAGAATCATGTGATTTAAAGAGATAAATTGGGACTTGGCATAGAGATGTAATGTAATCTATTTCCTTTGGAAATATAAAATTATGTTTTCCTGAAATAGAGGAGTAAATTGCTTCCTTTACAACATTTATGTTGTTTCCTTTCTTATATCAGGATTTTGTTTTTTCAGAAAATAGGATATCTTTTGGCAGAAAGATTAATTCGGAGCTACCTATAGGAATAAAATATGTATTTTTCTTTGTTGATCACATGCTCTAAGATATCTTGTCACTGTTCATAAGTGTTTGGGGCACTCATTTTTGGTTTTAATATACAAACCGTTAAGATTTCTCTACATTTATAGGTTATGATTTCTGCCCAAATCGAAACTGTGAAAATTTAGATTCTCCTCTAGTAAATTTCGTGATACCCATGCAAATAGGGTCGAATGTTACTTAAGGAAAGCGAGCTTTTACGCGATCTCACATTATTTCCAAGTAATTACTAGTGTTTTCTTGCCAGACCCTTCCCCTATCAAGGTTCAGGCCCGGGAATGAAAATGGGTAGAACTGTAAACGAACCGAATGAACACGAACGGAGGCTTGTTAATGTTTGTTCGTTTAACTTTATAGAACAAATGAACACGAACACATAAACGAATGGTTTTTTTGTTCGTGTTTGTTTATTAAGAAAATAAACTTGTTCATGTTTGTTCGTAAAGATGTTAAATGGACGTAAACGAACAAATTTAAACAAACGTAAATGCACATATATGAACAAACCCAAATGAAAAATAACTCAATCATTGTTACTAAAAACCTATAATATTTTGAACTTATATAAATAATTATATATATAAAGAACCAAAGAATGACGGAAAAACGGATAACAAGTCAATATGGATGTCAAATTGAAGATGATAAAATGATCGGTTTTTGGTGTAATTTGTTTTGCTCCAATTTTGGTTATATTTCGCCAATTTTTTGAGAAAGTGGTTATTAATTATAACCATCTTTTTAACCATATCCGTTGGATCATCTCAATCAAACAATTTGGATGAGTTGTTATTTAGGATTCTTTTCGGATCTTTTCCAATATATATGAAAACGAACATTGTTTGTGTTTCATTCATTTAACTAAACAATATATATATATATGTATATCTGCTGAAGCTCGAGATCAGTAAAATTGTTAATGTTTGAGCTCGAGATCAATAATATTGTTAATGTTCGAGCTCGATGTTCGTTTAATAAGTCTACTTAAAAAATAAAAAATTCAAGCGTTATAAGCTCATTTATCAGCTTGAACTCGAGATCAATTGACTTGTTATTAGCTCAAACTTGATAAGATCATTTAATAGCTCAAACTTGATAAGATCGTTTAATAGCTCAAACTTGATAAGATCATTTAATAGCTCAAGCTCGAATAGGTTTGCTTTTTTAACCATAAATTGGTGTTTGAATATATTTGGACACCTTTTATTATCGTCATAACTAAGTTACTATCATCATTATATCTTTAAATAACATGCCATTTCTTATGCCGTATATCACAACCACATATATTGAGTAGCTCGTTAGAAGCTTGAATCATTTAACACCCCTAGTTGCAACTTGAGACCATTTTTACAAATTGGTCTCTTATGTGTTTACACTCTGTTGAGCATTGAAAGTCAGCACTTGAGTTTGTCGTTTTTAATTAAGATCATAATATTCTCTTTTTTTGGGTCTTGGGTTGCAGGGAGGAGTTGTTGGATTTTGTTTAGCTATACAATCATCACCTAACGAAATTGGAATCATTGGACGTAAGCATTCTCAATTTTCTGTTTCATTGTCCATTGCTTATATGTTTTTCCTGTATATAAACCGTCAAAAAAGAGAAAACTGAAGAACATCCTGGGAGCCCTCCATCTGGACGATATGCACAAATGAATACTGGTATTTTGTAACATGCATTTGTGCATATGCACTAATGCATAACATGCACTTGTGCGTAGAAAGAAAAAAACAGCTCCAATCGCTTGTATGCATTTGTGCATACTGTCTAGATGGAGGGCTCTTAGGGCGTTCTTCAGTTTTCTCTTTTTTTGAGGTTTTCCCCAGAACCTCCCTCTATTTATGTAAATATCCAAGTTTATCACTTTATGAGGATTGAGAACCTATATTTCTAGTTGGAAGCTAACACTATAATTCATGCTACCTTTTATGGATGTTCAATCCACCCCCCCCCCCCCCCCCTCCCCCCCCAACCCCCAAAAAAAATCTTCTGTTGCACAAAGTCGATAACAATCTCTTGGTTCAATTTATATTTGTGCAGAGAACTTCATGAAAGGATATCGGTTGGTTTTTGATAGGGAAAATCTTACACTTGGATGGTCACGTTCAAAATGTAAGTACATCAATGACTTTAGATAACAACATGACATAATTGAACACATCATCTTCGTATTGTGATTTATTTAATTAAACATTTGTAAAACCATTATCCACTAGAGGGTGTGTTACCAGAAAAATAAATGTACCATCAGTGTATATATATTATATATATAGGGTTAGGTTCAAATGTGAACTCATTTTTGGTTGTGAACGTGAGGACGAATCTCAGCCACACATCTTCGGTTATGGTGGACGCGATCACGGAGGATTGACGCGATTCATGGTAGGGTGGAGATTATTAAAGGGGGGAACCAGGTCAAAGCCGCCTTTATTGACCGGATAAGTGGCTGAGATTCGTCCTCACGTTCACAACCAAAAATGAGTTCACATTTGAACTTTCCTCTATATATATATATATATGTATTGTTTGACATGTCAGTTTTTGAGCCATATTAAACCAACGAATATCCTATAGACATTTGTGGGTGTCCGGTTTAGCTTGTGAGCTTCTCAACTAATTTTATTGTGCCCTAGAGTTAACAATCAGACAAACCCTCCCGTGACACTAGAGTTAACAATCAGACAAACCCTCCCATGACCCTAGAGTTAACAGTCAGACGAACCCTCCAGTGGCCCTATAGCTATGCTGTTAATAATGGCATTATAACAGTGATATATCGGTTAACGGACCTAAACAATATCACGGTCCAATATAGCGGTTATTTTTTTGGGCTTTTTTTCAATCTTTTTGGGGTTTGGGCTTTTTTTTGTTACTTTCTTTCCTTTTTATCAACCCAACAAGAAAGTCCTTTCTTTATTTCTTAGGTTTTCTATCATCTGATATGTTTTGACACACACGACATCTGTTAGAAACTTGTTTAAGCTAATGTTTTGATGTTGAAACTATATTTTTAATTAATGCAAATGATATATTTAATAAAAATAGTGGAACTCTCTCTCTCTCTCTCTCTATATATATATATATATATCTATATATATATAATTCTACAAAATATTATATGAACCGTTATTTTTGGACTGCTATACCACCGACATACCCGTTGTTTCAAATATCAGTCCCAACCGCAATACTGTATTTTCACCGTTATAACAACATAGCCCTAGGGTTAACAGTCAGACGAACCCTCCAGTGGTCCTAGAGTTAACAATCAGATGAACCCTCTGGTGGACCTAGACTTAACAATCAGTTGAACCCTCTCTCCTGTGGCCTGAGGGGGGTGACCTCTAGGGGTATATCTGTCTTTTTCTTATAACTAATTTATTGCACCGAATGAAAATATCCATTTTCCGTTCAAATGGTTAAATTTTGATGGTATCTCTTTATAGGTCAAGCCGTGAAGGGTGAAAAAACAACCGGAAATAACGCTAGCTCCCCAATTTCACTTCCAACTACCGAGCAACAAAGAAGCCCTAGCACGCATGCCGTTTCCCCTGCCGTTGCCGGAAGGGCTCCTCCCTCTAAATCTTCAGCCACCTCGATTAGTATATCAAATTCATCTTCTCTACCCAAGGTATTATTACCTCTTCTGCTATTACTATTTCATCAACTCACTGAGTGTAAATATATGACTCCATTTTTTAGCTTTTAGGAGTGTCATATTTGTTAGATGAGTGGTGTGTTATATCCTGTAATGAAATGTAATATGTTTCGAGTTTATGGGTTGAATTTGTTTCTAAAATATACTTTCATGTAAATATATCGAGGATGATGTAGTTGGTCTAGTTTCTAGTATCGAGTGTATTGCAATATTTGTATTTGATAGAGATGTCGATATTGTTGGATCGTTAAGGTTTTTGGTTTGGTTTATATATTGGTTACACATTTTTGGTCTATGTTTTTTTATGTTTGAAAAGTGTTTTAAACTTTTTTTTTTGAAGTATATAATATTTATACACGGAAAATGCAACAAATAAACTCAAAACACCATTCTCACCTTTGGTGAGGTTTGAACCCCTGAGCTCCTAGGAGGACAAGGGAGGCCTAAGATACCGCTAGGTCAAAGGCCCTTTGGTGAACAGAAGTGTTTAAACTTGTTATGGCAATTGATGAGATAATTAAGGAAGATAATCACTCATGATTGCACCAAATGAAAATGAAAAAAAAAGCCCCTTTGATAGGTCGTCTTTCCGCCCTGGTCCCGTGAAATAAGCAAGACTTAATAGGTTGATAGGAGTTAAGGTGAGAAACATAAGAAGGGATATGAACCCTTGATCACTTTTAATCACACCCCTCCCTCATGAATTATGCTTCTCATAACAGTTGATCTAGTGCGTCTCATTATTGTTGTTGACCTTCAAAAGGAGGAAAATCTCTTCTTATGCTTCTTACCATAACTTTCATTCTCATTGGGATCCAACTTTTAATATTGACCACCTTTAGGGAAAAAAAGGGATATATGAAATGAAGGGTTGAGATTGGTTTGTATTAAAATGAGTTTCTAAATGATTGGGAAAATAAAATAATATATAATATAGATCAAATGAGAACCACCCCTCCTTAAAGTAACAAAAGAATAAATTGTGGACCACATATGATGTGGGACCCACATCATATGTGATCCACAAGTGTCCATTTGTTTCTTTAAAAATGCAAAGTTCTCATTTGTACCTTCCTCTCTCTCTCTCTCTATATATATATATATATAGAGGAAAGTTCAAATGTGAACTCATTTTTGATTGTGAACATGAGGACAAATCTCAGCCACTTATCCGGTCAATAAAGGCGGCTTTGACCTGATTCCCTCCTTTAATAATCTCCACCCTCCCATGAATCGCGTCAATCCTCCGTGATCGCGTCCACCATAACCGAAGATGTGTGGTTGAGATTCGTCCTCACGTTCACAACCAAAAATGAGTTCACATTTGAACCTAACCCTATATATATATATATATAGAAGAAGGTTCAAATGAGAACTTTGTAAATTTAAATGAATAAAGGGACACTTGTGGACCACATATGATGTGGGTCTCATATAATATTAAATCATTTATGATTTATAATGATTTAATATTATGTGGGACCCACATCATATGTGGTCCACAAATTGTTCATTTGTTTTTTTAAAGATGGGTGATTCTCGTACGATCCCTAGGGACAGGTTCAAATGAAAACTCAAATTTGATTGTGAACCTGAGGACAAATGAGAACGCGACACGTATCATATTCAGACTGAATAATCAAATAAATATTCAGACTGAATAAACATTATTCAGAGTGAATAATCAAAGAAACATTCAGGGGGCATTTGGTTCGCAGAATGACATTGGATGAATGGAATCTGTCAAAAGAATTTGACTTTGAAAGAATTGGAATTAGAATGTTGTCAGGTTTGACCAGCTATTTGGTTGGCAGAATTGGAATGGAATCAGTTGAAAGAATTGGAATCTGTCTGTTTGGTTCACAGAATGTAGCTTTGGAATTGGAATGAAATTCCAGTAAATTACTAAAATACCCTTTTTATTAAATTTAATTTTTTAAACTAAAATTAGTTTAATAAAATAATTATTAATTACTTCAATTTTTTAACACTAAAAATAATTTGAGCTTTTTTACAGCTAAAAACTGCATAAAACAGCCAAAAACTACAGAAAATGCTAAAACAGCAAAAATCATAATTTTTTTACAACAAAATAGCTAAAAACTGCAGAAAAAAGCAAAAAACTACAGCAAGACAACGTTTGTTAGGGCAAGACATATTTTAGTTGTTGAAGGAGACGATGAAGAACATAACTGCTAGGGCTGAGGAAAAACCGAACTGAAACTTAAAAAAAAAACCGAAAAGCCGAAAACCGAAAACTAAAAAAACCCGAAATACAGAACCGAAATCGAAAACCCGAAAATTGAAAAAAAAAACCCCGAAAAACCAGAACCGGACCAAAATCGAAAAACCGAAAACTGAAAAAAAAACCCTGAAAAAACCGAACCGAAAATCCAAGTGAAGAGGTGTCGACTTCTTTGGTTTGAGATTAGGGTTTAATTGTTTTTTTAGGAGGAGGGTATTTTAGGTGTTAAAGAAAAACCAACTCAATTCTTATGAATTCCCACCACTAAGGTAAGGAATCTCAAATTGCCCAATTATGGAATTCTTTGGAATTTATTAAATTCCAATTCTTGAAAATACTGAACCAAACAAAGGAATTAGAATCTCGTCAAAGGAATTCAGATTCCAATTTCACCAGATTCATTCATTTCCGGCGAACCAAACGTCTCCTCAGACTGAATATAATATTTATTCAGTCTGAATATTTTTTTGATTATTCACGCTGAAATAGTCTACATTCAGACATTTGTCGTGTTCTCATTTGTCCTCATGTTCACAACCAAATTTTGAGTTAGCATTTGAAGTTTCCTTCCTCTCTCTCTCTCTCTCTCTCTCTCTCTCTCTATATATATATATATATATATATACATATAGAGAGGAAAGTTTAAATGCGAACTCAAATTTGGTTGTAAACGTGAGAACAAATTAGAGCGTGACACGTGTCAAAATAAGCAATATTCAGACTGAATATATAAAGGAATATTCAGACTGAATATAGTATATATTCAGTCTGAATATACAAAGGAATATTCAGTCTAGTATATATTCAGTCTGAATATACAAAGGAATATTCAGTCTAGTATATATTCAGTCTGAATATACAAAGGAATATTCAGACTGAATATTCCTTTGTATATTCAGACCGAATATATACTATAATATTTCTTTGAATGGGACACGTGTCGCACTCTCATTTGTCTTCACGTTCACAACCAAATTTGAGTTCTCATTTGAACCCGCCCCTATATATATATATTGTTTGCAACCTTTGTGTTGTTTCATGTGAAGTTTAAAAAAAATACAAAATGTATACATTAAAAATAATTTAACTGTGAAATCTGCATTTTTACATGTATTGTTTCAACATATAACTTTTAATTTTTACGGTTTTATACTTTTTATGGTTTTCAATTGATTATTAAAGTTATGGCTCGTGTTAATGTGATTCGTTTTTGTGCTACCATTGGCTATTGTCACTGGAAAGTTAGGTTTTAAGGTTATCCATGATGGAACATAAAAATCCTATTTGTAATCCGTTGAAATTAAAACCAACTTCTTAATGTTTATACTGTATTTGATAACAATAATACTTTTTTATTTTGTTTATTATTTTGTGTGACCAACCAAAAAGAAAATTATGGATCTGCATTGTGGTCAATGATCCTCACGACCAAATAAACACGATGGCGGATTCAAAAGTGTGTTTCGGTTATTTTCAACAAATCAAGATAAGATCATTACATGTTTTGGAATTGAATTGCGATATATGTATGTAGATACGAAAATAACATGACCATGTCATATTCATAAATATGCATCCATAAGTAAACGGATATGTATGGGGTCTTCGATTCAGGGATGAAATGTTGGAATTTTGGATTACTACTGAGAATTGATCTGTGTTTAATTGAAACCCTGAAAGGACATTCGAAATGAGAATCAATGGAATGTGAGGTACTAGGCTCGTTTGTGTCAAGGGGTCATGTTGACGGTCCTAGTTCTTTTACGAGATGTTCAAAAACTGACAATTTAACCGAGTGCGTTTTTTGATGGTTGCATTTATGTAATTATATAAAATAATAACAATAATGTTTTCAGGGATCGAATTTGTGGCTTCAATCTATAGGCTTTTTTGCTTTTCAGATTTACGATGAAATTTCTGAAAATTGAACCATTATTTTTTATTCTGAATTTTTTTTAATGTAACTGTATGATCTTGTAGTTTTACCTTTTAATTGTAAAATGTAAATATAAATGTTTTACAACCAGATTAACGAAGGCGTTGTATTGTCTCTCTGTTACAATATTTTAGAACCGAGAAGAATAAAAAATAAATGAAGGAAGTGTGAAAGAATGGTCGAGAACTCAAATTTTTCAAACCTATGTAAAGCACTCAAATAAGATGAAAATAATAAACTTATAATAATTAAATTTTAACTTTAATTAGAGAAATTTATGATAATTAAGTTTTAAAGAAATTCATGATGATTAAAATTTTAAATAAATTCAAAATTACTTCTCAACCTTTAAATTTTCATTCAAATATTAATTTTCCAACAATGTTAGCCCATCTCCCTTAGTGTTCTCATTTTTTTTACCGATATCATTTGTTCTCGTCCTTAATATACCTTATATTCTCAAGTCCTGACGTATCTGGTCCATGATTTTAAACGACTAATGAATTTTTATTTCTTATCTTGTCTTTTTTGGTATTTAACTTCATGTATATTTCTAAATTCTTATTTCTTATCTTGTCTTTTTTGGTATTTAACTTCATGTATATTTCTTCATATATCTTGACATTTGCCATAAAGACCACTTTTTAATCTTTTGATATATTTAAAGAAAAAATGGCCATCCATTTCAAAACAATCTTGGATAGGTAAAGAAAACTATAAATATGTCTAATCATGATTTTCGTAGTTAGTTCTCAAACCTATCACAATCTTTAGAATAAAAAGAGAGGGATGGATGCATGGTTGCTTAAGAGTTTCAATATACATTTGAAAAACTGAAACTACTCTTGCTACTGTTCTCGAATAGGCTCTTTTGAGTTCAGGTTTGAATGAAGGAATTGAATCTTTTGCCATTTATCTATCTAGCTAGCTCGCTAACTGCTAGTCTTTAATTGGAAGAACTGCTAGTCGAGCTCGAGGACGTGGTTATCCGATACAAAAACCTACCTGCCATATAACTATTGTAATGAATGATATATCCTTAGATGAATATATAGATACCGACTCTCTAGAATAAAATCTTAGAGGGTTGTACTTAAAAAGCTAGCAATAACAACGCATCTATGTCAATCACTTTTACCTTTCATATTGATCAATGACCATAGGCAACATAAGAAACAAAGTAAATCTCAATTGACCTAATTAGGTTCTATCATATTCCGGATCCAATAATAAAGATTATACTTACGTAAGAGGCAAATTGCATTAAAATAGAACGTACTTTGTCCATTTTGTGTATACAACATGATATCACAATCGAGAAAGTTGAATAATTTTCTTTTAAGAAGAATTTGTGTGCAATTTTATTATATGTTTCCTTAATTGCATCAAAAACATAATATGTTCCCTTAACTGAATAAAAAGGAACAAAATACATTTCATTTTGATGCAATTTACTCTTATGAAAACCATTGTACTTTTACTTAAAAAGAAGTTGACTGCAAAAGAACCACAACAACTATTCGTCAACTTCTTTTCTTGTTATTGGGGCAAAATCTTTCTAAAGACATTGTAACCGATCATGTAATCAAGTAATTAAAATTGACCAATCCAATTAAAACCAGCTGGTCGTAATTGGATGGGACCGGCTACAAAATTTCCACGTCCATCAACGTCCAAGTTAGATCGATCGGTTCTTGGATGGTAGTCCATAATTCACTAGAACCAAACCAATTCCATTCAATTACCATACAATTAATAAATAAGTATAATTAATCATATTTTACAATATTGTTTTTAGTTGATATTTGTATGTAACATTCTTAAGAAAATCGGAAATTGTGAATGAGATCAGTTTGTCTGGCATTCCCTTGCGCCAAGAGCTACATTTGCATCGACTCTCTCTCGTTCTCGTTAGGAATTACTGAGGCAAGAAGTAGACGAAAAACTAGAGATGAGAGAAGCAAGGCGAATGAGCCGGTTTACCCAATTAGCCGGTTTACCCAATTAGGAATAAAAACATGAAATTGTTTGATGGCTCTTAATTGGTTGAAATAGTGAACTAATAGATTGAAAATTGGATCAAAATATTAAGGGCGCGTTTGGTTCGCGGGAATGGAATGGATTTGGAGGGATTTAGATTTCAAATCCAATCCATTCATGTGTTTGGTTTGCCTGATGGTAAGGATTTAAAATCCCTAGATTCATTTAAAATCCCGTGAACAGTGGATTTGGGAATCCTTCCCAAAGCCTTGGTATTTCAAATCCAATCCCGAGTGCCCTAATTTTTAATCCAAATCCTTCAAACCAAACATGAATCATAAGGAATGGATTTGAAATCAAATACTACAAACCAAACACAATGAAGGATTTCAAATCCAATCCCTCCAAATCCAATTCCCTTCGTGAAATCCAATTCCCTTGAAAACAATCCCGCGAACCAAACGCACCTAAATAGATCCCAATATCAAATTGATGGAACCAATCCAACCCATTGGATTGGATTAGGAAAACCACCAACCCACCTAACCCAACCGTCAACCAGCTAAAATGTCAACCCTCCAAACCGTCAACCTGCCATTTTAACATGGTTGAAATTGGGTTAGGCCTAACCAACCCAACCCAACCTACCAAGTCACTGCTAGTATAAAATTTTAAGTGATAGAAAGGCGAAGGGAAGTTCGACAAAGCCTAGCAGATAGAACTATCAACATCTTTCTATTAAGACCTCGACACCCGACTAAACTTTTTCAGAATGTAAGCTTTCCTTAACCAATTGACCTTTCTTCGTAACCTTAGCCTCCCTGGTTCAGAGGGTTTTTCCTCTGCTAGGAACAACTTTCTGTCTCTTTATCAGATGTTTTCTAGGAATGAGCCCATCTAGGAAACGAGGCTCAAGACGGGGGTGGATGGTTATGGCGTCTCGTAGATCAAGGACTTTGCCTTTTTGTTTATATATATAAATATAAAAGTTAATATATTATCCTATCATTTTTGGAGCATCATTTTTTTGGACTAATTATCGTTCTTCAGGTACATCTTATTGCTATCTATCGTAAATTTAATAGCATAAAAAAATTGGATTAAATTATACATACAAATGTGTGAACTAAGCAATATATAACATTATAATTATATAAAATGTACATATATGTCTCCTAGTTGAGTGAAGTCAACATATGTTTAAACATATTTTCATCTTTTGCAATGTTTGTTAATTGTATGCACTTGTATCTTAGTAATTCAATATTACTTATTTTTTATAGGTATATGATTAAATTGAGGGGTTGTTTGTTTGCATTGGATGGTGCCATCCAGAGGTTGATCGCACATAGGGGCTGTTTGGTAGTTGTCGGATGGTATAGAGCTGAATGGTACAGAGGTCTGGATGGTACAGAGGCTCTGGATGGTATAGTGCAGAATGAAAAATGGTTGTTTGGTAGCAGCTCTGAATGGACAGTCTGAATAAGAACAAATTACCATTTTATCCCTCTGTTACATGGAAACATATATAAACACAAATCACACAAATCAAACATATATGATACTATGATAGAACACATATATGTTGGTTTAGACAGTAGCCAAAAAAACTCAGCAGTAAATATATATGATAGACCATATATATATATATTGCAAGTTGGTAGTAAATATAATATAATAAAAGACAAAATCTCATTCTTCCCATTCTGTATTCTATCTCCATATCTATTCCCAATTTCAGTTCAGATCCCTAAATCAAAATCTAGGGTTTATCACACCTCCTTCTATAAATGTTCTAAATACTTTCACAATTACGCCCTGATTTCCCCCCAATCGCCATGGATCCTATCTCCACCTTCTTCTTCAACCAACACTCTTCTATACGACATTGAGAAAGTTAGAAAAACCCACCAATTTCTACTTCAATTTGTAAAAATCTAGAATCTGGGTTTTGGTTTTTGATTCATGGAATCATCTGGGTTCTTCGTAATTTGTCTTCTCCATTCATCAATTGCAATTTCTTGTGGTGGTTTAATCATGTTTTACCTCAACGAGATCTCGGTTTTCGGCCATGGAATCGAAACAGCAAGAAAACTATCGGGATCGACTCCACACGATCAATTATTGATACAAACTTCTCATTCGTTCGTCGGATTGCTTCTTTGTGGGATTGGATTCATATATTTCATGGTTGTGTTTGTTAAAGATCGAGAATTTCATGGGTTTTGGAAGAGAAGCTGGAAGAGAAGATGGAGACCGTGAAGCAGCTCTTGGAAGAGAATAGAAATCGTGAAAGAGGGCAGAAAGGAGGGGAGATAGAGGGTATTTTGGGAACAAACAGTGGTCTGAATGATAACTCAAGAAATTAGGGTCTACACGATGCAGAGGCTTGTTTTCCACTTCAGATGGTCAATTTTTTTGCCAAACAACTTTTCTCCTCTGCGCGATTCAGAGGTACCATCCAGAGGTAAACAAACAGCCCCATAGGCTTATGTTGTTTGGTAAAAAAAAATGGCACCTCTGAAGGATGACAAATGCCTCCGGACAATTTCTCAACAGGTTGGGTGCAAAATGATCCAGACGTGAACTTGTTCCAAAACTACCCTCCCAACATAACTGCATCCGCTCCATGTTCCTCTCTCTTTTTCTCTCACAAAGCTCTCTGCTCTCCCAAAAAACCCTCCGGCGAATCCGTCCTCCTCCGATTTGGTAAACCCTTCTCAGGCATACCTTCTGTCGATTTCTCTTATTCTCCTTCGATTTGCTGATTTTTTGAGTTCTTGATGTTTCGATTTTGTTGTTTCTGAAGTATACCTCCCATCGATTTCGATTTCGGTTTAATGGTTTTAGTTTCTGATTTGGTTTAACAGGTCATGTAGCAGTAGAGGAGAATTGGTGGTAAAAGGAAGAAGTTTGTAGCTTGGTATTATTGGTGGGTAATAAAAAGTTGCAGCAGATCAAAAAAAAAATGAAGAAGATGAAGTTTGTAGAAGAATGGTAAAAGGAAGAGAAGAAAGGGATGTTCTGGAAATAGGTTTTAATATAATCTATTTTCTTAATATATAAGCACCACTTTTTTGTTTGTGATTCTCAATTTGAGATTGTATATCTTGTTTAATATGTTAGCATTGTAATTTATATTTCTTTGTAGTTTATATTATAAATTTATTATTTATTTAGAACAAAATCATACCAAAGGGTAAAATAGTAATTTGTTCTCATTCAAAACATTTACCAAACAACCATTTTTCATTCTGCACAATATCATACAGAGCCTCTTAAGCATTCTGACCTCCTGACCATCCAACACTAAACCATCCAGCAACTATCAAACAGCCCCTGAGTGATGTACAATATTCCTAGGTCACCAAAAATCAAAGACACGTATTTATTTAAAAAAAAGCAACAAGTCGATGACAACCCACCAACCCAACCCGCAAGTTACACTTTGTAATGGGTTGGGTGGTTTAAATGTTCAAGCCTCCCAACCCAATTTAGGTACACCCCTAGATTGAATTGGTTGTCTGATGTTAATTGGATTGGATCAGATAACAAAATCCAACATCCAATGAAAGATTGGATAGGGTCGGATCCACCTAAATCCATTTAATCTAAACTAATAAACACCCCTATGATCAAGTGTATACAAACCAAAATGCAAAACAGATTTCTCATGAAAGCTGCAATGACAACTTGTACGTTTTCAATGCATCAAAAACTTGTACCCAAAACTCAGATGGTAAGATGAAATCTTTATTGCTATGTTGCCTTTGCTACAACATACGTGACCTTTTAGTCAAAATAACTACTTTCAACTTTAAAACTGCCACTTATGACTTTACTTTGACTATTTACTTGGCAAACTAGTTAATAAGCTAATTATTAGCTAACTGATAAAGTAAACTAATCATGTTTGGTAAAATTAGTTGATGACAATGTAAAATAGCATGCTAAAATATTAATCGGATAAATATAAGAGACATAGGGTCCTATTTGTTAGCAAGTTAATGAGTTTAATGGGACTCGCAACTTATTCGGTCAGCTATATATAACAGTTTCGTGGTGGTTTAACGATTTAGAAAGTGGCTTATTCAATAAACTTCTACAAGGGAACTTTATGAAGAAAACCAAGTTTTTTTCAAACATGTCACTTCCAAATAAAAAGAGCAGGCTTCTTCCATCTATGAAAAAAAATCACTCCCAAACAAAAACCTTAGCAGTCTATGCAGACAGATTAATCCACATAGACAGTTTTATCCATACATTATTAAGAACATGTTTGTTAGCAACTTAATGGGACTCGCAACTTATTCGGTCAACTATACATGATTGTTTGGTAGTGGCCTATTAAGCTTTTAGGGGAGCTTTAGGCAGAAAGCCATGTTTTTCCAAACATGCCCCTCCCAATTAAAAAACACGCTCCTTCCATCTATGAAAAAGACAACCTCTCAAACAAAAACTTTCTTAATCTATACAGACAGATTAATCCACATGAACAGTTTTGCCCATACAAAACTTAAATGGAAAACCAACTAAACAGCCCACAAACAAATCAAAAGCCCCATAATTAGAAAAACATGAAGAAAAAAAAACCCTCATCAGCTTACTGGAAAGCTATCTAAAGTAGTTTATAAGTTAGTTTATGGCTTCCCAAACAGTACTTTTTCAATAAGTTCAAAAACTAAGATAGCTTATAATTGCCAAACAAAACCTTAAAACATAAAAATGTGTCATTGCAATAGTTACATACAACAACATAAATATGGGACTAGAATGTAGACGAAATCATATTTATATTTAAATTTCAGAAATACTAAAGCGGACAGTCAAAATTAAGAGACTGACATTTATTTTGGAACAAACAAAGGAAGTAATACATACCAGATATATGATCATGGATACCAACAATAAATATCAAGACATCCTTAGGTAAAAGTAAAAAGTAAAAAGTAAAAGTAAAAGTCAAGCTATGGATGCCAAATTTAAAACCACAATGGAGTTGAACATCTTACCAACATAAGATAAGAGGACTATTGTTTCTCTGAATCAGTCTTGCAATTATCTCTCAATTCTTTCAGTATAGATAAGCTTCTTTCCTGCCATATCAAGTTCAAAACATACATTTACTATATAAACTATTTATTTATAATTTCGGATTTATCTTATATTAAATGGGGAAGAAAATAAATGCATTTAGCAAGTAGAGTAGCCAAAAGACATTTTACTCAATTGAAAAAATATACATATTAATTGTGACCTTTTGGGAGCTCTTTTTATTAAATCCTTAACCTTCTGACGGGTTTCTATAAGTAGTGGTATTCTCAAATGTGTCAGAAGGTTATTGATTTAATAAAAAGAATTGTCAGAAGATCATGGATTAGAAAAAACCTATTAGAAGGTCATTTAACCAAACAACCCTTGGATCAGATTATTTAGTTAAAAGACCTCCATGACAAGTGTTTTTAAATCAATAACATTCTGACAGGTTTCTAGGCATTCTTCTGTTAAGTAGTGGCATTCTCAAACCTATGACCCTATTAGGTCTTATGTTCAATTTAATTAGGTGTTAAGGATTCCTAGTCAAATCCTAATATTAAATAAGTTCTCTCATCTTCTCATCTCTTAGACTTCTTAGAAAAGAGTTATTAAATAGATGACATAAGTCAAACCCTAATATTAAATACCTTGTCCTTAGAACTTCAAACCTCCTTCTCTATAAATACCCAGACCTTAAACCTTCTTTCTCAGGCCTCACGCTTTAAACCCTTCTCCCTTTTGCCTCTATCGAAGTACCGTCGTTGCATTGGGAGGCTTGTACTTACTGCATATTTAAGTTGTGTGTAGCCGTGTGTTGTGTTTATCAATACATTAAATACTGCCCTTAGATGGAACAAAAATCATGTGAAACGATACCTTAAGGTGAAAGTTCTCACGGTTATCACAATATATGGGGTTCTCACTTGATTAAACCCCCCCCCCCTCTTTGATAATTTGTTATCCTAGCTAAATAACCAACAAGTCGAAAACCATTGTGCAACTTTCTTTTCAGATTGATGTATCTTCTACTGATACAATATGTAAATATTCTATAAGATTTTGTAAAACTAGGACTTCCCGAACAATCAGGACATGTCAATTTATTGTTTTTCTTTATGTGGGAGGCTTTTAATGTTTCTCTTTATAAGGGAGACTTTTATTGTTTATCTAATTTGTTCTACTAAAATCTTTAACAATTAATTACCTAAATTAAATGTTTAAAGACTTTATTAGCAACATTATGATTTTAAATATTATTATCAACTAAGTATTACATATATAATATTATTTTGTTTATCTCTATTTTCCGCCTTGAGACTTATGTCTCGGACCGCATTTCCGTACTTTAAAACCTTGCCTTCTACAACTTTTGTGTAGGTCTAATGTACTTTTCACCATCATTTTTTTATAAATCAACTTTTACTACTGGAATACCAATTTCTCTTTGACGTATTCCAATTTATTAAGCCCATATATATACTTATTTAAGAATTAAATTTATCAAACAAAATACAATAAACTTAACAGAAAGTAAAATAAAAGTAATGAATATATTTTACAATTCTTAGTTCACGGTATTTTTTTTCATTCTTTTTTTGTAAGTTATGAATTTATATAAATTACAATAGTCTATGGATGCTCTTTGGTTTTCATCCCTCAAATTCATAAAGTACATTGATGATCCATTTTTCGTGTTTTGAATCCCAAAGTAGTCCCTCCTCTTAACACCGTTAGAGGAGGCTCCGTTTAGTGCATCATGTGCACCTCACGTGAGGGGCATTTGGTCTTTTTACCCTCCTTTTTCCTCATCAAGGACACCATTCACTGTCCCTCACCACCATCTATCCATCCCCGCCACACACCACCACACCCCGACACAAAATCAAATCCTTTTTCAAAAGAAATCAAAACCCAATATTTTTTTTTTTAAACATTCATACAAATCTAAATACAAACAAGAAACACTAAATCATAACCTAATATTTAAATAAAAACAAGAAAAACCCTGCATTCATACAGACGATTGCACCCATCTAAATATGGATCCGCATCTTGAAAACTATCTCGATCTTCATTGTTGAAAACCTATGGATTGTCATCTTCGAAAATCATTTGGTTATTCAAAGTTGAATCGGGTTTGGGCTCTTCAAGTTGCATCAAAAATCGCTTGGATATTCAAACTCGAACCGCGTGGATCGTCATCTCGTCTAAAAAATCAGGGGCTTTGGGTGGGAGAGGATTTCACGGAGCGATTTATGTAGGTTTGGAGGTGTAGAGGACTAGAGGGAGAGTTTCACAGAGAGAGGGTATGGGGTGGGGGATGGTTTCATGGAAGAGATAGCTTTTTCATTTATTTTATAATGAAAATATTAATATAGCTTTTATTTTTTTCTAAAATAAATTAAAATTAGGCGAAAAGATTAAAATGCCCCTCATGTGAAGGGCATGACTTACTTAACAGAGCCTTCTCTAATGGTGTTAGGAGGAGGGACTAGTTTAGGCTTCGAGACACGAAAAATGGACCACCTATGTACTTTATGAATTTGAGGGAGGACAACAAAAAAGCAACCATAGATAAGGGACCAATTATTTATTTATGGATAAGTCTATATTTTTATTTATTTGAAAATTAAAAACTTATTCAAAAAAACGTGTATAAAAACTACGAGAAACAAAAGGTGAAACAAATTAATAAATATATTTTATAATTATTAATTCACACTTATGTTAATCAATTTTAATTACTAAAAAGATGCTATCAACTATCTCCATGATTCCAAAGGAGGATGAGCTCAAGATGACATAACACATCACCAAGTTTAAAATTACCAAACCCCTCTAAAGCCCAAACCTCCATTTCTCCTACCCGTTGTGCCCCTTTCTTGGCCCTTCCTTCAAGGGGTTGTTGTGTAAGACGTGAATAACGCCCTCTAGAACGCCCATGGATTTTATCATCAACTTGATGAATTAATTTCAAGATATAAGGCCAAATGAATCCACATAAAATATATGTTATCTAGACACCCGCATATACAATATATGAATGGTTTTATGTAAGATTTCTTTTTAACTTAGATTCTTTTTTCCGCAGCTTATATAGGTGAAATCCATGGAGGGCCACCATTGACTAGTTTTCTAAATAGTATTTTTTTAACGCGAGGCAAGGAGTTTTCCCTTGTTGAGGGAGGTGGAAAACAAATAAAACTCGTAACATGCAAACATAAACCCATATCAAACTATGAAAGTTATAAAATGACTACTTATAAGACATAAATTGACTTTCATAGTTGGGTGTGATCATACACGCACTAATGCACCATATCCCATCAGAATCCGCAGTTAAATGACTTTCATAGTTTGATATGGGATTATGATTTGCATGTTATGAATTTTATTTGTTTTCCACCTCGAGGAGTAAGCATGGCCTCACATTTCTGTTGGAGGATACATCCTTTGATAGAGTTACCTTGTAAGTTCCTCGATATTTATAAGTAGTCCAATATATAATGAATAATAAAGGAATAGGATTAGAGACTGGCAATTTATCTCATAACATGCCTACAATGCTTATAGAAGAAATATGAAGAAATTAATTATAATCTTTATAAGATTGCAAAGATAAAGTTCATTTACAACTAGTAAGTAATTGTAGATAAGCCATTGATTATGTCATGATTCATCAAATTATCTTGTCAAATGAACTCTTGCTCACTCAAAGTTATGCAACCTTCCTAGCATGGTGCATTTACTTACTAAGCAAATTCATTCATTTGTTCTTTCCTAAACCTTCCAAATTACTAGCAAGAAGATTTTCATGGTTGGACTATACTTGTATATTGTTATTTCCATCTAATTGCACTTAGTTTAGTGACTTAATGTAATAACTCATATACACTATATGAGCATCTCTTGAGTGGTTTTCATGATTTTCTTGTTGGTGGCTATGTTTTCAGAAAAAGAAAAAGATTCCAAAGAATGCTTGCCATAATTGCTTGTATGAATGACCCATGAGTTGTGCTTCAGTAAAATATAAATACTAGAAAAAAAGTATAGAAGCAATTCATCAAATAAGCGATTTATAAGACTTCCCAACTAAAATCATGAAAATAAAATTCAAAAAATAGAAGCAAATTGAGTTCACTTACAAGTTGGCTGCCCTCGCGAACAAATATATCCTCCATATGAAGAAAAAGTGACATCCATCGACCCGTGAGATCAGATTCCAAGTTCGAGAATTTTTCAAAACTTCCTTGCCCATATTTTCCCATTGCACCATCCCTGCTGTTTTGGTGGGCCAAAATGCTTGCCTCTTTCTGACTCTTCTTTATAGCTATGCACAGAAGAAGACAGTAAATACACAGAAAAGAAAGATAATCCATCTGAAAAATGCAAAATATCAACAGGTAAATGACACCCACTCACCAGCTATTCGGCCTTTGATATCCTGGTAGTGTAGATCTGACCATATGTAAGCAGCTGATTTGACAAAAAGAACAGAAGAATTAGATCATTGTAGACTCTACAAATTACTGGAATTTCGCTACTTCCATATCCAGTGATAACTTGGCAGTTGCTGAATGGTTTGGTGCAAAATGATATAGTGGTCATAATGATTAAGAGGCTCTAATGATATAATGTAAAATGAAATATAATTGTTTGGTAATTATTCAGGATGTAATCAGGGCTCTTAATGGTTAAGGAAGGTACTGGATACAAAATGATTCAGAGGGTTTTGGAACCATTAAGAGGCAGACTTATATTTTGCCAAACATGATTCACCAAATGTTGCCTCTTAATGGAACTGTTAAGAGGTAAACAAGCAACCCCTAAATAAAAATTCATCATAAAAATTCAAAATCACCTTTCATGCAAAAAGAACATGGACATGCTTTAATCAAGTCCATACACATGTTTGAGAATCCATCACCCTTCTGTCCGATGCATCTCTCTAAACCACACCTCGACTCCTGTGAATCGGGCAATCTTGAGCAATCAAGATACTCATCTTTGCTCGAATCCAAGTTTTCAAGACCCGCATCACCATCATCATCCATACCCACGCTATTTTCCACCTTCTCTTTCGATGCATTTTCTAGTACAACTGCAGAATCACTTCTTTCATCTTCTTCAGTTTCTATTATCACACGAGTACCCACTCTATCAGATGTGCTTGTGATTATCATTGGGGTGGTGGATATACAACTCTCTCTCACAGCATTGCCAATTTTAAAAGCAGTAGAAGAGGTGGCATTTCTTCGAACATCTGGTGTGCAGGATTCCTTGGGTTCACAGGTGATCTTAGATATACTATCTACCATATTCCCCTTCAACGAGTTGATCTCGCTGCACGAATGAGCCCGCAAAACACACTCAGGAATCTCTTTATGGAAGTTTTCTTTCTTAGAATTATCTACTCTTATACATTCTTTCTTTGCAAAGTGAAAACCTTCATCTTTCTTATAACCATCTCCAGATTTAACACCTGAAGTGGAAATGAAAGAAAACCCCCTTTTCCCAACTTGATTTGTTACATCTCCTAATGCAGATCGAGGCTTGTAATTACCATCCGAAGGTATTTCTTCACTCATAGTTCAATTAAACCTTATTCAACTAGAAAAAACTCAAGTAAAACACAAATCCCCTTTCTCAAAGTTCTCGAAATCGAAGAAAAATCAATCAACTGCCCTAAAAAGCAAAAAAAATTACAAAATTACTGGAAATGCAAACCAATAAATCATCTAATTGAATGAGCATATAAAAATACTAACCTTGAGGAGGATCTAAAACCAATTCGTTTATGGAAAGTCTGAAAATTGTTTGATCTGAATGAGGGTTTCGAGGCATATATTGGTACAATTTCCTTCAACATCTCAATTAAAATTCTTGAAGGCGGGAAAAGGGTTTGGGCTATAATGCTTTTGGTTTAAGTCGTGAAAGTTTTAAATGCGCGCCTTCCACACTCAAATTGGTAATTTTGGGCCTCCTATCACAAAATAAAATACAATGGAATTTGTTTCTTTTTTTATTTTGTGTAAACATTATTTTGTATAATGGAAGGCATTATTTTTTTATTTTTTTTTATTAACCTGGATATCCAATCCGTTATGCGAGCTGACTAATCCCAGAACGACTACCCGCTTTGCAGATAGCCTAAAGTTACCGCATTTGAACCTTCGTGGCCACAAGGGGATTTTTTTTTCCCCTCTCCCTGGATTTGAACCTAGGACCTCCTGGTACCATTGACCTTTGGAGTCCAAGCTCAAACCATTAAGGCACCACCCTTGTGGTTAGAACGCATTATTATGTATGATGGAATTTGTTTCTTTTTTTGATCATTTAGGGATGTTTGGAATTGCTTATAAAAACAACTTATTGACTTATTACCGGTACCATACCAGAATAATCACTTTTGAGCGTTTGGATAAAGTGCTTATACCGATGCCAAATAAGGAGTTTCTCGAAAAGTTAAAATTTTTATCTTATGATAAGTTGATAAGCACTTTTGTAAGTATAATATAAATTGTTTCAACTAAGCAATCCCAAACACCCCTTTAGTGTTGGAAGTTTTTATATATTTTTGTTTTTTTTAAAAATCAACGGCATTTATTAAGAAAAAAAAAACAAAAAGGAGCCCACTATGTAGCAAATATGAGCGAAAGCTAAAAAACCGAGAAGATTACAAAAAAAAATACAAATAACCTAACTAAAATATCTGAAGATTCTTTTGAAAGAAGATGAGTGGGATTCTCTTGGACTTGGTTGGCACCTTGCACTAGGGGTGTTAATCCAAATCGTCCACACCGCATCGTAAACCATGGTTTATAAATTTTGTGGTGCGGTTTACTGTTTGCATTTTTACCAAACCATATTATGTGGTGTGGTTTGCGACTTTAAGTCATCAAATGGTTGTATTTTGGTGTAGTTGAGCTTAACCTCGCATTAAACTATAGATCAAGTATGGTTGATCTTAATACTATATCGAGTCTCCCCCGTTATCCATAAAATGTCAAGCTCTCCAAGAGCAAATATGAGTAAAGAGTAAAGATTTTATGGTTAAAGTTTCATTTACGCTTTCAAAAGTTTTATGGCTTTATTTATATAATTGCTTGTTCTCACTAGGCGTTAAACCTAACATTTTTTCTCAAATGACATGTATATCAGGTGATCGTACTAGTAGGGCTCCCAAGGGTTGAGTGGAGTGCTATGCTAGTTGAGGTATCTTTTGGGGACTACACTTTCAAGTTAATAGTCTAGTTATTTTGGGATATTATCAACATGTAATCTATATTTCGAATTTATGTAGATTAATAGGTTGTTGTTATAGTATCCGTACATTGATTTGAACTCTATTTCTCGTTCCCCATTTATCGGGTGATCTTTATGACATTAAGTTCTATTCCGCAAATTATTTCGGGTGAAATTGTCTCTTATTTTCAGGGTGTTACAAGTTGGTATCAGAGCCCTAGTTTAAGTGCACTATGTATGAATTTAAGATGCCTAGACTTAAGTTGAGACTTTGATTGGCACTCACGAATATTGTAAATAAATAAATACTACAAACGGTGAAAACTAAGGAAGCGGAGGTAAGTGTAACACTAAATGGTAAATTATTAATTTCAATTCTAGTTTATTAAATATAATAAATATATTAAAAAATAGCAGGTACCAAGCGGTTAACGGTTCCAAAAAATGAGAACTAGAACCATAACTAGTCGCTATCGGTTTCGTATTTTAGGAATCAGAACCGATCATACCAGTTCCGGTTCCAGAACTGGCAATTTCGAAGAGATTCCGGTTTCAAAAGCAGGTACCCGGTTTCGATGCTCACCCCTAGCTTGGTTTATCATTTGTTAATATTAAATCTAGATTTGTTATTCGAGGTAACTCAAATATTGATTTAGTTAGAATAGAAGAAATTGCTTCCTTTCTCATTCCATTCTCCTCAATAATATATAGATTACAAAAGCCTTATCTAAGGAAACTATTTAGAAGATAGATCCCATATTTACAAGAAACTATTTATACACTTTCCTATTTAGAAACAATGAGAGGTATCTTGCTAACACCCCACCCCCCGGGCAGTTTGAGCGTGACTAAACGCTCAAATTGGATCTAAAGTCGAGGAATAATTGGCGAGGTAAACCTTTTGTGAAGATATCCACATACTGATAAGAGAAAGGAACATGTAGTACACGTATGTGACCCATCACCACCCTTTCACGCACAAAATGTATGTCGAGCTCAATGTGTGGTGCATTGGTATTGAACCGGATTGCCAGATAAGTACACGGCAGACACATTGTCATAGTATACAAGGGTAGATTTACGTGTAGGACACCCAAGTTCGAGAGGTAAGTTGCGTAACCAACACGTTTCTGACAATGTTTGCCACGCCACGATATTCTGCTACGACACTTGACCGTGAAATAGTGGGTTGGCATTTTGCTGACCAAGAAATAAGGTTGTCGCCTAAAAACACGCAATACCCAGAGGTGGATTGACGTGTGTCTGGGCATCCCGCCCAGTCAGCGTCTATATAGGAAGTGAGGCTATGGGCGATACTAGGATAAAAGTGTAGGCCGTAGTCAAGAATGCCTTTGACGTACCGTATTATGCGTTTAAGAGCACTAAAATGTGGTTCTCGTGGTGCATGCATGAAGAGGCAGACCTGTTGGACTGTGTATGCAATGTCGGATCTTGTGAAGGTGAGGTACTGTAGAGTACCCGCAAGACTGCGATAAAGGGTTGGATCATCAACCGGAGTTCCGGTATGTGCACTTAATTTGGACTGTGAGTCAATAGGGGGTAGGCATAGCTTGCAATTCGTCATTTTGGCCTGGCTAATAATACTTTCTGCATGCTTCTTTTGAGAAAAGAACATGTGGTGAAAGGTACGGGTGACAGAGATACCCAAGAAGTAGCTTAATTTACCGAAGTCGATCATCTCGAACTCGGTGTTGAGAGCCGAAATTGTGTTTGATTTAAACTTTTCAAATGAGGCGGTTAAGACGATGTCATCAAGTTATAGCAACAGGTAAGCGATGTCGGAACTGTGATGATAGGTAAACAGTGAGTCATCGCTTTTGCTGCACCGAAAACCAACCTGTAAGATATAAGTGGCAAACCGTTGGTACCAAGCCCGAGGGGCTTGCTTTAGGCCGTACAAAGACTTACGAAGACGACATACATGGCCCGGGGCGGATGGATTGTAAAAGTCTGGTGGTTGATGCATGTAGACCGTTTCTTTGAGGTCTCCATGCAAAAATGCGTTTTTCACATCGAAGTCTTTGTCTTTTTTCTATTTCAGTAAACTTTTTTTTGTTTCTGAAATATGTCCAACACTCCAAGATATATGTATTAGTGTATGTTTATAATGTCTATCTATGTTTATGAGTAATGAGTGTATTTAAATTCTAAAATCTAAATTCTAAATATGTCAAGCATACAATTATCTAATCTAAAATTTAAATTCTAAAAATCTAAAATTGTGTATATTTTTTTTGTTGTGGGTGCCTTCAAATAGTGGAGTCTGAACGATGATTAGCATCGGATCCAAAACGGGTTCATGAAAGGATCCTTCATGGAAGTACGGTGTAGACTGTAGAGCATGAAGTGCCCAGAGAACGCGGGAAAAAAGGTTACAAGTACATCAAGTGCAACTTTTGTAGTAAATTCATTAAGGAGGGGGGGTTGAAAAGAATGAAGGAGCATCTCACTTGCACACATAAGGATGTTGTGGCATGTTCAAATGTACCCTTAGAAGTAAAAACGATATCAAACAATATTTGAAGAACTTCCAAGACGCGAAGTATGCTTCTTAAAGTATTTTTGAGGAGATGGTAGACAATGACGCCTACTTTGTTGGTGGTCGTGAGAATATTGGAAGTGCAATTCCTTTAGAGGGCATGAATTCTTGTCCAAGTATTTGTTATAGAGGCGTTAAAGGACTAATGGATCATTTTGTAGCAAACAAAGGAGACAATGTGAATGCCAAACAGATGCAAGCAAACGCTAAAGCGCACCGCAATCAAGTTTGCATTGATATTGCACGATACTTCTATGAGAATGACATGTCCTTCAATATTGAAAGCAACCCGTCACTTATCAATATGGTGCGGTCAATTGGAAATTATGGTCGAGGATTGAAACCTCCAAGTAGGCATGAGGTGGGTAATTGGATGTTAAAAGAAGAAGTAAAGACTACATTCGCGATTGTCGATGAAATAAAAATGACTTGGAAGAAAACGGGGGTTTCCTTGTTATCGGATGGTTGATGGTTGGTCTGATATGAGAAATAGAAGTCTCATAAACCTTCTAGTCAACAATCAATATGCGACTGTTTTTCTGAAAACTGTGGATGCATCTGATTGTGTGAAAGATACACATAAAATATTTGATTTGCTTGACAGTGTGATTGAAGAGATTGGAGAAGATATCGTGGTCCAGGTAGTTATTGATAATGCAAGGTGCATATAAGGTTGCGGGGAAAATGTTGATGGAGAAGAGAATCTTCTTCGACCCGCCGCCATACGATTTTCTACTGCCTTCTTGACTCTATAAAACATGTATGAGTTGAAGCAACCATTGCAAATGATATTTGTTTCAAATGATTGGGCAGGCTATGCATGAGCAAAGAAACCTGAAGGGAATATTGTGTAACACCCTCAAATCTGGAAAGAGCGACTAATTTAAAATTTCTAATATTTCATCAATAAATAACTTTCCTCAAACCACAATTAGTAATAAGCCTCTACAACAAACAAATCAAGTCCTATACAAGACCTACTTACGGTTGGGTGTTACTAAACCAATAAGAGTCGCTATCTCCGAATGCGGAAAACGTCACCAAGAATCTTTATCGTGCCACTTCCTAGCACTCAAGTCCACACGTGTCACTAGTACCAACCCCCACGATAACCTGATGCACATGCCGACAAAGAAAAAGGGTTAGGCTTAACGCCTAGTGAGCTCAAGAGTTTTTAACATATATATGATTGATTTGAAATCAAAAGATGTGCTTGATAAAATATAATTCTCAAAGGAAATAACCTTATTATAAAAGCAACGTCTTTCCCCAAATTCACTAGTCCCATAATAAAAGCTTTAGACCAAAATGACATTAGAAGAGAATACTTTAAAATAGAAATATTCTTTTAACGACATACCAATTCCAATACTCACACGACTATGATTGAGTTTATAAACGTGGAGATAGAAAACATACTTTTAACCATGTTTTATAAAACGTTAACTCACGCGGACCTTTAAAGGGATAGAAATATCCAAAGTTCACGGGGGATTCCCGATCATACCATCTTTCGTGACGGATACAAAAGTAGGTCACTACTCGATGTTGAGCAACCATAGGAGTCAATGGCAATCGGTCAACAACCGATTATGCACCTTAGTACACGGCCCTCGATGGCTCCTACGAAAGCCCGCGCAATGGTCACTGGCAACCGGTCTATAACCGATTATGCACCTTAGTACACGGCCCCCTGATGACCCCAAATTGCGCATGCATAGAGTCAATGGCATCCGGTAATGATCCGGCATTATACCCAACGGTAAGAGGCCCCCTATGACTTCTATGCGACCAAAAAGGGACAACAATCCCGCCTTTAAACCGACTATATGCCTATGGATCCATTACATACTAGTCCTACTACCGAATACATCAACGAGACGTATTACTAGTTTTCCAACCTTGAAAACTCTTTTCAACAAACCATCTTCTTTCAAGTCCAAGTTTTACCAAAAATTAGGTCAAATCATTTTGAGTTTCAAAACCAAAGATTATTTCATTTTATAACCTTTCCAAGTATTTTAAACCATTAATGATGCTCAACTCATCATTTACAACAAAATACTCAAAATCCTCATTTTGACCCAAAACCTCCAAACTTACCCAAATACACAACCACTTGAAATTAAGTTTAGGAATCAGTAAAATACTACATTCACAACAAGTATTTGAGTTTATAAGTTTAGATTTGAACTCATACTCATGCATTTACAAAATGACCCATAATGCAATAATCTGTAATCTTTCAACGATTTATAAGTTCCAAAACTCCAAAGATGCAAATACAACCAAATGGTTTTCATTTAAAGATATTGCACCCAAACAACCCACACTTATAATTTATTTGTCAAAATGTCTAAAAACCAAGTATAAGCCTCTTTCATGATTTATAAATCCTTTTATACCAAATATGCAAACTTACACAAATACTCACACATTTGATAAATAACAAGTGAAGCATGTTAATACTTTAAAATAAACGTTTTTGGCATGTACAAAGTTTTCACAAAGTATCTTGAACTCACCTTGCTAGATTTAAGCTAAATCTAGGTTTTACCCCAATGCCGAGTTCCATTCGGTAAAGACTTTAGATCCTCGAGCTACACCTCTAGATCCATGGTGTAAGTCTTTCAAGAACACCTACATAACCTCCAAAACATACACAAGAACAAACCCAAGAGAGAATGAGAGTTGTTGGTGGAAGAACCCAAACCCTAGATTCAAGATTCAAGGATTAAGATCTTACCTTCACTTCTATGAACTCCAAAATCAACCAATAGCCTCTATCCATACTTGTTTCCATGTTGTAGAGCTTCAAGAGACGAATCCATAGCAACTTGAATCACCCAAATCGGAGCATTATTGAGAGAGATATGGTTCAAATGAGAAAGATCCCGATTTTCGGTCTTTAAAACGCTGACAGAGGCTACGCCAGATATGGACGCCAGTTACGTTCGTAGCTGGCATTGGTAACTCACGCGGCTCCCTCTTGACCAAACAGACTGTAACGCTAGTTGTGAAGCTAGTTACATTTCGTAACTGGCATTGTAACTCACGCTAAGCACAAATCAAGTAAAAAGAGTTTAGGGCTACTTGTGAAGTTAGTTACGATTTGCTAACTGGCTTTGTAACTCACGCTAAGCATAATTGAGTGCAAAAGTGCCTAGGCTAGTTATCAAGCTAGTTTCAACTCTGAAACTCACCTCGTAACTAGCTTCCATCCTATCCCACATGAAAACTAGCCTTAGACGATGTTTTACCCATATTTGCTTCGTCTTAGCTCCAAATTGACTCCGAAAAATATCGTTGGACTCCTTCTTTAATTCTCCAACCAAATATGATATAAATACTTGAAAATAGGCCTGAAATACCAGAATTCTTGTATCAGTCTTTTCCAAAATTTCATAAACTTAACTAAAATTTCCGGGTGTTACACGCTGTGAAGATGATTATAATGGATGAGCATATCTTTTGGCCCAGTGTGGTTTATTCCGTTAAAACCACAAAGCCTCTTGTACATGTTATGAGGCTAATTGATGGTGACACTCCTGCAATGCGATTTCTTTATGGTTCAATGGATGAGGCTAAAGAGAAGATAGCCAAGAATTTGGAATCAGACGAGCTTTCCTACAAAGGGATTTGGGATATAATTGATGTCAAGTGGGAACGTTAGTTGCATCACGACTTGCATGCAACTGCATATTACTTGAATCTTTGTTTTAGATGGAGTCCCAATGCCTCTGAGCATGTGATTAGATGTGGATTCTACCTTTGCATGGAGAGACTCATTAAAGATGGTGCGACATTTACGAAGATTGATAACCAACATAGTATATACACACGCAACGAAGGATTGTTTGGATTTCAAAACGCTTTGGAAAGTTATCAATCACGTCCATCTGGTAAATATTCGTACTTTCATCTCTTTCTTTTCATCATATAAGAAAAATAAATGATTAACTACTTTATCTTTTTGTCATTAATATATATAGTTACATGGTGGGATAACTTTGGAGATGAGACATCAGAGGTAAAAGCTTTTGCAATGAGGATTCTAGGGCTTACTTGTTCGGCATCAACACGTGAACGTAACTGGAGTACGTTCAATCAAGTGCATAAAAAAAAAGATATCGCCTAAGCATGAATAAGATGAATAGTTTGGTGTACTTAATGTACAATAGGAAGTTAAAGCATAGATTCATGAAGAAACAATCGCAAAAAGAAGAAGATGATCATACGATCATTGAAGAGATGCCATCCGATGATGAATGGTTTGCAAACCCAAATGATGACGAAGATGACGACAGGACGATGTACCAATTGAAGTTGACGATGTAGTTGAGGATGCAACCCCAAGTTCGTCATCAAAGAAGTGGAAAGTTATTCAAGTGGATTTGCATGATAAAGATGATAGTGATTTCTCCTATGATTGTGGAGCACTTTGACCATATTTCATGAAATAATGACTTATGGTTTCTTAGACTTTATGTTTTTATAACTTGGTACTTTGATAGTAATTTTATCACTTGGTAGTAACTTTATGACTTCAATATGTTGATATTCGATTATTTTTTTAAGGCTTGGTAGCAATTGTATGACTTTAATACTTTGATATTGGATTATGTCTTGCATTTTATGAATTATGTTAAAATTAATTTGTTTACCGCCTCAGGGATTACAACTCGCCTCATCAAAGGGAAACACCTCACCTTGCGTTTCCGTACTTTAAAACCTTGGTTGCAAGTGAATAAGGATCATGAAGATGCACGGAATCTAAGTGATGCTGATTTTCCTACACGTTTGGTTTGGAATTATGAAGGTAAGACTTGGAAAAGGAGGAAATAATATACTTTGCACATCTAGGGAGTGAGGAACGCTTTTATTTGAGAATGTTGCTAAACATTGTCAAATGATATACTTCATTTGAACATATAAGAACATTTCATAGAATAACACACCCTACCTTCAAATCTTCATGCCATGCTTTAGGTTTACTAGATGATGATAAGGAGTGGATTGCTTGCTTAACTGAAGATGCAATCTGGGCAACTAGAAATGGGTTACGTCATTTATTTGTCGCAATACTTATTCACTGTCAAGTTTTTGATGCATCTCAAATTTGGAAGCCTATTATAGCACATTTTCATAGGACACCATCGTTTTATAGAGGAAGAGGTTTCAAATGCAAAACCTACAACTATCAAACCAATAGGTTGAGGCATACACATTTCTTGAAATAGAAAATATCATGTTGAACACGGGGAAACGTTAGAGAGATGTGGATGAGAGGCCCTCACCAAATTCTTCTTTAATTAGAGAGATTGGTAATAGATTGATCAATAAGGAGCTTGAGTATGACGTATATCATTTAAGCAAATTGTATGCTGACTCATTTCCAACATTAAATCCTTGCCAAAGGCCAACATATGAAGCAATCATTGACTGTGTTGAATAGAGATGGTGATTTGCCCCGCCCCGTTGGGGAACCCGGTTCACCCACCCCGACCGGGGCCGGTAGATGTTGAAAACCGGGGCCGGGTAATGTATTCTCCAACCCGCCCCGTCCCCGTATGTATATATTAATTAAAAAATAAATATTTTTAATGTAATTTTTACCCTTTTTTCAAAAATTTATTGTTTAACCGGGGATTGACCGGGGATAAACCGGGGACGAGCAAAAAAATACCGGGGATGAAATTGGATTCCCCGTACCCGCCGGGGACCGGGGCCGGGGCCGAGATAGTGAAACCGGGGCCGGGGCCGGGGATCGTATTCCCCGCCCAATCCCCGCCCCGTTGCCATCCCTAGTGTTGAAATGATTCGGACAATATTTTGTATCAATGATCATGGGGTAACATGTAAGAATTTTTTTATGGAATATAATTATCGCAAGACTAAAACAACAATAGTCTTACATGTGGTAACTTCTGGTAGCAGCTTTATTATTACCTAAAGATAGGACAACTCATTCACGATTCTCTTAGAGGTCACTACATAGTCAACTTGTGAAATACGATATGACACCTAATTATCGGTGTAGCTACTGAGAACATCATTGATAATTTGGGATGAAACACCCATCACAAACAAATATTGATTTGAGGCATGGATAAGAGCCTCCAAGATATTCTAAGAAAGATACCAAAAAGCCAGTCTAAACCTTTTGGAGGATTGACCATGGTTATGAGTGGTGATTTTCGACAAATATTGTATGTTGTCACAAAGAGGATTTTGATGCATCTCTTAATTCACTGTACTTACGGGATTTCTGAAAAATCCATTAACTCAAACAAAATATGAGGCTTCTAAACGGATCATTGAGTTGCATAAAAGTTGATCGGGTTGCTTCTTCTGACAAATGGTTGTTCTAAATCGTAGATGGGTCAAACTATGATAACATTGATGAATAACTTATTGAACTCCCTCCTTATGTCTATCTAAATTCAATTGGAAGTCGATAATGCAAGCTACCTACACATCGTTATTATAAAACTACACAAAAATCTACGTACTAAACCGCGTGAGCTATTTTAACACCAAAAAATGAGATGGCTATGAATTGAATGATATAACTACGGATATAATGTCAGGTGAAGGGAGAACTTATCTTAGCTCAAAAAATGGATGTAAAGAAAGTGTAAATACAAATGATGAAGACCTCTTGTATCCTACAAATATTTTAAATAACTTGAAATTCAACGACATCCCAAATCATGGCATACACTTAAAGGAAGAAACTTCGGTCATGTTGTTAAGAAACCTTAATCAGGTGAAGGTTTATGTAGGGGGACGAGATTAATTTCACCGAGTTAGGTAAATTGTCCATTAGAGGTGTTATTATTACTAGATTAAATGTTGGTTAAACCGTAACAATTCCAAATGGATACCAATCATAAAAAAATGAGACCTCAAAGTAGCACACTTTTGCAATCCAATAGTTTAATTTCCAATAGAGTGCCTCAACATAACTTGTCCTCAATTACGTTACATAATGTACCACCCTAAAAATAAAAGACAATTTAAACCGAAATAAACTACGAGAGGAAACTTAATAGCATAAAGATCATCCAATGAATGGAAAATAGTAATAAAGTTTACATCGATAAATGGATACTAAAACAACAATCCATTAATCTATACTAATTTGAATCATAGATTATGTCCAGGTGTTGCTAATATCCTCAAAAACGTGTATCTAGTAACTCCAATTTACATTTGAAAGTGCAATCCCAAAATATGCCTCAGCCGACAACAACGCTCCATTCAAACCTTGGGAGCCCCGCTAATAAGATCACCTGATATACATGTCATTTGAGAAAAAAATGTTAGGCTTAACGCCTAGTGAGAACAAACAGTTAATGATTAAAGCTATGAAACTTTGAAATATAAAATATAGCTTTGAACAATGTTATTTATAAAGTTTAATCTCATGCTTCCCCTTGGAAAGGTGTAAAACATCCGAATATGACCGGGGAGACCCGGTTTACCACTAGTCGTGACGGGAGGACACAATGTGTGTCACAAACCAATGTTGTTAGAGCGTCACATAAAGGTATGGTAGCCATTGACATCAACCAAAGCCAATATTATTGTCATTTGTGCACATAAGCTCTTGCTCGGGAATTACACAATAATCACTTTAACATGTATTTAATTTTATAAAAGAGTAAGATGGACTCACAATACTAGGATTTGTAGAAACCTTAGAAAAATCCCCAAAAAGCTTGGTGGAGAAGATGAATAGTGGAACCCTTGATTTAAAAGCTTGAATCTAGAAGTTTGGCCTTGAATCTCTAGGCTAGAGGATAAGTAATTGCTCCTAGAATGGTTGGTGATGGAGAGTTAAAGCTCCAAAGTTGGAATAAATGAAAAGAAACGGATAAAAATCGTATGAGGAATGAATGTGGGAAAAAATCCGGTCAAATCTCGTTTAAAAGGGTTCACTGTGCGAAAAATAGGACTTACGCGACCTCATGTCGCAGATAAGGTCGCACGCGCGAGAGGGGGAGGTTGAAACAAAAGGATACGTGACTTGCATCGCGACCCTGGATTGCGCGCCAAGTCTTGCAGGTACTAAAATTTGCCCAGTAAGGTCTATTTATGAATACAACAGCCCAAACTCCAAACTCTTAATATCACAATAATTTCTAACACATAAATTTCCAACTTAGGATTAATTTCTTCTTAAAACTACCTGATTATCAAAACAAAATTCCCGGAAATCCCGGGTGTTACACATAATACTTCTTGTCAAGACGTCCACTTCGTTTTTCATAACGACTCATCATTAACCCGATCTCAACATTCAATACATCACACTGACACTTAATGAAACATCGAACCATGTTGAATAAAACTTTGAATCTAAGACTTAGTTGCCTCCCAACCTTAGGTGGTTCAGACCACTTCAAGAATAGCTTACGATGTGACTTAACCGTCTCCATTGTTGCATTAATAAATTAACTTTGATTATCAAAGTCTCTTCCATAACACGATTTCCACTTAAGGTTTCCATGGACATTTACTCTAAATTCCTCCGAATCAATACCATGAAGATCCACTGTCCCTTTCATGAAAAAACTCTTAACCACAAGCTCGGTCCCGTTCAGTGCATGCTTAACTTGATAATCCAAACTATCACAAGCACACCAAACTCCAAAGAAATCTCAAAATTTCTTAGCAACTCAATTGATCATTATCATTCATCATTATTTAGTAAAATCTATTATTCTCACGTTCACCACATAAAACTTCCGAACACTTTCTAGAATTCGGCTGAAGTATCTAAAATCTATTACTCAAATGATTCTTGACCTAAAGAAAAATTATAAGTTGACACCTAAGCTAGAAAAATGACCATACTCCAACTGTGAGTATCCCACAAGAAGTTCAGTCCTGACTTATGCTGCTTCGACTATTGAATCTCATCACTGTAAAGATCTAATGCATGATTCCGCAGTTATTCATAATTGTGATGAAACCTCAAGACTATGACTCTCTAATGAGCGAACCATAAAATTTTCTCCAAACACAAAGACACACCAAGATGACACATCACCCTCACACAGTCAATGATGTCAACCAGACGACTCATCGTAGCAAACAGTCATATAAATTCCAACCCGAAGATTGATGAAACAAGAATATCACCACATAAATAACTCGAAATGACCCATAAGTCTAATACATTAAAATCGCTTATATACACCGACTTTCAAAACCGAAACCTCAAAATTCAAAACCAACCACAGGTAGGGATGGAAACGGGGCGGGGAATGGGCGGGGAATGCAACCCCCGTCCCCGACCCCGATCCCCATTTATAACCCCCGTCCCCGTCCCCGCCCCGCCTAATACCCGACGGGTTCGGGGGATGAAATCCCCGACGGGTACGGGGAACCCATTGGGTACCCGTTTAAGGAAATAATTATGTAGTGAAAAATGAATAGTAAAAAATGTTTTTAATTTTAGAATAATCAAATAAACCTCAAGTTTCAAAAACCATTAACCAACCACATGATTTCATAATTCATAAGAAACATAAAAGTATAAAATTCTTAAACAACAAAAATGAAACTATATAATTCACTGTCAAGACATATTTTCATTCATCATTCTTCTTCACAAAAAAACCTCTCCACTTTTATAATCCACAATCATCATCATTAATTCTTCATGATTCATGCATCAAAATCTACAAAACTTGGACCCTACAACATTAAAGAAAAATATTAAGCGTAAAAATTGTTAAAAATTAAAATAAGAAGAAAAAAAGACCAATAACAAACATACCACATCATCATTATCTTTCATATCTTCAAACATTGTCAAATACTTTTCTCTATTTGAATGTGTACCTAACAATAAATAGAAATAAACATTAATAGGAATCATTTCATGTGTAAAAGAAAATGAAACAAAAAAAGTTAGAATAATATACCTAATTTCTCATCCCATAACCAATCTTGTGCACATACCAATGCTTCTAATGTATGAGGATGGAGCCTATTACGATGAGGAGTCACATGTCTTCCACCGGTACTAAAAGCCGACTCGGAAGCAACTGTAGACACCGGTATAGCCAAAATATCTTTGACAACCTTTTGCAATGTCGGATATCTCAAGCCATTTGCTTTCCACCATGCTAGAATATCAAATTCTCCACTCCTTGGCAAGACCGTCTCCTCCAAATAATAATCTAGCTCGGACTTGTAAGCAACCACATTTGAAGTGCTACTAACAAATAAATCATAACCGGCCAAAGAATCTACACATTCATCAACATCCATACCAACTTCAAAACTATGCAATGAATCCGGATGAACTTCTTTGTCACCACTTTGTGTGTATTCTTTCACCAAATCATAAGTCATCTTTCTAATTCTTTCAATTTCAATCGGGGAATTATTACCATAAATTTTAGGAAAGTAATATTCAATTAGCTTCATCTTAAATCTTGGATCCAAAATAGTTGCTATGGCTAATATTCCATGTATAACATACCTATATTGATCAAATTTCTTAATCATATTTGTAGCCATCGACTTAATCTCCACATATAATGATCCAAGACACTCCCTAAGCAACAATCGAATTTCACAAATCTTAGGGAAAAAAATATTTGCAGTAGGATATTTGGCCCCAGAAAACATTTCAGTTACGTTGTAAAACAATTTCAATTTCTCACATATTACTTTTGCTAAAAGCCAATCTCGATCACTAGGTGCTTGTTTGTTTTTTTTTCTCGGTGTGTACTAGGCGATTAAAGACATCCTTGTACACAATGGCACTCGTAAGCATCAAATAAGTTGAATTCCACCTAGTTCTACAATCAAGAACCAACTTTCTTTTACTTGAAAAGGTTAATCCATCTTTAGCTTCCTCAAAATTTTCTACTCTTTTTGGTGTTGTGGTCCAATAAACTACACTTTCGCGAATAGTTTCTATCCCACTTTGAATTACACTCAATCCTTGTTGAACAATCAAATTCAATATATGTGCACAACACTTCATATGAATCAGTTCCCCATTCAACAATAAATGCTCACTTCTCAATTTTTCTTTCATCTTATCAATCATGGAAATATTGACACTACAATTATCTAAAGTCAAAGTAGATAACTTACGATCAATAGACCATGCAACCAAGCACTCCATCAACTCTTTTGATAAGGTTTTAGCATTATGAGGGGATGGCACGTACATAAACCTATAATACGATATATAGAATTTAATTAGTATACAAATGATCAATATTAAATTAAAATATAACATAAAAAAGAAACTAGTAACTTGCCTTATAATTTTATTGCGCAAAATCCACGAGTCATCGATATAATGCGCGATTACAACCATGTAGCCTCTTTTTTGATTAGTGGATGTCCACATATCAGTTGTCACTGCAATTCTACCTTGATTGGTATTCAACACGTTTTTTGTTTTAGTCTTCCCGGTCTCATATATTTTCATGATATCCCTTCTAATGGTAGGTCGAGAGACATGCTTGAATAAAGGGTTCATCGAGTTTGAGAAACTTCTAAACCCAACATGTTCTACCATATTAAGTGGATACTCATGCAAAATTATCATCTTAGCAAGTTTTTCCCTTGAAACTTGTTGATCAAACGTGTGGGCGTCAAGTGTAGAAGTTCCATTTTTTTTATAGGATTCAAGATACATTGTTTTATGTCTCGTTGCTTTCTAAGAGGACATATCTTGAAGTGATCGTGTAAATGTTTAGTCCCATTTTTGCTTGACCCTCCTAGTTTTTTCTCACAATAATTACAAATAGCCTTATCAAACCCATCAACCTTTTGTTTCTTGAAGTGATTCCATACAACAGAAGTCAATGTTCTCTTTTTTGTCTCGACATTGTCGGCAACCTCACAATCTATAATTGGAGTTGTAGTTGCAGGTTCATTATTTTCTCCACTTGCAATTGGGATATCTTTAGTAATATTTTGTGGAGATTCATCTTCAATCTCATTCATCGTTGACTACAAAAATGCAAACATCAATATATCATGAAGTGTCAATTTTAAAATATAATCCTATCAATTTATAATAAAACCCACATTAACATGATATTTAGGGTTCTATAAAATGAGGTTTGTTTATTTATTTTTTTAAAGGTAAATTTTATCAGAACCACAACTCTACATATGCTCTTAAAGATTCTAGCGAAGATGTTGTTGTGAATGTATACCTGCATCAGCACAAACTGGATCCTACCTCCCAATTAATTTCTTCAGAGCTTAAAATACCAAATCAACTCCCTCTCTCCCATTTTCTCACACACACAAAAAACACACAGTAGCCCATCTTAACAGTGACCCATCTTAACACAATCTATAAAATGGGGTTTGTTTATGTTGAGATTTATTTAATAAGTAATGCAAAACACTTCATTTATGGACGGTGCCAACAAGATAAACATGACATACATAAGCATGAATAAAGAAAGTTAAAAGGAAAACAAGATGGAAATTTAAATAAAATGTCAACACTAGTAAGTACTAACTTACCTCAAGATCAAAACTTCAAATCTTGATTCTTGTGTCTTGAAATGTGCTCCTCGTTATCCAACTTCTTAGTTTACTCAAGCTTCAATGAAAAACAAAAGTAGAAGATAAACTTTGATGGGTGAATGGTAATGAAGCCATTACTTGAGAATTGAGGTTTTATCTCTTGGATATTAGGACAAAAAGTAATTTGTTTTTTTATTGAATAAAAACTGATAACATGTTTACTTGAGAGATTGAGAATTGAAAGTTTGAAATCTTGAATTACTTTTTGATATTTGCTCACCTCTGCCGCTCTGCGCCACCTTCTTTCTTTATTTTCCAAGAAATCTTTTCATTAATCATTACTCTTGCTTTGCTTTATTGACAAGTCAAGAACTAGAAGTCTAAGAGACTAAAAGACTATATATATATATATAAACCTTTTAAAAAGTCATCTCAAATCAGATTTTATTATTTTTGTGTGATATATATATATATATATATAAATGATTTAATATATATATATATATATATAATCGGGTATAATAGGGGCGGATAGTAGTATCCCCGACCCCGACCCCGCTTCGGATACAACAAATAATACATGTCCCCGCCCCGTTACCCAATAAGTCGGGGAATCCCCGCCCCATTAGGGGCGGGTACCCGCGTGTACCCGAACCGACGGGTCAAATTTCCATCCCTAACCACAGGTCAGATTACCCGACACTTAAATTACAATGAATCTTCTAGTCCTCTATTCAATACCCACCACAAAATGGTGTTTACATATAAGGTTTCCCAATGAGTTCAAGGTTTTACAAGTATATGACTAAGAAAATATGCCTATTTCATTCATAAAAGATTTAACGAACATAAAATCTTTATAATCGGTTTTACGCACGCCTAAAGATTTTTACCATACCTAATCGTGAAAAGTAGCCACAAACGTCTGGATATAAAAGAAGCTTGAAAGTTATGTGATCATTATTCAAACTAATGATGATAATAATGAGAATACGGTTAGTAAACTTTTAAAATGGACCGTTATAGTCTTAACACACATTTATTGATGTCATGTATGTAAAATGAATTCATGCACTAAAATAGTGTGCAATATAATGTTTGTACAAAACTTTTAAAGAGGAGTTACACGACATAGAACTTCTAAAATTATCTCTTTTAGGTATAAGGTGACATGAAATTAGATTATCCAAAATTCTCTCTTTTAGCATTCGTTATTCATACTGACTGGGACACTGTTGTGCTCTCTTCGTCCTCACGTCTGCAATGAAAAATGAATTCGCATTTCAACTTTTTTTTTCTCTCTCTCTCTCTCTCTATATATATATATATAAACAGAAAAATCTTTATATATTTTTCTTTTTTCCCTTTATATGTATAAAAGAAATAACTAGTGGTGACAGAATGATATATTGGAGAATGAAAGTGACTATAAGAATGGAGGAAGCAAGACTTTGTATAAATTTGAATGTGCTGAATTTGGTTATCCTACATTGGTAAGAAGAAGATTTTTTTTATGAAATATGTTATTATATATTGACAAGATGAAGGGATGCTTATTTGTGACAACTCATAGAGTTGGCTAATTTTAGTCAAACCATTTTTCTGGAAGTAAAAAAAATCTTCAAACCTGTTGATTCCAGATTCCTTTAAACCGATTGTTAATTGAGAGTATTGAATCAAAGTGAAATGCGGAAGCAGATCAATTAACAATTTAAATCAATAGAACAGTAAACAGAATGAAGAACAAAGATTATGAAATGATAACTTTGAATCAAAGTAGACAAAGTTATGAATTACGCACAGTATTCTTCAAAATGTAAATGTATTGATCGACAACTTTTACAAACACAATATAATGCTATTTATACAGATACAAAAACAGAAAGTCAAAATGCTAGCCAATTACAAAGTGCCATGTGTCTAAAAGGGAGCGTCTAACAACAATTAGTTATAACAAGAAGAGTGTGTTGACTTTTGTAGACATCTCTTCTTTGACTCATACTTTAATTTCTAACATTCTCCCCCTAAGTATGAAGTCAAAAAAACTTTCTTCAGAGAGGATCAACAGCAGCAATGATACTTGAAATATTATCGATAAGCTCTCTGTTCTTCTGAAGTCCATCAAGTCTTTTCTCTACTTTCTTTGCAACATCTGGATTTGTCGTGTCTAAGCCAAAGATAGCACTTGATGATGTAGACTACCTCGAAGAGTATTTGTGAGCTTCTTTGATGCGAAAGAAGCTCTTTCCATTTGGTCTTTTGAAGATGATTCCCTCTTCGGTTCGAAGAAGTCTACCCACTCGAATTTGCTTATCCCTTCAAGTTCCTCATTTGGTGCGAGATAGCCGATTATCCATTTTGAAATTTAAGCCAATCCGGAAGTCGACTCCGCCTTTTGTATCTAATGTATGATTTCATACATAGAATAATTCTAGTGTAGGCAACATGGTCTTGTGGATCTTTGCGTACCGTAAAGCCGAGTCTTCATAAATTCTTCCGTAAAAATGAGATCGGTGGATGGATGGACAACAGATCATTATCACATATGTAATAACTCTTGTTGTTTGATCTGACTACCTCGTAGATTGTGTACCAAATGGGTGTATCTTGAAACTGCTTATGTTTCATGGCTGTGATCTTTGTAATTGGAGCAGTAGTGAAAACCGTCTTTCTGTCTTGTTTATGAGCCATGAAGTTATCTTTAACTTCATTGCTTACATTGTATTGGTTTGCGAAGTTAGGCATCATGAGATAAATCTTCTGATCTGTTGGAGCATACATGTGCCTTTTCTCAACTTCAAGTGTTGGAAGTTCAATGTTTCCAACTTTGTTTAATTTTTCTTCAAATTCTCCTCTTCTGATCTCTTTCTGCTTCTGAGCGGCCTCTCGCTTCCGACTCTTGCTCTTTCTTCGACTTCAAAATTTTGTCTCGTAGTTCTTCTTCAAGTCTAGCCTTCTCTCTTTCCAGATTCTCTCTTTCAGCCCTCTCTATCTCTATTTGTTCTTCAACAATTAGCCTCTGGCGTATTATCCGTTCTTCTTTTTCTTTTTCGGCTACGAACACTTCCTCATCCTCCTCTCGGCCCTTTCTTCTTTTTCAGCTTTAGCTCTTTCCTTTGCAGCTTTAGCTCGTTCTCGTTCTTCGTGAGCTCTGACTATTTCAGCCCTTTCAGCCGGAGAGCTCGGGATTCTGCTTTTTCCCATAACATCCAGAATGAACTTAGCTAGATCTGGATCTCTGGGTAGAGGCCCAGAATGCGTAGCCAGAGGTGTTGGAGTGATTGGCACCTGTTTTGAAGAAGAAGGTTGCTGTGATGGTTTTGGAGTTGAAGAGTCAGCGGTGGTCGTGTTTGGTTCTGGTGGTGTTTGTTTGGCTTGCTTAGGCTCAGGACCTTTCTCCCCCTTCTGAGAATCAGGATCCTGATCCTCAGAATGTTTTCTTTTCAGCTCTGCCTTTTTGCAAGCCCTTTCTTCCTTGGCTTTCTTCTTGGCATTAAACGCCTCAGCAATAGAAGAAACCAGAGGCACGAGTTGAGATAGAGTAGATTCGATGGCGCAATTTTCGGTCCGTTGAGGATGTGGAGGGCTTGGAAGAGTACTTTGAAGCGATGGAAGACATTCGCTCAAGAATAATCTTCTGGAAAGAGGCGAGATCAGATTTCTTGACGAGCGTAGACTCAGAGGGATCATCAGAAGGAATGATGGTCTTGATAATCTTCTGTATATCAGCAAAATAGGCCTTCTGATCTTCTTGAGAGGTACTCATTTGGCGCTGAAGATCTGCTAAGAGAGAGTTCTGACTTTCAATTTTAAATTGAAGGCTCAGAAGAAGAGAGTTGTTAGTGGTCACGGATAATTTTAGATCTTCCACAGATCTCTGAATTTGATCATCAAATGCCAAGAACGCTGCATTTGTGACGAAATCAAAAGATGTAACCGGTGCATCTCCAACACATGGAGCCCCTTTACCCTCGCGTTCAGAGGGGCCTTCTACACCTGTTTTGACGTTGAGTGTAGAAGGACTTCCAACCGATCCTTGAGGTACGTTATTCACGAGCTCCTCTTCGGTTGTTCGACCGTTTCAACATTATCCTCATCATCGAGGATGAGGTGTCCGAAGACAAGATGCTTACCTTGGTGAAGTGTAAACACTCCGGTAAGAGGTGCATTCCTAGGCCGTAACCCTCTCGATGGGAATTCATTAGCATCTATCCTAGGAGAGGATGTGGACTCATCCTCTGTGCGTATTGGTATGTCAGTCACGGAGACATGAACATGTGGTGAAGGAAGTGGCGAGTTCTGGGGCGAATGAACTCTTATATTAACATCATCATCCTTTTGGGAGGATGATGAAGTGGAGGTGCTTTCCCCAGATGAATTTGATTCAGAAGAAGAAGTATCCTCCGAACGGCAATTTGGTTTCTTGGTGGTTTGAATCGGGTCGTTCTAAGTCAATGAGTGGAGACGTGGTGACATCAACCTCGAAGTTGTGGTTGCCCTTTGGGGAATAGGAGAGGAACACTCATATGTGTCTGCGAGGACATCTTCGTACCTTCATTTAATAGAAGGTCGGCATGGGTAGAAGCACTCGGATGTTCACTCCTATTTTTCTCAAGCTCATGCTCACCGTACCCCCGACCACCTACACACGGCTCTAAGTGCTGCGGGGTAGGAATTCTCTCGTTACGAGAAAACCATAGAGCTTCTATAGATTTGGAGATTAGAAGAGCTAGATGGGATTAGGTTTAGCATGTACCTGGATAATTCTGCGGGTGCGGAAGTAGCCGATCTTGTCGATGGTTGATCTATGGGAGCTCATTGATGCAATTTTGCGTAATGGGCCGAATCGGGGAGCGTCGATTGCCCCAATTGCGGGATGAGTGATGAGAGATAGAAATCTTGGGAACATGAGTGCGGTAGTGGCTTTCCACGACTCGATGGATCACCTTAGTGTGCACAAATGCTTTGATCTCTTGGAAGATGAGACTTGCATAGTCCAAGGGTCGATTGAAGAACATCCCATACATTATAGTCGGAGAATGTTTCGGCTTAGCTCGATCCAGAGAACCTATTTTGCGGGTTAGGCTCTTGTTGAGAATGGAGACGAGTAGATTCCACATTGGGGGCAACTTCTTCCTCTTGAATTCGGACGACCTTGTAAGAGGTTCATTGTAACCCGAGAAGATTTATGAAGGCTAGGAGGGCTTCGTGGAAGGGTTTTCTTCAGGCGAGGATTGGGAATGGTTTGCCCATCCACTTCGATCACGAAAGGGGAAGATGGAAATATTTGGCAAGTTTTCTTTTGGTGATGGGGATTTGAACGAATTTCCACTTGTTCGGGATGGGTGAAAGAACCGGCGAGTGTTTCATCGGTTTCGATGATCATTGTTAGCCACGAGTTCTTGGACATAGATTTCGGGGATGTTTGGGTTGGTTAGGGTTAGGGCTCGATTCAATCGGTGTTGTTGTAGAAACTCGATCATGATGCGAAATTACGGTTGATAAGTTGATAGGGTTGAGCAAGCACTCGCACATTGTTCGCCTTCAATGGCAGTTTCACAATGGGAGTACTATCCGCAGTTGAATCGATGATTCTTTCTTCATCATTGTTGGAAGGACGGGCACAGTTGGAAGCCATTTTGAAATTTCGAATGCTTGACAATAGAAAACTTTGTCTTTGCAAAGAGAATGAACACTGATTTAGGGAATTTTTGCGAGGAAGAAGATGAAGGTTGAAATTGGGGGTTTTATGTGAGAGAGAAACTGTAGAATGGGAAGGGGTTATTAAGTTTGGGGAGACTTTGAAGTTTTTGTATGCAGAGAAAGCCAAGAATAATCTTATTGCTTCTAGTCTTGCAACAGGAGCAAAGGTTTCATCATAATCGATACCTTCCTCTTGACAGTAACCTTTAGCCACCAAACGAGCTTTATTTCTGACAACAATTCCATCTTCATCCTTTTTGTTCCTAAATACCCATTTTGTGCCAATAGCAACTTTGCCTTTTGGTAAAGGAACAAGACGCCAAACTTTATTTCTTTCGAATTGAAGTAGTTCTTCCTGCATAGCATCCACCCAGCTTGGTTCAACTAAGGCTTCATGTACACGTTTAGGTTCGATCATACTAAGAAAATTAACAAAGAATGCTTCATTTGCGGTAGAGATCGTGTTCGACCCCTCGGAAGGACTACCAATTATAAGATCCGGTGTGTGAGATTTAGTCCATTTCGTCATTACGGGTTGAGAAATTGATTGGGTTGTTTTATTTGACGAAATGATTTCATCCGGAAACACAAAATCTTCTTTATTTTCTTCTCGTATGTCCTTACGGTATCCGTTTTGTCACTGTCCTTGTGTCTTCCCCTCGGATGATGGAACGAAGTAGCTTCTTGGTGGCGGATGTAGGAGTAGTGGGAACTTACGGACAAATAGACGTGACGGATGAAACGGAAGAAGCGAGGACCGGAGAGAGTAATGCACGAGGCTTGGAGAATATCCGGTATCCGCAAATGTGGAGGTGACATAGCTTCGACACAACTTCGTCGCCAGTAAAATCTTGAAAAATAGCATCAATCTCGGATTCTCCGGAACCCGAAAGATAGTCGAAGTAACAAGATTAAGCTTGAGTTCGAAGTAGAGTGTTCGGAAGTCGGTTGGGTGTTATCATCGAAGTCAATGTTGATGCTTTCCATAACGTTTTTTGTTCGTAAGTTAAAAACTCGGAAAGCTCTTGAATTTAACGAGTAGCCTAAAAATTTAGCTTCATCGGACTTCGGATCAAATTTGCCAAGATTATCTCTGTCGCTTAAGATAAAACATCTGCAACCAAAGATATGAAAAATTTTTACAGATGGTTTTCTTTTATTAATCGACTCATAAGAGGTTTTGAGATGCCTCTTGACAATAATTGAACGGTTTTGAGTGAAACAAGCAAGAGCAAATGACTTCGGCCCCGAAGTGAATTGGGGAGACCGGAAAGGCTGCGAGCATCGTTCGGCCGCTTCAACCAAGGTTCGTTGCGACGTTCAACTACACCGTTTTGTTGTGGAGTGCGAACGGAGAAGTTTTGAGTAATTCCTTGTTCAACAAGATACGATTCAAGCTTGGCGTTCTTGAATTACGTACCATTATCACTTCGAAGCCGCCGAATCTTCGATGTAGAAGAACTTGAATTCGGTCATCATATTCGTAGTACCACCGGGACTTCGACTTTTGACGAACGAAAGCAAGCCAAGTATATCCGGAAAATTCATCAATTAGTACCGAATATACTTTTTACCGGATAGACTACGAATTGCAATTGGACCACCGAGATCTACACGTAATAATTGCAGAGGTCTAGTACAAGAATGATCACTTTTTGTTTTATGAGATGCTCGTTTAATTTTGCCCATTTCACATGCGGGCGAGAGGTGATCTTTTTTGAAAATGAATATCTGGAAGTCCAGATACCAGTTTGTTTTTAACAAGCATCTCAAGATTATTAAAATTTAAGTGAGACATTTTATGATGCCAGAGCCACGCAACTTCACTCTTTTTGGAGATGAGACATAAAGTTTCCTTACCATCCTTAGAGATAAAATTCATCATATACAAGTTACCTTTCCTGTTCGCTTCTCCAAAGTTCTTCACCTGCCTTAGAGAATAAATAACAATGTTTTTCATCAAATACTACTAGTATTTTAGAATCACAAAGTTGACTTACACTAAGGAGGTTATGTTTCAAGCCAGAAACATGAGCTACCTTTGATAAGGTGATATTACCTTCTTGTAGAGTACCGTAGCCTTTTATTTGACCCTTACCATTATCACCAAAAGTTACTACTCCACCTGATTTGTCCTTGAATTGGGATAGTAAATTTTGGGATCCGGTCATGTGCCTCGAGCATCCGAGTCAAGATACCGGATATGCACACGCTGTTTCTGCAATCAAAAATCAGAATTTCTTAGGTACCCATCGCATAATGGGTCCTTTTATGTTAGCTTTTGGAGTATGCTCGTTTTTTGATTTGACAGAAGGTAAAGACTTTATTTTTGGTTTTTGGTTTTTTTTGGTTTTTTTGAGTTTTATTCTTTTTGTGACAAACATACTGTGAATTGGAATGATCAGAGGTTTGCGAGAAAAATTGTTTTAACTTTAAGAACAGTGAAAAACATTCAGAAGACTGAAACGTAGAAGATTGAATTGAATTTTCATTGTGAGAATGGTAATTACAATTATTCTTTCTAAAGTCTTTTCTAGTATCAGTTGTTCTAGAGAACCTATCTAGACTAGACTTTTGTTTTAGTTCTGGCTTTTTCTTCTCTGTGTTCTTCCTCTGATCTATTTTTGCAGAAGCTCTGTTATTTA